>JAZKJV010005726.1:0-429639 GCA_037367405.1 Ottelia alismoides | reverse complement strand
GTCAAAATTTCTCCAAATCACTTTTAATATGTACTGATATGTATAGAAATATGCATAACGGAAATAAATATTTTTGAATTTCTTAAAAAGTTTTTATTTTTTAAGGATTTTGGAACTTTTTAAGTTTTATCCTTTTCTACTTTTTTATTTTTAGGAATTTGATCTTCGGAGTCACAAAATACAATAAGAAACAAACATTGTTATTTTAAGATGTTTAAATATGGTTTATATTTTTTTTGGATTTTAGAGCTAACAAGGAACATCCATGCTATTTTTATTTTTAATAAATAGTAAATGCACACACATTGCAGAATAATTTATATGGTGTGGGCGAGCATGCAAAGAGGGACGAAATCCTATTTTCAATATTTTTTAGAGCACAAAATATATTTATAAAAATTTGACAAACAAGCTCAAAAATGAATAAGTTGGTAGGGGTATTTTTGCAATTAAAATAAAAGATAGTGGGTTTTCTTCAAATCTACGAGAAATATAATGCATATATACAAATTTTGTTTGACTAATATTAAATTACAAAAACCAAGGTCCTACCCCTACAAATTGCCAACCTCGCATGGTCGCTCACATGAGGTGAGTTGGCTTGTACTCATATTATAATATCACTAATATCTGGGGGTCCTCGCAACTTGTCAATATTTATTTACTCTACATACATTATTTACAAGACTAAATAAAATAGAATAGAGTAGGAGTGTGTGTAAAATTTACCCCTTATTCTACATGATCCAACTATTGGAGATGATTCACTTAGGCGTATTAGCCCATGGAGGATCCACCATCCTGTTTCACCCTTGGATTCTTGAGATCAGATCCAACTTCTAATCAAATGGTGGAGGATTCCCAGATCGGATGGTGATTGTACGGTCTGGAGAGAGGGCTCCTTTAGACGCACGACTTCATTCTTCAAGAATAGGAAAGAACACAGGTGTATTCTTCCCTCCTCCTTTGATTCCTCGTGCTCCTAGGCTAAAACATGGTTGCTCCGGTGCTCGTGAGTGCCCTATGTATGATCCTCAACTACTGGTACCTCACAAAGAATTCATGACCCATTGATAGGGTCTTGTCTAGTCGATGATGTCTATGTACATGTGAGCCACATCTAAAAATGATCATCCCTCAATAGGGCTTGTTTCCATTGGAGACTTGCATGGTTACAAAGGTATACAAATGAGAAGGACTCAAGGACTTTATTTGGCAAACTAATCGAAGGGAGATGTATTGCGGTGATGCTTCAACAGCTGATGGAGATGGAGCATCGATTCACTTATCTACAAAGGAACAATTAGGGTTGGAGTAGTCAGGAGGTGCAAAAACAAATGGGGAAGTTTGTGAGGTGTATGAGGCGGTTTATAAAAGGGGTGTACAATGGTTGGATGGTGGCCGGAGCTCTAGAGCTCCGACGTACTTTAAACTCTAAAGATTATGCTATTGGAGACAATAAAAAATGAAAATAAACTACACTATGCACGGAAAATAAATGCGACGAAAATACCTAAGTTATCAATTCGAACCCAGGGGTGACACCAAGGAGGAGAGGACATCACTGAAGCAAGCTCCAACGACGGGGTTCAAACTAAAGGTGGCTTTAAGTGCGTTGCAGACCGGCCATAGAACGAGCGGTCACCAAGCGCAACGCTACCATGAAGTGGTCTAAGGGTTCCAGCCGATGAAGGCGGGCCCAAAAAACAAAAAGGCAATGGAGGGGGTATTTAGAGGTGAAGGTTCGAGGCACAAAAGATCAACGATACACAACCTATAGGTTGTATCTAGAGGATACCTAAGTGTATGGTGAGAGTGAGGGTTCTATGGAAACATATTTTGTGAAGGGCTTGAGGAGATTCATGTGACAGATGATGCATAAAAAAATCGAGAAATAGGAGGTGTCGAATTCTAACAACACAGGCAGAGGAGGACTGTGTAGTTGACCTGGGGTCAATGCACAGTGGAATCCCATTGGTCTACTTAGGACATAAAACGACAAAACCTGTATAAACGATCAAATAAATAAAAATAGTAAATAAATTATTTGATTTTTTATGAAAATATAATTTTTTTTACTATTTTAATAGTTTTTTTATGATTTTTATTTATTTTATGGTTTTATTTATTATATATAATTATTTATATGTATAATCATTGGTATATTTACCTATGTATTGTATATTTTAATTTTCTTTTATATTTTGGATTTTATTATTTTATATACATATTTCATATATTTATAACTTACTTAAATATACATAAATATATTTTAATTATATTTTTTTGAACAAATTTAGAAACTTAAATAGATATGTAGACTTATTATATAAGTATGAGAATAGTATATTCATCTATGTATTTTTATATACTATTTTATTTTGTCATTTTATTTATAGATTTTTTTCTATTATAAATATGTACATAATTTATACATAATATTTACAAAATTATAAAAATATAAAATATTGAAAAATAGAAAGAATGAATAAAATGAACATTTTATTGAAGTATGTATAATAGGGGGCCAAAACCAAACTTTTACATCTTAACTCCAAATTAAGTAAAAGTTCATTAAATATCTAATTAAAAGTTATATACAATTAATGATATTTTAATGCATTTTGAGTTCATATGGAGAACATATGTGGGAAGTTTGTATTTTGGCTTTTTATTTTTAGTATAAAATGTACATTGCGTATTATTTTTGTGTGAAATCAATTTTAATTTTTCTATATATTTTATCTATAACTTTCATGTACAACGTTTCTTTATTTGTGGTATAAATAATAAAGAATAAAATAAATCCTAAACACGAATTAATGGAAAATAAATATTAGGGTTTTATTTCGTTTTGACCCTTATCTCCCCTTACTTTGTTCCTTGTCAACCAAATCGTCATGATGCCTAGGTCTCGGGATTTAGATATATAAAATACCTTTGAAATTTTATTTCTTTTTCTTTAATTTTCTTTATTCTTTTATTTTAGCTTTAAATCATGTATATTATAAAATATTTGTACAATAAATAATAAATTTTAGGGATATTTACCCAGCGAACCCTGAAATCTTTCAAAATTACCTCTACGACCTTTGAAACATCGATATTCCTCCCTCGACCCCGTAATCTTGCTCCGTCTTACCCTATAGACCCTACCGTTAATTTGATATTTTTTAAGTTAACTTGTTTGGGTTTAAGTTGAGTTAATCTAACCCTAGCAAATCCAAGGGCCCTCCTTCCTTCTTCTCTCCCCGTCCTTCTTCTTCCCCACTCCCTCCTTCTTGCGGAAATGGACCGGCGTCTCCTGCTCCTCGGGCCGGGTCACCTTCCTGCACCTCCGGTCCCTCTCGCTCTCCGGTTTTCTCCCCGCCTCCTCCCTCTCCCCCCTCACCTCCCTCCGCTCCCTCTCCCTCCAGTCCAACTTGCTCACCGGTCCGCTCCCCTCCCCCCTCCCCTCCTCCCTCCAGGAGCTCTCCAATTGGGTTTCTTCATTCTCAAGGTAGGAGGGTTTCGCCGCCCCCCTCTTTCTCCCACGCGCAGCGGCGGGATGCGCTATGGCGGGGCGGGCTCTGGATTTGGCAGGCGGACGCCACAAGTGGCACATGGCGGTTGGAGTCGCGATAGCGATCCACGGTGGGTCAGCGTGCGTTGCTTTGTGGAGGTGGGAAACCTTGGAGCTGCGGGGTGGGGTGACGATGCCAGCAGCCGCTGCGCGGAGGAGATGATGGTGGCGCGCGACCATGCGGGCGGTGAGGGGAGGCGCGAGTTGCGGGCTTCAGAGGTGGTCACTGGGGCTGTGCCACTGCCTTGGAGGTGACAGTCGTGCGACGAGCAGGTCCTTCAGGGCGGAGGTGGATCCGCGCGGGAGGGTGGTGAAGGCGGAGGTGGTGGCGTTCTGCGGCGGCGATGGTCGGGAGTAAGAGGGCTGCGGGTGGAGGAGCTCCTCCTCAGGTGGAGCTCCATCAACGGCAGGGGAGCCGGGAGAGAGGGGCGGCGCGCGGTGGTGGGGGGAAGGGGTTTGAACACGGGACCTGGGCTGGGGTGGGGGATGATGAAATGGCATTCAATGTAAATTTACTAAACAAAAAGGGTATAAGATAAAAAACTTAACGGAATCCGGTTACCTTTAACGGATAAACTAACGGGAGTAAACCACAGGGTCTATAGGGTAAGGGTTAGCAAGATTACGGGGTCGTGGGAGGAATTATGATGTTTCAAAGGTCGTAGAGGTAATTTTGAAAGATTTCAGGGTTCGCTGGGTAAATATCCCTAAATTTTAATTTGTGCAAAGTAATGTTATATTCAAGCATTTAGCTAGGGTTTAACGGACAAATTGAAAGAATAAAGCTGATGAAATGGACATTCGTCACCCCCTATATGCATGCATTTAGATAGTGTTCGAAGGCCAAAATGAAAGAATAATGGTGATGAAATGGAGATTCACCCCTCTCATAATTGCCTTTGCTATTCCCTAGAAAAAACTTATGCCTATTTGTGTATAAAAGAAAATAAAGAAAATAAAAATAAAGAACTTGGATTGATTTTAACGTTTAAACTTGTCTTCCAAAATAAAAGTTTGGAGCTCAGTCAGACCATTGAACATTTTGGCTTGGTCGGAATCTTACTGGGAAACAGATTTAAAACACAACATCCTTTGAGAGTCACAAAACTCTGATCAACTCTCCTCAATAGCCAAGTCAAGATAAGTCAACTCATATGCAAACCCTTATGACTATGAATATATTTTAGATAATGTGTGTGATATGTAGTTCTACTTGGCTGAAGTAGTAAAAGTCAGTCTTCTCCAATATGGTGACCCTAATTCCCCAATCCAACAACTCTTTCCTCAAGAAGCAGGGTATTCCCTTATAAGTTCTAGTACAATCAGCTCAAGAAGATGAGATGGAAAGAAGAATAGAAGAATCCGGTGTAACTACCTATCTAAGGATGCTTGACTAGTGTAGTCAAGTCATCCTATTGCATGCTCACATACATATGACTTTTAAGCTCAAGCTTTCTTATTTGACTATACATCTATAGACATGCTCCGACGGGAATTGATTTTTTTTTGGAATTTCACTCATCTTTTATTTTTGGATTTTTTATTTTTCCATTTTTTTAATACTATATACAACAACATTTACATAAGAACCTTTTCGTCTTGAGCTATTATACTATCCCTCATTTGAAATATTATTGCAAACCACAACTTCTGTCTTTATACGAGATCAGGTTGGGGTACAGTGGCCATAAATGGGTGACTTATGACGTTTCCATTGGCTTGTGTATCATGCCGACAAATCCAACCCTCTACCACTTCAGCTGAGGTGAGCAAAGTATAAGTAGATGTGCAATCTAGGTCATTGTCAACAAAAGTCGTGTGTGTTCTGAAATACTCTACCTAGGCAGTCAAGGCGATACTGAACTAAGTCATCCGCTCTCAAAGAATTAGTTCTAGCAGACATGTATTATCTTGATTTCAGTTCCTATAAGGTTCCAGTGATTAAGTAGATTTAAGGTCCAACCAAGCTCCAGTCTTCTGATTTTACTTAGACTTGTTTAATTATCAATTTCAATCCGAAAAAATCAAATGCTATGTATAATGCAATGAAAATATTTTTGTGATGCAATTTGTAGTATTTAAACATTTTATGAATTTTTGAAAAAAGTTTTGCAAATTTTATGTAATTTTTGAAAATATTTTGCAAATGTTTTTACGATTCTTAATTTTGCAAAATTTTAGAGATTTTTAAAAAATAAAAAATTAAAACAAAGGGAATATGTGCATAAAATTACATGAAGTGATTTTTATTATTTACAAGAATTAGGATTTTAAAAATTTTACAGGATCATATATACAAGGTTGGTAAATGCTCTTTATTTGTTTGAATTATGTACATAGTTGTAAAAATAATTCGAAAAGATATTTTTTTCAAACATTTTAAAAACTTAAATTTGCAAACTAATATTTAACAAA
Source organism: Ottelia alismoides (assembly GCA_037367405.1). NCBI lineage: Eukaryota > Viridiplantae > Streptophyta > Magnoliopsida > Alismatales > Hydrocharitaceae > Ottelia > Ottelia alismoides. The sequence continues at coordinate 423,662 of JAZKJV010005726.1, read as the reverse complement.
ATTTGAAAAGCATTCTGCAAAGGTTTTTCAAACAATATATATAGATTTTTTTTTCAAAATAGTTCTGCAATCATTTTTCAAAAATTTACAAATAGATTTTCAAAACATTTTATTTCAAACAAAAAAAAGATAATTTTGACAAGCAAAACATTTTTACAAAGGTTGGAAACATTTTCAAAGAAATTTTCTATTTATTTTCAAATATTTTACAATAATATTTTTTCCTCATCTATTAATCAGTAGATACAAAGAACTTTAATGATTTTTATACAAGTGTGTTCTTTACAACTAATTAATATATTTTAGCCATACTTATTGAAAACACAAAAGTACGAGTTATGGCTAAAGATATAAAACATATATACTACTCCCTATACTTAGATTGAGATATGTACTCTAATATTAGAGAGAAAAGAGAAGACATAACTCGTGCTGAGTATAGAAAAGCTTACACTATAATGACTGAAGAATAAAAAATGAATCAATGAGAATTCGAATGTCCCCCTTATACTTAGGATAAAATAATCCTAAGTTTAGAAGGTTGTATCTACATGCAGGGAGGGTTAAGGGTGGGAATGAACAAATCATAATTCAATTTGTACCCCCTATACTTAGAGTATGATATCCCTAAGTATAGCAGAGAAAATCAACATGAGAGGAGACAAGCAAGTGGATAAATAAAAAATGAAGAAAAGAAAAAATATGTTGGCCTTCGACGACAAGGAAAGAGGTAAGAGAGGCATCTGGAGGAAGAAGAAAGCAAAATCCCCATGTATAGGCAACAACAGAGGTGACGAGATAGAATGGACATGCACACATGATGGTTGCACCTTCTATACTTAGGACAAAGTACGTTCTAAGTATTGACGCAAAGATATATCGAATAATATGGGTACAAATCAACATGCGAAAGAAGGTAGGGATGAAAATATAAAACACACACATATATAATCAATAAAGAACGGTGAAGTATGGAACGTTATCAGACAATTGGATATCGTACTCTTGTTGTGTCTCCCTGTGAGAATGATGATGCAGTCAGAAAAAAGAACAAGACTGGATATGTAATCAAGTGGGCCTCTACTACCGGGAAAAACATATCGAAAACTAAGATAGAATCCGATAGCATGAAGAAGAACATTGGCTTATAAGAATAGATTGAGGGAACAAATATGATATTGTAAGACATGGAGGAGGAAGGAAGAGTTTAGATTCCTCCATGTCACTCATAGTCTCAATAAGATATGAGAAGTGGAGAACTGGAGACTCTCTATGTGGATCGACATCCGGTGGATATAAGATTGAAAGATCTAGAACACAACAAATATCACAAAACATGGCTCAACCATGCAAGGGTCGTCAAGGTGAGAAGACTCAGATGAGTCAAAGATCACAACAAATTCATAAGACTCGATCTCATGATCCGACAAATCGAATACACAACCAGAGATGAGACCGAGTACACAAATCCGAAGACTTGGCTTCGTGCTCCACCAGATTAGACGGACAAACAGTGAGTAAAGCTGATCATAAAGAAAATGTTGCATTCTTCCACAGTTAATATTCAGGGAGTAATGCAAACTATATCAATGAAATTAAGGAAGTGACGACATCTGAGATCGGGTCCTCAAAAAAGTCAATCAATGATCGACAAAGATCACCAGGTTAGTCACAATGTAATCCCTAAAACAACTCAAATCAATTGAAATGGGTCAAAATATTAAATGGAGATCCTTTAAGTACATAATGAGGATAGGAAAGGCATAAAAATTTAGTGTGTTTTTGGTGTGTTTTTAATTTTTAATTTTTTTTATATTTTTTAATATATAAATTATTTTAAGAATATTATAAAATATTTATGATAATGATTAATATTATAACTTATATATAATTATATATAGATATATAATGCACTATAATATAATATAATTATAAATATGGACAAAAATAGTAAAAAATAACAGAATAAAATATATCTATCTTTTTTTTATTCTTCTACAGGTTTTTGTGATATTTAAAGTAATCTTTCTAATTTTTAGGTACTTTTAAAATCTAAAATATCCCAAAACAAGGACAAATAAATAGACCAAATTAATTTAGGGAATAAAAATAACAAAGAGGGTTGAATTTTCTACAAATCACTTTTAATACTAATATGTATAAATAAAAATACAAAACATAAATAAATACTTTTAATTTTTTGAAGACTCTTTATATTTTTATAAGGATTTTTTTGCTTTCTATTTTTTTATCATTTTCTTTTTTATTTTTATATGTTTTTTCTCTAGAGTCATAAAATACAATAAGAAACAAACATAATTTGTTTTTGGAGTTTTAAATACAATTTTGTTTTTTGGATTTTTTATGTCTAATAAAGAATACCCTTGTTATTTTTTATTTTTAATAGATAGGAAGTGCACATACATTGCAAAATAATTTATATGGTGTGAAAGAATATGCAAAAAGGGAAAAATCTTATTTTTCTATAATTTTTGGAGCAGAGATGATATTTATAAAAACTAGAAAAGTAGCACAAAAATAAACAAGCTCGTAGGGGTATTTTTGAAATTAAAATAAATGATGGGGTGTTTTGATAAAAAACCATAAATATAACACATATACAAAAATTTTATTCACTAAATTTAAATTAAAAAATGGGTCTATCCCTGCAATTTCCCTTCCTCTTGTAGCTGCCCAGATGAGGTGAGATGGCATGGAGTAATCAAATATCACTAATATTAGGAGGGTCCTTGCAATTTGTTAATATTTATTTACTCTATAAACATTATTTAGAAGATTAAAAATAAAACAAAATAGAGTGGGGATGTCTGTACTATTTACCCTTATTTTGTGTTATCCAACAATTGGAGATGATTCACTTAGGCACATCAGATGGTGGAAGATCCAACTTACTACATAACTACTAGACTCAAGCGATCAGATTCAGCTTCTCATTAAACGGTGAGGTCTGATTAAACAATGGAGGATGCTTGGATCAGACAGTGACTTTAGGGGTCTGGAGCAAGCGCTCCATCGGACATTGCAACTTCAATCCTCAAGAACATGGGAAAACATTGTGTGTTCTTCCTTCCTCCTTCGATTCCTCTTACTCCCAAGCTCAAATCTGTTTGCTCTGATTCTCATTAGTTTCCTATGGATGATTCACAACTACTAGTATCTGTCAAAGAATCCAGAACCCATCGATAAGGTCCTAACGAGTTGATTACATTTGGTACTTGTGAACAACATCCTGAAAGGGATCAATCCTCAATGGGGCTTCTTTCTGTCGAAGATACCTATGTAGTTAAAAAGGGTAATCACATATGAAGGACTCCAGGCCTTTATTGGGCAAAATAGACGAAGGGCGAGGCATGGTGGCATTGCTCCAGCGGTTGGTGGAGATGGAGCATCGATTCGTTGATCCGTGAAGGATCAGATTAGGATGGAGTGGTCAGGAGGCACATAAATGAAGGGGAAGGTTGTGAGGTGTATGAGGTAGTTGGAAAAGGGGATTACAATGTATGGATGATGGCTGGAGTCCTAGAGCTCCACCGTACTTTAAATTCAAAAGATTATGCTACTGGAGATCATAAAATGAAATGAAAACTACACTATGCATGGAAAAGAAATGCGAAGACAATACCTAAGTTATCAGCTCGAACCTGGTCGTGAAACCAAGGATCTAAGGACATCATCGGAGCAATCTCTGACGATGGGGGTTCAAACCAAATGTGACTTTATGTGCTCTATAGACCAGTCACAGAGCGGGATGTCACTAATCTCAATGTGGTCGTGTACTGTCCTGAGGTTCCAGCCAACGAAGGAGGACCCAAAAAGAAAAAAGTCAAAGGAGGGTGTATTTACAGGCGAAGGTTTGTGGCTCAAAAGATTGGCGATGGACGATCGATAGGTTGTATCTACAGGAGACCTACGTGTATGACGAGAGTAAGGGTTGTACGGGGAACATATTTGGTGAAGGGCTCAAGGATATTTAAGCAATAAACGATGCGTAAAAATCTAGAGAAAGAGGAGGTGTCAAATTCTAACAATGCCAGCGGGGGAGGACGATATAGGTGATCGGGGGTTAACACATGGTGGACTCATAGGTCCACTTAGGACATAAAAATGACAAAATTGAGATAAAATGATTAAATAAATAAATAATAGTAAATGAATTATTTGATATTTTTAAAACATAAAAAATATTATTATTTTATAGAATATTTTATTATGATTATTATTTATTTTTATGGGTTTGTTTATTATATGCGATTATTTATATTTAATAATTATAAGTACATTTACATACATATTACATATTGTAATTTATTTGTATTTTAGATTCTTTTATTTTATATACATATTTTATTTATTATAATTTATTTAAACATACATATATATATTTATTTATTATATTATATTAATTATTATATAGGTGGAAGTATAGTATATGCATCTATGTATTTTTATACTATTTTATTTATTGTTTTCTTTATGATTTTTTTATTCTTAATAGGAACATAAGCTATAATTAATATTTGCAAAATTATTAAGATATATTATACTGAAAAACATAAAGAACTAATATAATGAATATTTATTCAAGTATATTATATAGGGTCCGAATCTAACTTTTACATCTTAACTCTAAATTAAGCGATGCCACTTTCATTAAATAGATAATCAAAATTTATATCAAATTAAAGATGATTTGGATGCATTTTGAGTTCATATGGAGAAGATAAGAGCCTGGGAAGTTTGGGTTTTTGCTTTTTATTCTAAGTATAAAATGTACATTGTGTATTATTTTTGTGGGAAATCAATTTTGTATTTTTATTTGTAGCTTTATCTAAAAATTTCATGGACAATTGTTTTTGTTTGAGGTATAAATAAAAAAGAGTAAAATGGGTCCTAAAAATGATCTATTGAAGAATAAATATTAGGGTTTTTATTGTGATTTTGACCCTTATCAACCACTACTTTATTCCTTGTCGACCCAATCATAATGATGCCTATGTCTCGGAGCTTAGGGTCATAAAATGACTTTGGCATTTTATTTTATTTTTCTTTTCTTTATTCTTTTATTTTGGCTTTAAACAATGTATTTTATACAATATTTATAAAATAAATAATGAAAGTTAATTTGCGCAAAATAATTCTATATAAATGCATTTAGCTAAGGTTTAAAGGCCAATTGAAAGAATAATGGGCATAAAATGGATATTCATCAACTTGTAAGCAATGTGCGGTCCGTTAATGCAATATAAGTTAATGTTTTATCATGTCGATTTTGAAATGAAATGAGTGAATTTGAATGCACTTTATTACTAAGGTCCCTTTGTACAATTGGGGTTGTGTACCATGACCATATTGAATATCATGCAGCTGGAAGCACATAACTGACTTCAAACATGTGATATTCAATACAGACCTCTAGTCTAAGAAAGAGATGGCAATCTTTGTCTAAAGATTTATTTCCAACCGACTCTTGGTGCAGGTCCTCTATATAGGAATGGAAATTCGGAAGTGTTGATTTTATTAGGTTGAGATAAACGAAGATATGAATCATAACTGTCATGATCGGGAACACATCCTTTGACTTGATACAAACATGCATCTATATGCCCGAGTATGTACATTTAACAGACCAATAGCTTGGTTACCTAACCAATGTCCATATACAGGCACATTGTTGTGCATATGAAGTCATATGAGATGTATGATCTCTCAAAGGAATCGTGTAGGTTCATAGTTGATGATCTGGGAGACATATCTCACTCACGATATATTTTTGGTTCAAAATGAATTCCATGCATGGTCATCTTATTTATGAAACGAGACATGAATTCCAGATATTAATACATACTTTTGGGAAGTATATATTAATATTATTACCCAATTATCAAATGAGAAATATACTTATATATTATGAAGAAGCCAGTCAAATCATGGTTTGAACTTTTTATCTATGAAAGTCTTCCAATGTGAAGCATGAATGAGTATTGTGAATACTTAGGTTACATCTGTTGTAATGGATCATCTACTATAGACTTCCATTTTGAGGGAGTGATGAAATGAGATGAATTTTAGTGGCTCCATTTAGCTATATGATTTGCGATTTAATTGGATTAAGTCATGATTCATTTGAATCTGATTTCCATCTTGAATTCTAATTCCAATTTCAATGTCCAAATGTTGGAAACATAAATGGTCATGGAAATTGAAATAAACAAGGTCCTTGAGCTCCTTTATTATCTCCAAATGATTTAGACCATGATTAAAAAAGGTCAAAGAAGATGGATTTAGTTCACCGACACTTTCTCTAACTCATGGAGAAGGTGATGCGTTTCATTGAGCTCACTAAGAGTGTAAATTGTTACAACTCGAGCTCAACATTCGTAGGTGATGGATTTTTGCAAAAAAGTATAAAACCCTGAAATTGGATAGTTATCCACATTTCAAGTCACTATACATGTATAAATGTATCTCCAACATTATCTCCAATGATCTGCACTTGTATGTCATGAGTCCTAATTGGAATAGGACTCATATCGATTGATGTTAAAATTATAATAATAATAGCTATTATTGCAAGTGAATTTTAGTGAATAATATTCACAAATATATATCATTAATTAATGTGAATAATGATTTCACAGTAATGAATATTTATATAGATGTGATTCATATAAATAGTTATGTAAATATAATTACATAACTTTTTCAAGGCATTAGATTATGTGAATATGATTGACATTTTTTGGTGATGTAAATTGGATTTATATTTGATTAGTGTCATAAATATGATTCATATATTGTAAAGATTATTTGATTAATTTATCTAATATTGGGAATGTGATTATGAAGTTAATTAATTGATAAGAAATGCAACAACATTGACTATATTAGTCAATGTGGGCATGTGTATTGAATACACATGACACCATATGATTGAATCCTATTTTTAATAATACTTTCTATATTGTTGCATTATTTATTTGATAATAAAATAAAAATTTAGCAACAAAACATTCCATGTATGGAATTGGTTGGCCTTGTATGATGACACATGGTGCCACTACAAAGAGTCCTTGAGAAAAACTCTTTGTTGATTTATTGCTTTATTTGTTAATTAAATTATTTGGAGATAAACATGAGATAATTGTATTTTTAAATAAGGATTTTGTCTTAAGCCCTTGATTAAAATTATATTTACTATGATTACACACACCTACTTGAAGAGAAGACCCTTCATTAGGTTTGTACAATGTGTATAAAAGGAGAGTAAGACTCTCTCTTTTAGACACCTGAATTTTGGAGAGCAATAGTTCTTTAAATTTCGTGTCCTTGAGATATAGAAGAGTCTTGTGAGTCACCATCTCTCATTATACTCTTCTTGTTGCCCTAGTCGCCGTCCGGGTTCATGGGAAGCAACGCGTTTCATCATCGTGCCCATGAGAGAGATAAGTGCATATCGTACTTGTTTCGGAAGGTCTCTTACCTTAGAGACTCATGCTTCATTATGTAACCCAGATTTGTTCTTTATATTAATTATGAATATAATAATTTTTTTGGAAAATATTTCTTTGGAATTTATAATTTTTGAATGCATAAATTGTTGTGCTACTTTTTTTAATTGATACGACAAACTGAGATTGTTTTAGCAAAATGTTTGCTTAATATTCTATGTTTCCATGATGTGTAGTAAATGATTTTTTATTTACTTCCTTCATCTGGTATCGATGCTATAGTTTAGAGGATTTGGATTGCATCCAAGTCCGATGAAGCATTTCCTAGATCATTCTGATTATTGGGTACATTGTCTTGCAATAGTTTTAAAGATTCAGATGATTCATCGACTTTCAAAGTTTCTATTACTATATCCTATTTTTAAGCATAATTTTGAGATATATATGAGGTCTATAAGTTCTTAAATCACCCATTGGATGTACCAATTATTGGTGATAATCGGGATAAGAGTCAGATGTTAAAGCGATCACAAACTCCGATTTCAATTAAAGATTGTAGGAAGAAAATATTGATTTTTTAGCTACAGATTTTGGATCAGATATCATGATAAAATAATTATTAATAAATAAAATATCAAGTCTCCAATCAGTGCGAAAAAAGTTTCACGCTATTCCGATCATGCAGCCTCGAGAAATTTTATTTCTCCATAGGAATAGTAAGAAAAGGTCTAGATTGCCTTATTGACTTGAGACTCATATTTTCGTACTAAAATTTGATGGAAATATATTATGTATATTTACTTCAGGATTTGAACCTAATAATTTTGAAATATCAGGGGTCGCAACAAATTTTAAGTCCAAGTTATATGATGCTTCCTAAATTGAAGTGCAATGATCACAACTTGCAAAATTAGAATCTGAAATCATTGTTTGTTTTTTGGGAAATATGAAATAAAAAATAATGTCTTTTTTTCACATTTTTACTGATAAATTGGACACTTAAATGTTTGCAATACAATTAAAAATTATGGAATGAATTTGATTAATTTCACGAATTGTCTAGATTGTTGCACTAGACATCTTTCGCAATTGAAATAGTTTTGATTCAAAGAATGTCAAGATTGTTGCACTAGACCTTTTGAAATTAAAAAAAAAAGAATTTCTTGAATTCAAGAAGTGTCTAGATTATAACACTAGATATTTTGGAAATTAAAAAGAGTTTTAAATTCCTAAAATATCTTAGATCTATTATATAATATCATACACGGTCGAAAGATCAACAAAACCTATTTAGTACAATATGTATCAATTGCGTTGTCTTGAATTGATTCAGATAACATATCTAGACTATGGAATACTTAACTGGCACCATGTGCCACATTTGTAGTGGAAGCGCATCCTGTTAGCATTACATGTCCCACCTGACTAGATATGTTTCAATGAAAGGTGTCATGATGAGTCATGGCATACTTTAAAGAATAAACTGAAACACTAAATTGTACTAAGTGAGGGTGTAAAACTATATGATAATGTCATGAGACTATGATTCGAATTACTTAGTCATTAATTTAAACATGATATGGACTAAGCCATATGATGATGTCCATGGTCTCTTGTCATTGTGAAGAACTTCATCACCATGGGTTGTATTTTCGGAGATGCTCATGTCTAGTCATGACCCCGAAAGACAAATAGCCATAGAATGGTGTTCTTCATTTCTTGAAGGAGATGGGGTATATGCGTAATGACCCCAATTTCGTTACCCATATTATCGAGGTAGAATAAGATTGCACATAATGTAGATTGATATTCACTCATTGATGGTTTGTTTTATCGACAACATGCTAATTCCGTATATGTAGGGGTATGGGTATTGAAGACCGAACTGAGAATACAAGTTAGACTTGTAAGGTGGAAAGAGATCCCTCTTCTTTTCTCATAGTTTCATTTTCTCATATTATTGGGATGCAATAAAATGGAAAGGAGACTCAGATCTTGTAGTGAGTCATTTGATTAGCTTGCCTCAAGCTTTGGAAGCTTATAAGGGAAAGCATTTAAAAGTATAAAAAAATACGAGAATTCTTGATTTAAAAATATTAAATCATTTAAATTCATTAATCAAGGTTTTAAAAGGTATTCTATTTTCCATTTTATTTCAAAGGAAATCTCTCAACCCACTTAACAATCTGCTTAAGGTCAATCAGTTGATCAATCCAAATTATTCGAATTAGATCCATAATTTAGAACTCATACTTGAGATAAAACACATAGTGTATGTTCTCTCATATGTGAAGTATGAGAACCATTAGACAAAGGATGCATGTGAGTTCAACAAGAATTAGGATGAGGATCATTCGATCAGTCATTGTTACATTTTTAGATCATTGACTAATGTGCTTCAGAAGTAACTTGTAGCCATTGAATCCTCTCACAACATCCTCCTGAATATAAAGGAGATGAATGGAGATGTGAATCACATTATTTATAAATTAAAATCCACCAAGGATATTATGAAGGAATCTCCCTCTAGCGGTGTAATGGTTTCACATGTTAAGGGGAAGCACGAGAAGAAGTGTAGATCTCGGAACGGTCCGATCCAAGAGAAGAAAAAATGTCAAATAGTTGATTAATATTCTAAAGCTTCAACACATCTAACACCCATAAAGATGGATGTCTATTATCACTGCAATAAGCTAAAACTTTGGAAGAGTAACCATCCAGAATATCTAAAGTCCTTAGAGAAAGACAAAAATATAACACTGTCAAATAAGAAATCTACATTCATCATCGAAACCAACTTACGTATAAGATGAGAAGGAAGTTGAATTGTTGATTATAGTGCTTTTGTACATGTACACAATCAGTTGTATATTTTTCAAGACACCAGAAGCCTTGATAAAGGGGAGATAGTCATTCATATGGGATCCGATACAACTACTGCAACTATTGCTATCAGGACATGTAGACTATCATTATCAAGTGGGAGAGTCCTTGCTTAGAGATGGAATCTATGTACTGAATGTTAGAAGGAACTTACTATCCATATCTAAGATGGTTAGACATGGATACACTTTTCTTTTATGTAATGAACTTATCATAAATCATTGTGGTAATTTTATAACAGATGGTTCTCTAACACCAAGTGTATTATATGAATTGAACATGCATGATTGTGCTATTAATGTCAATACCACTAATAACTTTACGTTAATAATGTTAAAACCCTTAAACGATCGAGGGAGGAAGGAGATCATTTAACTATGATATGGCATCAAAGACTTGGACATGTGTCTATTGATAGGATCAATAGATTAGTAAAAGATGGAGATCATTTACCAACTTATGAAAATTGTATTCATGGGAAAATGTCCAGGGCACCCATCTAATAAAGGTTAGGAATGCGAGGTATATTGGACCTAATACATACTGATGGATGTAGTACCTTTCATATTGTGACTTGAAATGGACATCAATATTATGTGACTTTATTGATTTTCATTTGTGGTATAGTTTTTCTTCTTATTACATCAAAAATATGAAACCTTCTAAAAGTTCAAAGAATTCGTGGCTTTGGTTGAGAACCAAATGGAAAATAAGATAAAATGGATTCGATCTGACCGAGGTGGCGAATACCTCTCAGATGAATTGAAAGAATAGCTTAAGGAGAGAATAATTATTTCCAATCTCACTCCTCTAGTTACTCCTCACTCAAAGGAGTTGTAGAGAGACGCTACAACCCCATGTTAGACATGGTGAGATCAATGATGAGTAAAGCAAACTTACCTTTAAGTTTCTGGGGACATGAAATAGAGACCGCGACTTATGTTACAAATAAGATATCATCTAAATCTGTGCCTAAATACCCTCATGATATTTGGTATGGAATGAAGATAAGTGTACGACACTTGAGGATTTGGGGTTGTCTGGTTCATGCTAAAACAGTGGATGCAAGTAAGCAAGAATCATGTACTAGAGAGTGATACTTCATTCGATATGTAAAGAATGGTACTGGATACCATCTTTATGATCTCGAGACTCAAACTGTATTTGTTTCTTGAGATCTCATGGTTCTGGAAGTTGAATTACTTTGAAGTGAAGAAAATAATGAATTTAATAAACTAATTAAAACTAGAATGACCAATGGAGTTCCAAATACAAAAAATGAAGAGATAATTGAAAATGACACGACCGTACCTCCTAGAAGGAGTTCTAGGGTTGTAAGACAACCTAAAAGGTACGGATTCCATGTATGAGAAAAGTCTAATGATGATCCAATTCATTCGATGAAGCTTTGGGTGATCGCGACATGGATAGTTGGATGCAAGCAATGAAGCTTAAGATAAACTCCATGCACAAGAATGGTGTATGGAGCCTCGAAGATCCACCTAATGAGTTCAAACCCATTGGGTTCAAATTGATTTTTAAAAGAAAGAGGGGACCCGATGGGAAGGTAGAGACCTTCAATGCACAACTCATATCCAAGGGTTACACATAATGATAAGGCATCAATTACGATGACACATTCTTTCAGTGGCCATGCTTAAATCCATCAGGGAATTGATGGCTATAGTTGCACACATGTAATATGACATCTTGAAGATGGAGGTCAAGACCACTTTTCTCAATTAATACATGGAAGAGGATACATACACACACACATACACACACACACATATAGCATCCCCAGGGCTTCATAACTAAGGAAGGAAACTTGTGCAAGTAAAAGAAATCCATCTATGGGCTCAAACAAGCTTCTTCGTCTTGATTTCGTGTAGAATTCGGATGAACCATGTGTGTACAAGAATCTTAGTAGGAGTGCCATCGTTTTCATTGTGCTTTATATATATGACAACCTTATAATTGGGAATGATATAGGGATGATGACTAGTGTTTGTTAGCAATGTGAGCCCCGGGCGAACCATTTCTAAAATAAATGTTATTGTAATGATTAAATTATCAATGAAATTATTGATTATTTTTCACTCCCTTTCTGAGATTAAATGAATGAATACACTATTGGGTCCCTCTATACAATAAGGGTTATGTACCATGGCCAACTTGATGATCATACAACTGTTGATTCATTGGATGAATCATAGAGGCTGATGCTTGGATGAATATCTAAGGAGTTAGATAGAGGACTCATCAAGTATCATCAAATGATTATTAAGTGATGATCTCTAGACTGAGTAGGAGATGGCAATCCTATTCAATATGGCTGATATCTGACTGACCTCTTGATGCAGGTCCTCTGCATGGGAATAGTGATTCGGAGGTGTCAGGTTAGTTGAGACAATGGGTGGACTTGACGAGATCGAGATAACCAAAGACCTACGTTGAATACTGTACTCACAACATAGGCATGCATCCTCTGACCAGAGACAGATGTATTGCTATATTGATGAGTGTGTACATTTGGCAGACCAATAGGTTGATGACCTAACCAAGGTCTATACACCGGCGAGCTAGTGTGCATGTAAGGATATATGAGTAATACGATCTCTCAAAGGGATCATACAGGTTCACTTGTGAACCAGAAGACATGAGCTCACTCATGAGGTATTGGGACTGCACAAATTCCATGCATGGTCGTCATGCTTTGGAAGCATGACATGAATTTGAAGGTAAGATATATGCTTTGTAAAAGCATATGATCTATACCAAATCCCAATGACCAAGATTGAGAAACTTAATGATCTAACCCTGAAGATGATAGTGTAAAAGTGATATTTATCTTTAGGATGATCATTGGTCTTCCAGTATGAAGGAAGTATAGGTATTGGGAATACCTGAAGGGTGATTTGATCATATACGGTTGTATAAACATGACGCTTCCATTCCGAGGGAGTGATGAAACATGTTTGTATTTTAGTGACTCCTCTCATTAGAAAAGTGACCTAATCTTAATCCATGAACTGGACATTGATCTGAATGAGATTCAGATGCAATGAGAAGATTAAGTCTACGGTCTTGATTTGATCAAGAATCAGTGGGAGGTCCATGGGTCTGGATTTGAGATATGATCTCAATATCCAAGTCACTATACGTGGAACAATACAATAGCCCTATCCTTATCTCCATGTATCTGAGGAGAGATTGCATTATTCTTTAAGGGTTCAAGAATAATTCCATATGATCTAAGAAATGAAGAAATCATGATTAAATGTGATTTAATGATCTTGATGTACGAAGAAATTATCCAATATAACTAAATGTGATTTAATTATTATGGATAAGAATAATGTGGATAGAAATATCCAATTATTCATAATATATTATAAATATGATCTATAATGTATTAGAGAGAGCTAATTATAATTTATATATGTTGATTAATTATTATGTGTATTGGATACACATTGTGTAATTAATTGACAATGTAAATTATATGTTGTTCTGGGTTGTGAATATGATTCACATTTTTTCCATGGCAAGATTGCAATATTCTCAAATATAATTGTGAATTATTTTTGAAGAATAAAAGCCAACAAATTTGTTGCAAATAAATAAGAGAGAAAATCAAGGGGATATGCAATCTCATGGGAATCCATGAGATTGCCTCCTTGGGCTCTCATGGTGGGCGGCACACCATTCCTATATGGAATGGGTGGCCGTCTACATGGAAGGTACATGGAGATGAAATCTCCATGTACATTCTCTCCTTATTTGTTTGGATGATTTAGGACTAATTTATATTTGATTTTGTCAAATATATTTTAACCTAAATTTGTTGGTTTTGACAACAACAGCCTTAGCCATTGGATTGACATAAATCAATCTCACCCATTGATTTTATGTGTTTCATGGATTGAGATCCATGGATCCCAAAACCCAATAAATAGAGAGGCGTACCATGCTCTCTTTTTACTTGCACTATTGGAGCTCTCTCCTCCTCTTTCTTCATACACGACAACCCTCTCTCCCTCTAATATTGGTGGCCGTCCACCATACCCTAGAGGAGGGAATCGTCGACGCCATCGCCACCGCGCCGCCGCTTCGACGTTCTTCGGTTCTCCGTATTGTTGGTGTGCCACGCCCACGAAGGAGACGTTCGATCTCGTGCGACGAGATCAGGAGCAACCACGCTTGGATCAACTTCTTGGATTGCGAGGACAACGTTGTTCATCCCCGCGCTAGCAAGCGGTCTCACCGACGATCGAACATGAGACAGGAGGTCTCTTTTCTTAGAGACTTGATCAACCACGCTTCAATAGGTATTGAATTATACTTGTTGTGGTTATACATGAAACGATCTGAGAATGGTTCTCGGATCATGTTGTTTCACCGAATAATTTTTTTAAAATTCCGTTGCACCGAACAACTAGTGCGACTAGTCGTTCTTCATCGTATCCGATACGACGATCACGCTTCCGTGATGCGCTTGAGGATAAATTCCGCATCCTACAAGAGGTATCAGAGCCTTAGGTCGACGGTTTCGAATATGATTCGAAAACCGAGGACGACTTGGGTTTGTTAAGGTCGCGAAAGTTTTTATCGCATTTGATTTTGCAGATCTGTTTAGTAAATAATTTCATCCATGTTTAAAATGTTTAAACATTTACTTGAATAATGTTCCCCATTAAATAAGAAAACCGTAGCATCTGAGTTTGCGTAAATCAGATTTCGTATGCTCTAGATAGGGTTGTTTTAATGAACATGTATGCACTGTTGCGGGAACAGTAGATTTTAACATGATTAAAGAGTTCATTACTGTTATTGTCTGCCTCAAAATGCGTGAAACATCACTTGGATTCCGTCCTAAATCAAGTTAGCAATCTGTGAAAATTGAGTTTGCCTAATTTGGATTTAATTTGATTGAGATATGATAATTTTAGTGAGTAGGGGTCACTACTGAAATTACAGTCCTAATCTAGAACCAAGTGATTGTCAATTAGTGAAATTAATTGTTAATTTCGTGAAATAATCTTTAAAAATATTTGTGAAATATTAGAACATGATTATTTGCCTAATTGACTTGACCTCAACCAATAAATTGATTGGATGTGATCCAAATCATAATTGGAAACACAATCTTCAAACTTGATGCTTGAATAGGATTTGGAAATTTGTGTAGCAAATTTCCTTATAATAAAAAATGTTTTGATTATTACTATATGGTACAATTTCGGTTGAAAAATCGATGATCATCTCAAGTACAAATTGATATATCTTGCATTATGCTTTCCCGAGGTGGATATGGTGTCTAGTCGGAGAGCATTGGGGTAGCGGGTTGCAACGTATGTGGTCCGTCCCACTCTCGTCGGTACTGGCCATGACAGCGAGTAGGGACTGTATATTGTCGGAGAAAACAAGTTGTATTTTCTAATTATTAAAATTCAAATTAATACGTATTTTGAGATATTACCATATATATTCAAGTAAAATAATCATGTTTGATTGATTGAATTGGATTGATAATTAATTTAATATGATTAAATTGATTATGTCCAATTGAAACACTCTATTATGAATAGAGTTATATTTTCCCTTGGAAGAATTAATTATGTGAATGAGATTCAGATAATTAATTAAAATTTGAATATGAGGTGGAGGATCACATAAGTGACATCCATGGTCTCCCATCAAGGCGAAGGGTTCCGTCGCCAGATATCGTATGTGGGAGATGCCTGTCCACAGTGACAGCTCCTGCATATGATCCATTTGTATCGGGCTCGTCGCTTCTCGAAAGAGTAAGTACGTATGCGTAGTGACCCCAATATCGGATCCTCATATTATTGGGGTGATATTGGATTGTGCATAGTGAGTTGTATTCCTGTTGACGGTTGGTTCAATTAATAACAGGTCAACATCACCTTAGGGGTGGTGGGCTTGGGTATTAAAGACCGAATTGGGAAATGCAAGTTGGACTTGCAAGGCGGAATGTGTTCCCATTTCTCTTTATTGGAGTCGCAGATTCTCATACTATTGGAATGTGACAAAGATAAAGAGGAGGTCCCAATTCTTGCTAGAGATATAGCGGTAAGTATATCTCTTACTTTGAAAGTGATAAGGGAATGAACTTTCAAAGTTGAGAATGCAAGAATAATTTGATTTAAAATATCTTAATCAAATGTTAAGAATTTGAATATATTTTTTATATTCTAATATAGTGCATTCTTAATCTCAGAAAATGAAGTCTTCGAACCCACTTAGTAGGCTTCTCGAGGTCAACCAATTGACCGGCCTAAATTTCTCGGACTGGATCCGTAATTTGGAGCTTGTTCTCTCTGGAGAGTGCATAAGTTATGTGCTCTCCTAGGACAAGCATGAGAACCCCAAATCCAAGGAAGAAAAAGCATTTAATGACAAGTATGATGAAGATCATGTCTTGGCTAGGTGCTTATCCTAGGATCTCTCTCCAATGTTCTGCAGAAGCAACATGTGGAGATGAGTACCTGCCAGGAAATCATGCAGAATCTGAAGGATATGTTTGGTGACATTAACCGCACCCAGCGGTACAATGTTATGAAAGACCTCATTCGTTGAAGGATGCAGGAAGGGACTTCGGTCCGTGAACATGTACTCAAAATGTTTGGCTACTTGTCGGAGCTGGAGACTCTTGGGGCAACGATGGATGCAGATATGCAAGCTGACTTCATTCTGCTGTCATTGCCCAAGTCTTTCAACAACTTTGTAGTGTCATTCCACATGAACAAGCTGGCATTGACAAGTGCTGCTCTCCTTGCTGCATTAAAGTCTACAGAAGACGTAATGAAGAAGGATGGTCCCACTGGTAGTGCAATGGTTGCACAGGTCAAAGGGATGCACGGTCGGAAGCATGGTTCTCGGAAGGGCTCGACCCAGAAGAGAAAGAAGAAGGGACAAACTGTTGTCTCTTCTTCCAATGCATCCACTCTCATGGCATCGAAGAAAACCGACGTCTATCACCACTGTAAGAAGTCGGGGCACTGGAGGCATAACTGCCCGGATTACCTGAAGTCCTCAGACAAAGGCAAAGCCCTAGCAGGTATGAAATCTACTTTCATCATTGAAACTATCTTTCTCGTCGGATGAGAAGGAAGTTGGGTTATAGATTCTTGTGCTTCTGTTCATGTATGCAATTTGTTGCATTTGTTTCAGGAAACTAGAAGTCTTGAGGAAGGGGAGATAGTCATCCAGATGGGATCTGATGCAAGTGTTGTAGCAGTCGTCGTCGGGACATGTCGACTATCATTATCTAGTGGTAGAGTCCTAGTACTTAAAGAGTGTCTTTATTTACCTGAAGTTAGAAGGAATTTAATATATGTATCTAAGCTAGTTAGAAGTGGATATTCATTCATGTTCTGTAATAAATTAGTCATAAATCATTATGATAAATATATTGCAGAGGGTATTTTAACTTCTGGAGGACTCTATGAATTGTGCATTAATTAGAATGTCATGAATGTTATAACCACTAGTAAAAACCCTAAAAGATCCAGGGAGAATCTATCGAATGAGATCTGGCATCAAAGGCTTGGTCATTTATCTATTCATAGGATCAATAGATTGATAAAGGATGTACCTTTAGATTTTCTACAGGTTCAATCTTTGCCTACCTGTGAACATTGTATTCGAGGTAAAATAACCAGGATGCCTTTCCGTAACAAGGTTACACGATGCGAAGGTATTATTGACCTAATACATACCGATGTATGTGGTCCCTTCAGTACCACGACTCGAAATGGGCATCGTTATTATTTGACGTTGATCGATGACCATTCGCGATACGGGTTTGTCTTCCTATTACGTCATAAATCCGAAACCTTTGAAAAGTTCAAAGATTTCAAGGCTTTGGTTGAGAACCAAACCGATAGGAAGATTAAACGGATTCGATCTGATCGAGGTGGCGAGTACCTATTAGATGAATTCAAGTAATACCTTTAAGAGAATGGAATTATTTCCAATCTCACTCCTCCTGGAACCCCCCAACTTAATGGTGTTGCTGAAAGACGCAACAGGACCATCATGGACATGGTCCGTTCAATGATGAGTAAAGCACATTTACCTCTAAGTTTCTGGGGATATGCAGTAGAGACTGCAATATATATCCTGAATAAGATTCCTAGCAAATCCGTACCAAAGACTCCTCATGAGCTCTGGTATGGATCCAAACCTAGTGTTAATCACTTGAGGGTTTGGGGTTGCTTGGTCCATGTGAAGAACGTGGACGCAAGTAAGCTAGAATCTCACACTCGTGAGT
Organism: Ottelia alismoides; assembly: GCA_037367405.1. NCBI lineage: Eukaryota > Viridiplantae > Streptophyta > Magnoliopsida > Alismatales > Hydrocharitaceae > Ottelia > Ottelia alismoides. Next base: position 405,011 of record JAZKJV010005726.1, on the reverse strand, counting down.
GTTACTTCATTGGGTATGTTAAAGATGGTATTGGATACCAGCTTTATGACCTTGAGACCCAAAAGGTTTTTGTCTCTAGAGATGTGAAGTTTCTGGAGAATGATTTCCTTAAAAGTCAAGACAAAGATGAAGTAAAGAAACTCATTGAATCCCAGAGGATTCTGAGCTTCCTATACCAGAAACTGAAGAGATAACTAAAGATGAAACACACATACCTCTTCGAAGGAGTTCGAGGGTGGTTGCACCACCTGAAAGGTATGGATTCCATGTGTCAAGTAAAACTGACAATGATCCTACTTCATTTGATTAAGCACTCGCGGATAAAGACATGGATAGAGGGATGCTAGCAATGAAGTCAGAAATTGACTCCATGCATAACAATGGTGTATGGACCCTAGAGGATCCACCTAAAGGGTAAAACCCATTGGGTGTAAATGTATCTTCAAGAGAAAGAGGGGACCTGATGGGAAAGTAGAGACTTTCAAGGCACGGCTCTTAGCCAAGGGTTATACTCAGAGAGAAGGCATCGATTATGATGAGACATTCTCTCTTGTAACTATGCTTAAATCCATCAGGACATTGCTAGCTATAGCCACATATCTTGACTACGACATCTGGCAGATGGATGTCAAGATGACTTTCCTCAATGGATACCTCGAGGAGGATATCTACATGGAGCAGCCCTAGGGCTTCATGACAGAGGATGGTAAAATATGCTAGCTGAAGAAATCCATCTATGGGCTCAAACAAGTTTCTCGTAGCTGGAACATCAGATTCGAAGAAACCATAAAGAGTTATGATTTTGTGCAGAATCCTGATGAACCTTGTGTATACAAGAAAACTAGTGGGAGCGCCATTGTATTCATTGTGCTTTATGTAGATGACATCCTTATCATTGGGAATGATACAGGGATGATGACCAGTGTGAAGATTTGGCTATCCCATACCTTTGAGATGAAAGATCTTGGAGAAGCCTATTACATCTTAGGACTGAAGCGGTTCAGAAACCGAGAAAAGAGGATTTTGGGATTGTCACAACATGGATACATTAAGAAGATTCTTGAACGATTCTGTATGGATAGTTCCAAGAAAGGATTCCTACCCTTAAGACATGGTATACACCTATCTAAAGGAATGGCTCTCAAACTGTTGAGGAAAAGAAGGCCATGGGTGGATGTCCTTATGCATCAACCGCAGGAAGCTTAATGTATGCCATGATGTGTACTAGGCCAGATATCTGCCATGCAGTGGGAGTGGTAAGTCGTTACCAATCCTTCTATGGAGAGCAACACTGGAATGCAGTAAAGAACATATTCAAATATCTAAGACGGACGCAAGATTACATCTTGGTCTATGGAGATGGTGATCTCCGAGTCTTGGGATATGCAGATTCTGACTTCCAATCGGATGTAGATGATCGAAAGATGACATCGGGGTTTGTGTTCTTATTAAATGGTGGTGTTGTGAGCTGGAGAAGGAAGAAGCAGGACACTACTGTAGATTCAACAACAGAAGCCGAATACATTGCTGCATCGGATGCTACAAAGGAGGCGGTGTGGTTGCGCAAGTTCGTGCTAGAGCTTGGCGTAGTTTCCTCTGATACTCCCATCCTGTTACTCTGCGATAACACGGGAGCCATTACCTAGGAAAAGGAACCCAGATGGCATCAAAAGAGCAAGCACGTGGAAAGGAAATACCACATCATTCGGGAGATACAAAAGTGTGGTGACATCATCATCACCAAGGTGGCCTCTGCCCTGAACGTTGGGTTTAAAGATTGTACCTGAATGGTTCTGAGGGCTAGTGGAAGGTTGTTAGGAATGTGAGCCCCGGGTGAACCATTTCTACAATAAATGTTATTGTGATGATTAAATTATCAATGAAATTATTGATTATTTTTCACTCCCTTTCGGAGATTCTATGAATGAATGCACTATAGGGTCCCTCTGTACAATAAGGGTTATGTACCTTGGCCAACTTGATGATCATACAGCTGTTGATTCATTGGATGAATCATAGAGGTTGATGCTTGGATGAATATCTAAGGAGTTAGATAGAGGACTCATCGAGTACCATCAAATGATTATTAAGTGATGATCTCCAGCCTGAGTAGGAGATGGCAATCCTATTCAATATGACTGATATCTGACTGACCTCTTGATGCCGGTCCTCTGCATGGGAATAGTGATTCGGAGGTGTTAGGTTAGCTGAGTCAATGGGTTGACTTGATGAGATCGAGATAACCAAAGACCTACGTTGAATACTGTCACAACTTAGGCATGCATCCTCTGATCGGAGACAGATGTATTGCTATATGTCTGAGTGTGTACATTTGGAAGACCAATAGGTTGATGACCTAAGCAAGGTCTATACACCGGCGAGCTGGTGTGCATGTAAGGATTTATGAGTAATACGATCTCTTAAAGGGATCATACAGGTTCACTTGTGAACCGGAAGACATGAGCTCACTCATGAGGTATTGAGACTGAACAAATTCCATGCATGGTCGTCATGCTTTGGAAGCATGACATGAATTTGAAGGTAAGATATATGCTTTGTGAAAGCATATGATCTATACCAAATCCCAATGACCAAGATTGAGAAACTTAACAATCTAACCCTGAAGATGACAGTGTAAAAGTCATCTTTATCTTCAGGATGATCATAGGTCTTCCAGTATGAAGGAAGTACAGGTATTGGGAATACCTGAAGGGTGATTTGATCATATATGGTTGTATAACCATGACGCTTCCATTCCGAGGGAGTGATGAAACAGTTTTGGATTTTAGTGACTCCTCTCATTAAAGAAGTGATCTAATCTTAGTCCATGAACTGGACATTGATCTGAATGAGATTCAGATGCAATGAGAAGATTAAGTCTACTGTCTTGATTTGATCAAGCATTAGTGGGAGGTCCATGGGATCTGGATTTGAGATATGATCTCAATATCCAAGTCACTATACGTGGAACAATACAATCGCCCTGTCCTTATCTCCAAGTATCTGAGGAGAGATTGCATTATTCTTGAAGGGTTCAAGAATAATTCCATATGATCTAAGCAATGAAGAAATCATGATTAAATGTGATTTAATCATATTGGTGTATGAAGAAATTATCCAATATAATTAAATGTAATTTAATTATTATGGATAAGAATAATGTAGATAGAAATATCCAATTATTCATAATATATTATAAATGTGATTTATAATGTATCAGAGATAGCTAATTATAATTTATATGTGTTGATTAATTATTATGTGTATTGGATACACATTGTGTAATTAATTGACAATGTAAATTATATGTTGTTTTGGGTTGTGAATATGATTCACATTTTTTCCATGGCAAGATTGCAATATTCTCAAATATAATTGTGAATTATTTTTGAAGAATAAAACCCAACAAATTTGTTGCAAATAAATAAGAGAGAAAATCAAGGACATATGCAATCTCATGGGAATCCATGAGATTGCCTCCTTGGGCTCTCATGGTGGGCAGCACACCATTCCTATATGGAATGGGTGGCCGTCCACATGGAAGGTACATTGAGATGAAATCTCCATGTACATTCTCTCCTTATTTGTTGGGATGATTTAGAAATAATTTATATTTGATTTTGTCAAATATATTTTGACCTAAATTTGTTTGTTTTGACAACAACAATCTTAGCCATTGGATTGACATAAATCAATCTCACCCGTTGATTTTATGTGTCCCATGGATTGAGATCCATGGATCCCAAAACCCTATAAATAGAGAGGCATATTATGCTCTCTCTTTACTTGCATTATTGGAGCTCTCTCTTCCTCTTTCTTCATACACGAAAGCCCTCTCTCCCTCTAATATTGGTGGTCGTCCACCATACCCTAGAGGAGGGAATCGTCGACGCCACCGCACTGCCGCTTCGACGTTCTTCGGTTCTCTATCTTCTTGATGTGCCACACGCACGAAGGAGATGTCCGATCTCGTGCGATGAGATCAGGAGCAACCACGCTTGGATCAACTTCTTGGATTGCGAGGACAACGCGGTTCAACCCCGCGCTCGCAAGCGGTCTCACCGACGATCGGACTTGAGACAGGAGGTCTCTTTTCTTAGAGACTTGATCAACCACGCTTCAAGAGGTATTGCATTATACTTGTTGTGGTTATAGATGAAACGATATGAGAATGGTTCTCGGATCATGTGGTTTCATCGAATAATTTTTTTTTAAATTCCGCTGCACCGAACAACTAGTGCGACTAGTCGTTCTTCATCGCATCTGATACGACGATCACGTTTCCGTGATGCGCTTGAGGATAAATTCCATATCCTACAGTGTTAAGGTCTAGTTGTCTAATACCTTTGAAATGAAAGATCTCAGAAAAGACCCTTACATCTTGGGTTTAAAATAGTTCAAAAATAAATAAAAGAGGATATTAGGACTGTTATAACAATAATACATCAACAAAATCTTAGAAATATTAGACATGATAATTCCAAGAAAGGCTTCCATACCTTAAGACATGGTATTCACCTATCTAAAGGGATGGCTTCTCAAACTGTTGAGGAAAAGAAAACATGCTCATATGCCTTTAGGCATCAACTATAGGAAATATGGTGTATGATGTTATGTGTACTAGACCAGATATCTGCCATGCCATGGGAGTGTTAAGCCATTACCAATTCTGCTATGGAGAGAAACAATGGACTATCGTGAAGAGCATCTTCAAGTACCTAAGAAGAACTCAAGACTACGTCTTGGTTTATGGAGACAATGATCATCACATTTTGAGGTACACTGATTCTGACTTCTAGTCTGATGTGGATGATAGGAAGTTAGCTTAAGTGTTCTTAATTTTGTTGGACAGCAGTCCTCTACGAGCTAGGTGTAGCAAGAAGTAAGGCACCATGGTTGTTTTGACAAGTAAAGCATTGTTTGCAAAAGATGCGACAACTATAATGGATGTAGTTAATTTTCACTTGGGGTATTGATGAATCTGCGATTCGTCATCTTTATTCATTTATTTTAGCTTAAAATCCCTTATAAAACACCTGCATATAACGCTAACTCCATATTCTTACTAACTTGCATTTGTGTGTAAATATTGTACATTTCTTACTAATTTTAACCTAAAATAAATAAATAAAGAAAGAAAGAAAAATAAAGAAAAGAAAATAAAAAAAGGGAAGACTGTACACAGGATGACCCGAACCCCGAGAGAAGGTCAAGAGTTGACCTGATCGACCAGGAATAAAGTAGGGGGAGATAGGGTCCTCAACCAGAAAATCCAAAAAAAATGTGTTTCTCACTTATTTTGTGTATATCTGTATAAAAGTAACACTAATTTATTTGTACCTTAATTGACCCCAAATCAAATAACATTCAAAATCAAAGTTGTAAATAAAAATGGGTCCTAATTAATAAAACTGATTGCACAATTAAATCATGTACAGAATAAAAGTAGCCACACTTGGAAAACACCACTAAGCACTAATTGAAAGATCAATTCCGGCTCCATATGATCTCAAATTGAACAAATATCACTTCCATTGAATTCTAAATTAAATTATCTTCAAAATGACTGTGATTTTATAATTTTTGGAGTTACGGTTGAAAAGTTGGTTTTCTGAGGTGGTTTATGCAATTTTCCCTTGTATTTTGTGCATAATGTATTTGTATATATATTTGTAAATATTTTTACTAAGGACTTAAAACAAAAATAAAACAAAAAAAAATATTAACATTCTTAAAACAAAAAAGAGAGGCTAATTTCATCATTTACCCTTGTATATAATACCATATATGTGTATAGTATATGTATATAGTTGCAATTTTTAACCAACCATTATAAAAAAATAAAAAATAACATTTTCAAATTCCAATAAATAAAGTGACGAAAATTCAAAAAAATTAGATAATTTTGTAAATAATTTTATCTTTCTATTCTATCTCTCATGTTATCTCTCCCACCAAAAAAATAAAAAATCTCTCTTATCTTCTTCAAAATTCAAAATTCATCTCTTTTCTATTTATATGGCTCCATCTCCCTCATTCCAACCTGATCAATCTTTAGAGAGAGGAGCCCGATCTCCGAGAGAAATTTCGTCGAGAATTGTGTCTAGCCTCCGAGCCATCCGGTGACAGCGCGACGGCATTCGTCGAGGCGATCACGACCCATTTTCCGCTCCTAAGGTGAGATCCAAATTTTTCTTTGCATTTTTATCTTAGTTTAATCTTAGTTAGTTTTCGCATTTGATTTTGCTCGTCATTTTTGTTCCTCTACATTTAAAAATTTTCATCACGATTCTTTCCGCTCCGACTCGAATTTCCATCTCATCTTCTTGATCTCTTCGCCTTCTACTTCTACCATCCACGATCTCTCAACTCCGACCGCGTACGGTGGCCGGAGAGTCGGATTCGATCCTTTCACGTTCGCCGAATCCCCGTTCATTTTCCGATTTGTAAATAAATAAAAGAATAAAATTTTTGTTCCTTGTTGGTCTGTAACGTTTTGTTTTGCAGGATCACATAAAAAAAATTCTTATTCCTTTTATTTCCTATTTTTTTCGGATTTACAAAAACAAAAAAAAGAGATTTTTTTTATTGTTTACATCATTTCAAAAAAAATATACAAAAACAAATAATAAAAAATAAAAAAAAGAGGGGACGGCCGCAGTCCAGCGCCGTCGCCCCCCTGCCACCTTCTTCTTCCACCGCGCCGCCCTCAACATCACCCCGCCTGAGTCCGCAGCCACCTGCGGCGCCCTTTCCACAATCCAGAGCACCGCGCGCCACCGCGCGAACCGCCTTCAGCGCCTCCCGCCACGCCGCCCTCCTGCTGCTTCAGCACCGCGCCGCCCGCACCTTCTTCCACAGATCCACCAGCCGGCGCGCCTCCGTAGCCACCGCGCTCCTCGCCTCCGCAGGCAACGCGCCGCCCGCACTTGCTCCCCCATCTCCGCACCGCCGCGCTCCTCCATCCTCTACGCAGACGAGTCGGCGCACCGCCTGCACGCCCCTGCGCCTCCGCGCACAGCCGCCCCCTCGACCTCCGAGCTCCAGCGCCCACGTGCGCCAACTTGAAGAAGGAGGCGGCGGCGGCACCCTTTGTGGTTTGAAGAAAAAGAAACGAAAGCAAAGAAGGAACCCTAGGATTTAAAAATACAACATTTTGGGGTAAATTGCAGAAACGTCACTGGAGGTAATCAACTTTGTAGAATCAGCCCCGCCTCTAGAAGAGCATGTGCCTTGCATGCTCCTTACTGGGTAAATTGCTATATTCATCTTGATTTTATTTACTGTTCTAGATTCATCAAAACTTTTGAACAAATTACAATTTTGTCCAAAACTTTCACTTATTTACAGTTTAGTTCCTGAACTGCAGAACATTGAATTTGCATGATCTTTTGAATGAAACAAATGTTATTCATGATCCAAAAATTTTGAGAAAATTGTGCTATACTCCTGATGTGCTATTCTTCCTAGCATAAAATTTTCGTAGCATTTTGACTTCATTTGATATTATTAAAAAAAATCAAAAACAGTGTCTTTTTCATTGTTTGCAATTCGAAAATTCATAAAAATTCGAAAATAGCTTCAAAAATTCAAAAAAAATTAGAGTAGTTTTATTTCATTGTCTTTTAATTTCAGACCAAGTTTCACGCATTAATTATTTATAAAACTCAAAAAAATTTAAAAATATCAAAAATCTTCTAAAAATCATAAAAAATTTTACAAAAATCCAAAAATTGTGATTTCAGTTTCTGTTGGTAGATAATTGTTTCTAGTTTATCTTAAAAATAGTAGCCAGGAGTTTTGGGCATTTTAAATATTTTTAAATTGCAAATTACTCCAGACTGTTCACATTTTCTTATTTCTTCACTGTTCGATTTTTAGAAAAATACAAAAACATTTGAAAAATCTACAAAAATTCTCAAAAACATTTTAAAAATTTTAAAATCCAAAAATATTTTCTTTGAATTTTTGAGCATTTTTTGACTAATTGAAAAATTACAAAAAGAGTGGGTGTGCATATTCTTGATCTTGTAAATATTGCATCGTGTTATTTTTGAAAAATAAAAAAATTTGCAAAATCAAAATCACTAAAAATTTGAAAATCAGAAAATATAAAAAAAATTATTAGAAATAAAAAAATATAAAAAAATGAGAAAAGATAAAAAATCACAAAAACCAAGGATCGTTTTCCTTTGAGATTCCTGTTTTCTCTTGATTGATTTTCGATTAATTGAATAACCCTCGGGAATTGTAGCCTCCCTGAGTTCGACCCTGTCCGCTATACAGGTTAATAAGTAGCGAAAATCATAAAAAAAAATATTTTTTGTTGACGCGCGATTTTGGGGATAAACAACGACCCTACATTTTTTACAATCAAATTTCCAATCTCCAAAAATTCCGGCTCAACAAAATGGCGCCGTTGCCGGGGAGGCACGACGAGGGTAGTTAGGTTTCCCTTTTGACCTGCTATTCTTGGTTGTAAATCTCTGTTTGCCACATTATTCCGTTGTTCATATCCCATTGCATTTATTTCATCATTTTCTAATATTTGAAAATTGTGTTTCTTACACATTCTCTTTTCTTTTTCTTGCGAGGGCCCGCGGAGCGAAGGAGGCGATCCTAGGAGAGCCGAAGCACCCAAGCGACGTGGAGGCGGCTTGATTCTTCACCAAGCCGCAGGATAGCGTGAGAAGAGGAGAGGAAGAAGTGAAAGAGCCGAAAAAAATAGAAAAAAAAAAGAAAAAAAGAGAAAGAGAGAAGAGAGTTTTTGTTTATCATTTGAACTTTGTAAACGGACACTCATTTGTTGCGGGGTCTGTTTCGCCAAGTGCCGGTGCACTTGGGGGACCTCATCAGTTTTGTTTTCATCGCCTTTATTTTCTTTGTTTTCCGCGGATTTCGAAAGCCACCTATTGATTTCTTTAATTAATTTGCTTGAGCCAGGTAATTAATTAGGTCCAAACACCCTAAACATGAATTTCTGTGCCTATAGGTAGATCGTAACTTGGACTTAGTCAAATTAACTTGTTCTTGCCCGTTAATAGAAGTTATCATCTAGGACGGTTCACTTGCATTGCATATAGGTTAGTTTATTTTCTGTATTTAAATTCTGCGCGGATCACTTGCATGTAGAGTGCTGGCGACAAGGTACGCATCTCTAACCCCTGCATGCATCATCATTTTTAATCGCGCATTGGCATTTCCGATCTCCTCCCTTGTTTTCACTCACATAAGTTAAAAAAGAAATTGGACACTCGGTAGGCGATTCTTTGAAAATATCTTAACCAAGTGACAACTGCCTAAAACCGGGACTGCTAAAGAAAATTCGACCCTAAAAAAATACAAAGAAAAATCATTGTCTTGGGGATACTAACCCCCTCATTGTATTTGTTTTTACTTGCTCGCGCACACACTAAGATTAGTGCCCGAATCCCATAATTCAGCCTAAGTGTTTGTACAACTTTGTAATTATCACCAAACTCTAAAATCAACAAGATAATTGACCGAACCTTCACGGTCTTCACATTGAGTTGAGTTGGTGAACTGGGGGTTTGTATTGTGTTTGCTTGTTAATGCTAAAGATCCTTCTGCGCAATTTGCGCCTTCATACACTTTCACTCTTGCATTGACATTCGTGCTCTCGCATCCTGCCTATTGATTTCGAAGATGTCGGCCCGGAGTATTTCTCGTTCGGACTCCGCGAACTCATTCTACGCTCCGAGCCGTTCACCTTCTATTCGGGGAGACTCACTTCACGAATATTCCTCTTTCCCCACTTCAAAATTCACAACATCCATAAATCCACTATTTGAGATTGGCTTTAATCTCGAATTAATATCTGAGACTCCATCAATTCTGAGCACTAATCGAGTGGCATATACATTTTCAGAGTCAGAAGCCGAATACTTAATGCCACCAAAGGGAAAGGGAGCCATGTCGGAACAAAGCGAGACCAACAGTACCATGTTAGCCTCCATTCAATCAATCCAAGCACAGTTAACAGAGCAGGCTAAGTTCCAAGCCACATTGAGAGAGATGATTCTCGAGATAAGACAAGAAAGAGAAGATAGGAGAGGGGGGATAACAGAAACCCTGGAGGTGGGAATGGAGAAGAACCTCATGTAGAGCCTAAGCCTACACTCAAAGATGCTTATAATCCAGGGGCAGGGCAGACAAATTCGTGGATACAAATCCCTGCGGTTCATGGGCATTTTGAGCTTAAGCCAACTATTTTACCTCTTCTCCCAATATTCCATGGAAATATTAATGAAGAACCTTATATACACCTCCAGTAGTTCGATCGCATTTGTGGAACAGTACACTACCCAAACGTCCCATTAGAGGTAGTGCAGATGACCGCCTTTCCATTCAGCCTGACGGGAAAAGCCTTTTACTGGTTAAATCACTTGGGGAAGGTTGTCACCACTTGGGAAGAGTTGAGATCTACATTTTTGAACAAGTATTATCCACTTGGACGACTCAACCAAATGCGATCCCTGATTGCTAATTTCTCCCAGATGCCCCAAGAGCCTATTCACGAGGCGTGGGAACGCTTCAAAGATCTGACGGAGAAATGCCCCCATCATGATATTCCAAAGACCAGTCTTGTACAAAATTTCTTTGGGGGTTTAAGCATTGAGAATCAGAAGCTGGTAGATGCCGCTTGTGGGGGAAGCCACTTTAACAAGGACGAGGATGTCCTTTATCAAATTTTTGAGGAGATGGCAGAAAGTTCAACAGCTCTTTCTTCTTCACGTGCTTTTCAGAAGCACCCTGTCACCGCCCCTGCAGTACCCCACAAGGATGTCAAAATGACGTCAATACAAGAAGTGGATAAGGTGGATAGCACAGACTTGGCTATCATTGGAAACCACCTATCCAAAGTAGACATTATTGAGAAGCGATCCAAGGAGCTCGATATGCTTCATGTGATCGAACAGAGGACAAAGAACCTGGTTAAGCTGGATGAGATAACAAAGCATTTGGAACTTCTTGTGAGTACAATCAGTGCAGTCCACAATACAAATGCAGCAGTAGACTCCTCTACTAGGGAGCATACTCCTTCCACTCAGCAAAATAGCAGAGGACCATCTACAGTCCAGCATGTCTACTACGTGCAGACACCTGATCAAGCTCAGCAGCATGCACATCAGATAGTTCCCTACCAACAAGAAGTGGCCTACATTCCTGAGCAGCAATCTCCACCTCCACCTGTCATTCAGGAGGTGAATGGTATCTGGTTCGACCGTGAGCGAAGCCAGCCCCGTCCGTCAGGGCAAGGCCAGTTGGGTTCACAGCAGGGTCAGAGGCCCACCCACCAGCTTCAAGGAGGCAGACCGCAGCAGCAATACCAGTACCAGCACCAGCAGTTCCAGCCTCAGTATCAGTCTCCACCTCAGCTCCAAAACTGAAGACAAGGCCAGCCACATCAGCAGTCCATGTATTTCCCTCAGCCGAACCAGCAGCAGACTGCATATTATGGACAGTATCCTTCCCCCCTCCTCCTCATTACCAGAATCCGTATGGGTACCAACAGCCTCCGCACTATCAGTCTCAGCGACAGCCAGTCAATGAGCAACCTGAGGCCCCTTCAGTCAATCCACCACTGGACCAACTTGCATTGATTATGAAGAACATGAATGAACTGACTCAGCGGATCGATGACCTGATGATGAATCCACATTTCATCATCTTTATTCTATCATTTTGGCACCAAAAACCCTAGCAAATGCCTGTAAATAGCATTAAAATCATCATTTTAGCATTCATGCATGTGCATCTATTTAGTGTATAAATTACTGTAATTAAGGCCAGAATTATAGAATAAAGAAAAGAAAAGAAAAAGAATAAAATATTGTAAATGTTTTATGACCCGAAACCCTGAGACCTAGGCATCTTGATGAATAGGTCAACCAGGAAGAAAGTAGGGGGAGATAAGGGTCAAATACCCATGTTATTTTCTTCATTCTTTATTCTTTTTGGGACCTATTTTTGGTTCCACTTTTTGTACCTCAAATAAAGAAACTTTGTACATGAAAGTTGTAGATAATTTTATATAGAAAAATACAAAATTGATTTAACTGAAAAATAATGTACAGATAAAAAGTTATGGTCTGAATAAATTTCCAGAATCTCAACTTCCCAGACCCGTATCTCACAAATGAAAACTCCAAATGCAGCATACTCACCTTTAATTGTATATAGAAGAAAATAAGCGATTTAATGGCGGTGGTTTCGCATTTGGCGGAGCTACGGTTTGAAAGTTGACTTTTGGACCTTCATTGTATACTTGTACATATTAAAATATTCAATTTATTATTTATTTATTATTTTTATAATTTTATATTTTTATAATGTTGTAAATATTACTTATAATAATTGTGAATATTAAAATTAGAATAAAAACCTAAATAAAAATAAAAATAAAACACTTGTATACTCAAAACATAGGTATTATACTTATACACATACCTGTATAAACTATACTTATATTTTATAAAACACATCAATAAAATAAAATAAAAATAGATTTACATGTATAAAAGTATGTTATAATTATATAAAATAATAAACAAAAATAATAATATTAGAAATACCTAAATAAAAATAGAATACTTAAATATATAGATATATATACTATAAAGGGTATAAATGCAAACTTGTAAAAATACATCTCATAAAAATAAATAAAAATCATAATAAAATAATTTATAAAATAATAAACATTTTTTATTTTGTAACCATAATTTAATAAATTGATTTGCTATTTTTAATTGAATTTACAAATGTTTTTCCCAGGGATTTTTGTGGTTGGTCCACGTGGACCAACCAGGTGGAAGTTGACCCGCTGGTCAACTCCCTGGTCTGCACCTGCAGCCTGCCAGCTGCGTTTTTGGTCATTTTCCTCCTATTTTTCTAGGCCATGTCATTCACATTTTGACCTCGGGTCCTTCTTCACTATTTCTCCAAATAACCATGATACACGCCTAGTACTTGATTTGGTCTTTAGATCGAAGATTTGCTCGATAAACCTCGATCTTCATGCCTCCTCGCCCACTCTCTGCCCAATGTTCTGAAGCTTGTCAGACTGCGTTTTTTTGGCGTTTTCTCCAAATTTTGGAGAGCGCGTCTTTCACCATTTGGCAATTCTTCCTTCTTGACTTTTGTTCACCATATATTGAGGTTACACGCCCTAGGCTTGGACGGGTCTTTGGACCATCAATTCGCGCGCGACACCTCGTTCTTTGTGCCTTCAGAGCCACATCTTCAAAAACGACCCATCTCCTCCGTTTCGAGTTTGAACTCCTTTTCCCCCCCTTCTTCCTCCCTTCTTTCATGTGCTGAGGTTAGAGGAAGGTGACAGCAACCTCACCTCACCGTTAGGAGGAGAGGAGGAGCGGTGCGGAGGCGTCTCCACCCATCTCTGGCCAAGCTTGGCCGTGAGGTACCCAATCTCGTGGTCTACCGCCATTCGAGGTCGTTTCTCCCTGTTTTTACTTGCTTAATACGTAGTTGTAGTCCTTAGCTTTGTTTTCACGTAATTAGCTTCGCATTAAATCAACTAGTTAGCTTCGATCTCACCATCAAACACCTCGTCGGAGCTCTTGAGCTCCGGCCACCATTTTCGCCACTCCACGCCACCATCACCCCTTTTTGTTGTCCCTGGAACTATTTACTGCTGCTTGTGCTTTGATCGCAGGTCCAGGTGCAAAAGACCCCCTCCTGGGGTCGATTTTTGTTTGAGGACGAACCACTTGGAGCACCCCTCCCTCCTTCAAGTTGTGGCGGACCTCCGGCCTCTTCTAGGCCATTTTGCGGCCGCCTATCAGTTTTGGGCTGTTCCTGGAGGTTCGTGGAACCATCAGAGGGGCGTTCGAAGCTTCGTGCGTGGAGATTTCGGAGCTCCGAGTTCATCCCGACCGAGTTCATCGGTCGTTCTTCCTCTACGCCTCCGCAGCCGTCGATCGCCTCAGGCGTGGGTATTTTATGCCATTTCCCCCGCCATTTTGTGTAATGTTGATTTAGGACTCAAAGCATTCATCTGCAGTTGTGTACTTATGTATAATTTGCATATTGGCCCTTGAACGTTGCTCTATTTACATTCATACCCTTGTTAGGCCTTGTATTTTTTGTGTGCTTTCCCTATTTATTTCATGCATCTAGAAAATTCGAAAAAATCTCAAAAACTAGATTTAAGCTCCTGTTGCATTGTAGATTCACGCCATATTTTTATTTTTCATTTTCATTGCATTTTATTATTTATAAAAATTCAAAAACACTCATTTTCAGCATTGTTTGCGTCATAAAATACCAAAAAAATATAAAAACACATCAGCAAATTCCCAAAAAATACATTTTTCTTATCTTATTGTGTTCTAACTCCAGTCCAAAATTCATTAAAAAAATACAAAACAAAACTCCTAAAAATTAGAAAAGCCCAAAAACCTTCCTAAAAATCTAAAAAATCATAGAAAAATCCTAAAAATATAAACTCAATTCCTGTAGTTTATCTATTTTATTATCTTTTATGGAAAATAATTTGTGGAATTTTTGACACTGTTTACTATTTTTCATCCTCAATTTAATTTCGGACAGCAACTTTTATTCACTGTTTTCTTTTTTTTTGCTAATTAAAAATACCAAAAACATTTTAAAAATCACCCAAAAATCACAAAAACAGTAAAAAATCCTAAAAATATCAAAAACATTTCATTTCTGAATTTTTGGTTATTTTTGCATATTTTTATAAATACTTTAGCTTGTCTTTTATTCCATTATCTTTAAATTCCAATATTGAAAAAGAAAAAGAAAAAAATATAAAATATAAATTATAAAAATCATAAAATTAAAAATCAAAATATAAAATTAAAAATTTAAAAAAAATTTAAAAAAAATTAATTAAAAACCCACGAAAATTTCCTTGCTCGCTTAGTGTAGACACATCACATACACATACTTGTGCACATTTTTGTGAATTGCCCTGCTTGCTCCCTGTGTTCGAACTCTCTGCATACTTGTCACTATACACCATTTGTGCAGAGTTAAAAATAAATTTTAACTCCACATTAGTTCTAATTTATTGATCTTTATTGTGGGTTAATTGTTGATTAAATTCAGATTTTGATTGGTCGACACTTCGACTGTGTTCCCGCCTTGTGTGGAACACAAGACCGATCGATTTCTGAGTATATCAAATGGCGCCGTTGCCGGGGAGCAACAGCGAGTAGTTCACATTTTGTTTGATTGTGTGATTGTTTACCATAGCATTATTTTCCATCTCTTGCATTTTTGATATATCTTGTTGAGCTATCTGACCGTCTCTTTTCTTGTCTTCTTGCGAGGGACCGCGGAGCAAGGCGGATTGCTTAGGTGATCCGGAGCATCCTTGGGAAGCGGAGCCGGCCTTCTTAGGTCACGCCGGCAGGAGAGAGAGCAGGAGGAGTGAGGGAGAGTGATTAGATTAGCTTGCAATTTACTTTTGTGAGAGAGTGACCTTTGATAAAATTGTAATAATACAGGTACTTGGACTCTTGGACATTCGGGCCCAATTTCCAAGTGTTTGTTCACTTGGGGGCTCACCGCAGTTTTGTCGGCTTTTCATCGCATTTTTTACTTTGTTTTCCGGTTTTGTTTTCTTCACTTTGTGTGATTGAGCCCTTAGATTTAGGAGTTGCTTGCGATAGACTTAGGTCCAAACACAATAATAACCATTGCATGTACCTATAGTGCGTTTTGGACTTAGTCAAATTTAAACAGTCGCGTCATCATCTTCTAACCCGTGTGCCGTGAGCGAGCCCCATCAAGCGCTACTCCTGAACTCGAGTGTGTCGAGAAGAGGAGGGGTAAGCCAAGACCGGACTCTTAGGTTAAAGATAAGTGGCCGACTTGTGGTGCTTCACGTTAATAGCAATTTCTGAAGCTTAGGGTGATTTCATCGGCTTGCATTTGCATATAGATAGGTTTCAATTCTGCTGAGCATCCTTGCATGTAGAGTGCTGGAGGCAAGGTGAGCATTTATGCTTTAGCATTCATCATCGTTTTGCCGCTTGCATTGCTTTTCCGCTCCTCTACCTCTGATTTTGATCACCTAGGTGCTAAGTAAAATTGAATCCCCGTTAGGATCGTGCATTTTCATTAAAAATCCAAAAAAAAAGTGATAATCAATAAAATTGGGACTGCTAATATTACTCGACCCTAAAATCGACCAAAAAGAAAAATCTTGTATTGGGGCGAGGAATCCCCTCATTGTCTTCGTTTTACATTGCTCGCGCACACACTAAGGTTAGTGCCCAAATCCCATTGAGCCCCTAAGTGTTTGTGCAACTTCTTGACTTTTTCACCTAACTCTAAAACAGACAAGATAAAAAGACCGCATTTGCGGTCTTCACCGAGTTGAGTAGGTGAATTGAGGGTTTGGTTGTTTCATTTTTGCTTGTGATTGTTTTGTGTGCATTCTAGATCATCCTCTACGCATTTGCGCCTTTTTCTTCACTCTCTTGACTTGACCTTCGTGCTCCCCCGAATCACTTCCTCTTGTTTTCGAGATGGATCCCTGGAGTGCATTTTATTTGGACTTTGCGGACCCTTCACTCGCTCCAGCCGGTCCACCTCCCTTTTGTCAGGAGGATCCTCCTCCTACTTTTTCGGACTTTTGTACATATCCGCCTCAGCCACAGTATCAGACTTCGGACTTCTGCCCACATCCACCCCCACATGTATATTATCCGCCTCTACCTTCACATCCACCCGAGCCTGACCTGTTGGAGTCACCTCCCACGACCTCCATGAGTGTTATCATGAACCTAATGCTAGAGCACATCAATTTGATGAAGGAAAATCTTGACACTTTGAGAGAATATCGGACTAGTGCTCTTTTCATCGAGGATACATCTTTGCTTGTGAAGAATCATGGGAGCTTGCAATCGCCAAAAATACAAAAAAATGAGAAAAATTTAAAAATCCAAAAAGATTTCGGGAGACACTTGGTTGATCAAGATTTTGAGGAGAGAGTCCACTTGCCAACACATGCATTCACACGTAGTCCCACCCTTGACCCCGAGGATGCCGCTGTACAGACTGCTCTTGGCATGCCTCGTGTATATGCTAATTCTGACTTCCTCCCTTGTATGGAGGAAGTCCAAAAATTCAAAAAAATGTTGACTGAACCCGAAGTGGTGGCCACTATTCATGAGATCATCCGTGCCCCACTTCAGCAGGCCATGACCCAATTATCTGCTCCTCTTCCCAAGAAGAGAAAGCGGAGGAGCAGATCTGAGCGTCACATTCTGACCATGGCCACTGCCCTCGCCATCACACACCGTCCCATTCCCAAGAAGAAGAACACAGCTACTCCTTTCATCACTTGCTCCATCTCTGACTATACATGTGATCGCACTCTCCTAGACGGCGGTGCATCTATTAGCATATTACCCTTCTCGCTGGTACAGTCTCTTCACTTAGGGCCTCTCAAGAAAACCAGGATGATCGTTCAGTTTGCTGATGGATCTATTAAGAGGCCGAAGGGTATCCTTGAAAACGCCGTCATTTCTATTCAGGGCACGAGCCACAATGTTGATTTTGTCGTGTTGCCCATGGAGAACTCCACAGGGGAGCCATCTCCAATCATCCTGGGACGACCATTCCTCGCCTCTGCGAGGGTCGTTATTGACTATGGATCAGGAGAGATTCGCTTCCGTCCTGTTGACGAGAGCGAAGTGTTGATCACCACACCCACATTTGACCAAAGACCTGCACCTGATGCACCTTCACCGATTATAGCTGACTCTGAGGCCTGTGACCTACCTGATACTACTAGAGATGCTTCCTTGGCGATCCCTGATGAGACCCGACGGATCCCCCGAAAGGGGAGGAAGTCGGAAAGCATGGACCTCACTAATCCTCCTCCTGGTGTGTGGCGATGTGTTGATGAGATCCAGAGTATTTATGTGATTGAACCATTTGAGCAGGGGGCAGATACCAAAATAATTGAGGATGTTTATGATGTTGCCCATTACTTTGAGAGACCTCATAAGGTAACAAATGACCCATGTAAGACTAGACAGGACGGACCTGTTTTGACTACTTCCACTGATGAGTCCACTCCTGTCCATGTTGATTCTGATGGGCCAGAGGCCGAAGTTGATTTGATCGCTTTTCTTCAGAAATTTGGGCCTTTTGATGAGAAAGATGATCCGGTTGAGACTCTTGAGGACGATATGAGTTCGTATACTTCCACCGATGATTTCGTTCCTTTTGATTTTGACCTGGACGAGGACTCGCAGGACGACTCCGATTACACTTCTTCCGAGGATGATGAGTTTGTCCCATTTCACTTTGACATCTGCGAGACTTCCAAGGCCGGACCTAGTCGTACTTCTTCTACTCACCCGTCTGTGCCTTCACACCATAGGACCACCAAGGGAGAACCTAGCCATACTGCTTCCATCGATCAGTTCGTCCCTTTCCGTTTTGATTCTACTGAGGGCCTTCACCGTGTCGACCCTGATCGGCTTCCGTCCACTGTGGACCCCGATGTCGACATACACCATATCCGATCTATCCCTCAGCGGTCCCGCAGGAAGGTTTGCTTTCCACCTTCTGATGATCACCCATTTATGTTGTAGATTCTATCCCGTGACTCTCTTTCCATCTCCCATTTTTGCTCGTCTACCCATTTCTCGTGTTTGCCTTGCTTAGGATGTACTTTGTCCTAAGTATAGGAGGGGTAGAGGAGTTGAGTGTTCATTCTTCGTTCCGTGTCATCGCTCCTGTTGCTGCCTATACTTAGGGTGTCTTTTACCCTAAGTATAGGGGGAGCGATGTGTACATTCTCACGATCTCTCCTCCCATTGTCAGATATCTTTTCTTCTTTTCCTTTTCTATCTGCTTTATCTATCATAAAGGTGTTGCCCTTGTAGACAGTTCTCCATACTTAGGACGTACTTTGTCCTAAGTATAGGGGGTGTGCACCCCGAGTTTCATTTTCATTTCGATCCTCTCCATTGTCTCCTCTTCTTGTTTATACTCAGGGATATTTTACCCTAAGTATAGGGGGAGACAATCTGAGTACAATCTGTTCATTCCCACCCTTGACCCTCCCTGCGTTGTGTACAGTCTGCTATACTTAGGATTATTTGATCCTAAGTATAGGGGGGACGGTCAACTTCTCATTCATTGATTCATTCATTCTTTAGACTTGCCTATACTTAGTACGAGTTATGTCTTCTCTTTTCTCTCCGATCTATGAGGACATAGCTCAAGCTAAGTATAGGGGGGTCGTATATACTGCGTATATACTTTAGCCATAACTCGTACTTTCGTATTTTCTTAAAAATATGGCTCATAATTCTTTAAAAACTCATTAAAAACCCTTAATAAAAAGGTGTATCATTCCTCAAATTCTTTTTGTATATACTGATTAATAAATCAGGTGAAAATGTTTTTTGCAAAATGTTTGAAAAATAGTTTGAAAATCTTTGTGAACATCTATTGAAAACTATTTTGAAAATGTTTTGTTACATGTTTTCAACCTGTGTAAAAATGTATGGTTTGTAAAATTTATTTTCTTTGTGTGAAATAAAATGTTTGAAAAATGCATTGCAAATGGTTTGAAAAATGGTTGCAAAAATATTTGAAAAACCTATATATACTGTTTTGAAAACCGATTGCAAAATGATTTTCAAATGTGTGTAAGTGTTTGTAAAATGTTTGTAAAAATTATTTTGGACTATAGTTTTCAAAAATTGTTTGAAAAACCTTGTGAAAAATAAGTTTGAGGAATATTTACATCACACCAAAATCCATTATATATATATGTATAAAACTGACCACTTACCCTTGTAAATTCTTAAAATCCATTTCTTGTAAATACAAGAAGCACTCCCGTGTACATATTTTTAACCTAGATTCTAGCCAAAAAAATTTTTTGTTTTCAAAAATCCCAAAAACATTTGCAAAACTAAAATCCAAAAACATCTGGAAAAAAAACCTTTTTGAAAAATACAAAAAATGCATGCATCATATTTTTAAAAAAAAATCCATAAAAAGTTCAAAATCTTTGAAAATTGCATCACAAAAATATTTTCTGCATTGCATTGCATAGCATTCGCATTTTTCGGATTGAGTTTGATAGTAGAACAAGTCTAAGTAAAATCCGGAGATTGGAGCTTGATTGGACCTTAAAATCTACCTAATAACAGGAACCTTATAGGAACTGGGTTTGAGGTACTTCAGGTCTAGTTGACTTAATTCTTTGAGGATCATGGGACTTGGTTCAATGGATTCTTGACTGCCTAAGTAGAGTATTTCGGAGCGCACGCACGACTCTTGTTGATAATGACCTAACTTGGACACATGCACCTTTCACATAGCTCTCCACGGATGAGGTGGTGAGGAGGCAGTTTCCTTCAGCTTGAGGTAGCATATGAGGGTAGTACTTCTAGGCGGAACCTCTCTTCTTCTTCTAGTGAAGGAAGTGCACCTCAACTTGGTCTAGTGGTGATGAAGGCTAAAGACAGAAGCCGTGGGTTGCAATAAAGCTTCAAAAGAGGGATAGTCTACTGGCTCAAGAGGAAAATTTCTTGTATATATGCTGCACCATGTAGATATGTTGTTCAGATGCGATTGAAAAAAAAAAAGAGAAACTCCAAAAAAGTGGTGGGTCGGAATGAAAATTTAATAACCCCACCGGAGTGTATATAGTTCAATAAAGCAAAAGCTTATGGTATCCATGTTACATCTCATGAAGCTTGCAGCGGGAGACTTGGCTACACTGGTTGAGCTTCCAAAAGTCTATACTTCTTCCCCCTCTTCTTGAGCCGGTTGCACTTGAACTTAGAAGGGAATACCGCGCTTCTCGAGGAAAGAGTTGCTAGACCGAGGCATTAGAGTTACGAGGTTGGGGGAGGTTGTTTCTTTGTCACTTCTGAGGTGGGGAGATACATATCACTTACACTGTATGAGTCAGATTCATAGTCGTAAGAGTTTGCGTATGAGTTGAAGTATTTCTGACCTGGCTATTGAGGAGACTTGGACAGAGTTTTGGGATTCTCAAGGACTGTTGGATTTCAAATTAGGTTCTCATTAAGGTTCCGACCGCACTAAAATTCCTAAGGTCCGACTTAAGCTCCAAACTTTGATTTTGTGAAGACAAGTTTAATAATCAAATTAAATCCAAGTTCTTCTTTTTCTTTTCTTTCTTTTCTTTTTTGCACTTATTGCATAAGTGTTTGCTAGGGACTAGCAAAGGTAAAGTATAGGGGGATGATGAATCCACATTTGATCATCTTTATTCTATCATTTTGGCACCAAAAACCCTAGCAAATGCCTGTAAATAGCATTAAAATCATCATTTTAGCATTCATGCATATGCATCTATTTAGTGTATAAATTACTGTAATTAAGGCCAGAATTATAGAATAAAGAAAAGAAAAGAAAAAGAATAAAATATTGTAAATGTTTTATGACCCGAAACCCCGAGACCTAGGCATCTTGATGAATAGGTCAACCAGGAAGAAAGTAGGGGGAGATAAGGGTCAAATACCCATGTTATTTTCTTCATTCTTTATTCTTTTTGGGACCTATTTTTGGTTCCACTTTTCGTACCTCAAATAAAGAAACTTTGTACATGAAAGTTGTAGATAATTTTATATAGAAAAATACAAAATTGATTTAACTGAAAAATAATGTACAGATAAAAAGTTATGGTCTGAATAAAATTCCAGAATCTCAACTTCCCAGACCCATATCTCACAAATGAAAACTCCAAATGCAGCATACTCACCTTTAATTGTATATATAAGAAAATAAGCTATTTAATGGCGGTGGTTTCGCATTTGGCGGAGCTACGGTTTGAAAGTTGACTTTTGGACCTTCATTGTATACTTGTACATATTAAAATATTCAATTTATTATTTATTTATTATTTTTATAATTTTATATTTTTATAATGTTGTAAATATTACTTATAATAATTGTGAATATTAAAATTAGAATAAAAACCTAAATAAAAATAAAAATAAAGCACTTGTATACTCAAAACATAGGTATTATACTTATACACATACCTGTATAAACTATACTTATATTTTATAAAACACATCAATAAAATAAAATAAAAATAGATTTACATGTATAAAAGTATGTTATAATTATATAAAATAATAAACAAAAATAATAATATTAGAAATACCTAAATAAAAATAGAATACTTAAATATATAGATATATATACTATAAAGGGTATAAATGCAAACTTGTAAAAATACATCTCATAAAAATAAATAAAAATCATAATAAAATAATTTATAAAATAATAAACATTTTTTTATTTAGTAACCATAATTTAATAAATTGATTTGCTATTTTTAATTGAATTTACAAATGTTTTTCCCAGGGATTTTTGTGGTTGGTCCACGTGGACCAACCAGGTGGAAGTTGACCCGCTGGTCAACTCCCTGGTCTGCACCTGCAGCCTGCCAGCTGCGTTTTTGGTCATTTTCTCCTATTTTTCTAGGCCATGTCATTCACATTTTGACCTCGGGTCCTTCTTCACTTTTTCTCCCCATATAACCATGATACACGCCCAGTACTTGATTTGGTCTTTAGATCGAAGATTTGCTCGATAAACCTCGATCTTCATGCCTCCTCGCCCACTCTCTGCCCAATGTTCTGAAGCTTGTCAGACTGCGTTTTTTTGGCGTTTTCTCCGAATTTTGGAGAGCGCGTCTTTCACCATTTGGCAATTCTTCCTTCTTGACTTTTGTTCACCATATATTGAGGTTACACGCCCTAGGCTTGGACGGGTCTTTGGACCATCAATTCGCGCGCGACACCTCGTTCTTTGTGCCTTCAGAGCCACATCTTCAAAAACGACCCTTCTCCTCCGTTTCGAGTTTGAACTCCTTTTCCCCCCCTTCTTCCTCCCTTCTTTCATGTGCTGAGGTTAGAGGAAGGTGACAGCAACCTCACCTCACCGTTAGGAGGAGAGGAGGAGCGGTGCGGAGGCGTCTCCACCCATCTCCGGCCAAGCTTGGCCGTGAGGTACCCAATCTCGTGGTCTACCGCCATTCGAGGTCGTTTCTCCCTGTTTTTACTTGCTTAATACGTAGCTGTAGTCCTTAGCTTTGTTTTCACGTAATTAGCTTCGCATTAAATCAACTAGTTAGCTTCGATCTCACCATCAAACACCTCGTCGGAGCTCTTGAGCTCCGGCCACCATTTTCGCCACTCCACGCCACCATCACCCCTTTTTGTTGTCCCTGGAACCTTTTACTGCTGCTTGTGCTTTGATCGCAGGTCCAGGTGTAAAAGACCCCCTCCTGGGGTCGATTTTTGTTTGAGGACGAACCACTTGGAGCACCCCTCCCTCCTTCAAGTTGTGGCGGACCTCCGGCCTCTTCTAGGCCATTTTGCGGCCGCCTATCAGTTTTGGGCTGTTCCTGGAGGTTCGTGGAACCATCAGAGGGGCGTTCGAAGCTTCGTGCGTGGAGATTTTGGAGCTCCGAGTTCATCCCGACCGAGTTCATCGGTCGTTCTTCCTCTACGCCTCCGCAGCCGTCGATCGCCTCAGGCGTGGGTATTTTATGCCATTTCCCCCGCCATTTTGTGTAATGTTGATTTAGGACTCAAAGCATTCATCTGCAGTTGTGTACTTATGTATAATTTGCATATTGGCCCTTGAACGTTGCTCTATTTACATTCATACCCTTGTTAGGCCTTGTATTTTTTGTGTGCTTTCCCTATTTATTTCATGCATCTAGAAAATTCGAAAAAATCTCAAAAACTAGATTTAAGCTCCTGTTGCATTTTAGATTCACGCCATATTTTTATTTTTCATTTTCATTGCATTTTATTATTTATAAAAATTCAAAAACACTCATTTTCAGCACTGTTTGCATCATAAAATACCAAAAAAATATAAAAACACATCAGAAAATTCCCAAAAAAATACATTTTTCGTATCTTATTGTGTTCTAACTCCAGTCCAAAATTCATTAAAAAAATACAAAACAAAACTCCTAAAAATTAGAAAAGCCCAAAAACCTTCCTAAAAATCTAAAAAATCATAGAAAAATCCTAAAAATATAAACTCAATTCCTGTAGTTTATCTATTTTATTATCTTTTATGGAAAATTAATTTGAGGAATTTTTGACACTGTTTACTATTTTTCATCCTCAATTTAATTTCGGCCAGCAACTTTTATTCACTGTTTTCTTTTTTTTTGCTAATTAAAAATACCAAAAACATTTTAAAAATCACCCAAAAATCACAAAAACAGTAAAAAATCCTAAAAATATCAAAAATATTTCATTTCTGAATTTTTGGTTATTTTTGCATATTTTTATAAATACTTTAGCTTGTCTTTTATTCCATTATCTTTAAATTCCAATATTGAAAAAGAAAAAGAAAAAAAATATAAAATATAAAATTATAAAAATCATAAAATTAAAAATCAAAATATAAAATTAAAAATTTAAAAAAAAATTAATTAAAAACCCACGAAAATTTCCTTGCTCGCTTAGTGTAGACACATCACATACACATACTTGTGCACATTTTTGTGAATTGCCCTGCTTGCTCCCTGTGTTCGAACTCTCTGCATACTTGTCACTATACACCATTTGTGCAGAGTTAAAAATAAATTTTAACTCCACATTAGTTCTAATTTATTGATCTTTATTGTGGGTTAATTGTTGATTAAATTCAGATTTTGATTGGTCGACACTTCGACTGTGTTCCCGCCTTGTGTGGAACACAAGACCGATCGATTTCTGAGTATATCACCTGACTACCACCAAGACACTAATTCCAGCACAGGTCGAAGCCAACCCCAATAATTTCAAACGCAAAGAGCAGGTAGCTAAAAGCCCACCCACCCCCGAGACAGGTATGTCCCTTGATTTTACATGTTTATCTGACACCATTCATCTTAGGAGCGGTAGGAGATTGCAGCTGCCTGCGCAGCAGTTGGGGTTGGGAGATCGGTCCACTGAGAGAGCTTCATCTTCTACATCATCTCCTTCACCAATAGTCGAGAGGCCCAGTATAGCAGCACCCACATCTGGAGTTTCACCGCCTTCACCACCACCTTCACCAGACAGATGCAGATCACCATCAGCAAGGGAGAATATACCAGTCACAGATTCTTCCTCTTCACTAGTAGCAGCATCCCGTCCTGTTTTAGATTCTGTTTTTCCTTCACCTAGATTGGACAACACTATACAGACTGATTCTAGTTGTCCTCTTGTACATGATGATTCCATTCTGAATAAAGGAAATGAAGGTTTGCATGTTTATTCTGATTCTGTGCCATTTCCTTCTGCTCTCAAAGTTAAAAAAATTCAAAAATTAAAAACAGCACTATCTGATCCTGGAGTGGTTGAGATCTTACAGAATATCTTTTTAAAGATGCCACTACTTAAAGCCATGGAATACATGCCTACAGTAAAAAAGGGAATGAAAGAGGCATGTACCCAAAAGCGTCAACCAAGGAAGAACAGACGAAAGGAAACAGAGAAACACATCCTGACCATGGCCACAGTTCATGCCATCAGCAACCTTCCGCCGAAAAAGAAAGATACGGGAGCACCTCACATCCGTTGCCATATCTTTGATCAAGAATTTGATCGTACTCTTCTCGATAGCGGTTCCTCCATTAATCTTCATGCCTTCCTCTCTATTAATTGAATTCCAGTTAGGGCCTCTTAAAACTACCAGAATGATCCTTCAGTTTGCCGATAGATCGATTAAGAGGCCAAGAGGCATTTTAGAGGACGTTATTGTAACGGTGCAGGGAATGAAATTCCCTGTTGATTTCGTTGTCATGGATATGGACACCTCTGCACCGCTACTCCATACCTCGATCATACTAGGTCGACCGTTCCTCCAAACAGCCGAAGCAGCAGTTGATTATGGTACTGGAGAGATCATCTTTCACTCTCGTAGTGACAAGGTGAAAATTGAGACGATCTCTGATCCTTCACCATCACCGCCACCAGCAACAGATGATACAGAGAAAGCAATATCAGAACCAGATGACTGTGATTTTCTTGCTGAATTCAAAGAGACAGACCTTTTCACGGATTTTATAGATACACAGGAGTCTTTTCCCCAAATGGACTCTTTGGAAAGCACAGTCGACATGAGCTCCCTTGGTGGCCCAATTGAGATAGTTGCCGATGAGCAGTTTGAGCAGAGTTCTGAGGTCCAGATATCTGAGCCATTCATTGAATTTCCTGATTTATGCACAGATGAGAGACATCTTTCTGAGATTATTGCTGAGATATCTGAGCCGTTCGTTGATAATAATATTGAACATCCTGATGAGCCATTCCTCTCTGAGCAACGATCATTCATCGCAGATCTATCAGATATTCTATTTGCTGAGCCGTCGATAGCCAAGGTGGATAGTCTACAGAGCATAGATCACATACCGTCTATCAGTACATTAGCAGAGGTTATCACAGAGACGATTCAGACCCCACCTGAGCTCAAGGTTTTACCATCAACGTTGAAATATGCCTTCCTTGCGGGTCCCCCCCAAATGTTTCCGGTCATCCTCAGCTCGCAGTTGACCGCTGAACAAGAATCTCGCGTGCTAGAGGTTCTTGAGAGAAACCACAAGGCCATAGGATGGAATATCTCGGATCTCCATGGGATCAATCCAGCGTTGTGCTCGCATCATATCTACCTAGAGGATGATTGTAAACCCTCCCGTAAATGTCAGCGCCGTCTAAATCCAAATCTAAGGGAGGTTGTCATGAAGGAGATCAAGAAATGGTGTGATGCTGGTTTTATATATCCCATTTCGGATTCCAAATGGGTCAGTCCTTTACATGTGGTCCCAAAGAAATCTGGGATTACGATCGTAAAGAATGACCGTGGTGAGGAGATTCCGACCCGGGTACCTACTTCATGGCGTGTCTGTGTAGATTACCGACGCCTAAACTCAGCTACCAAGAAGGATCACTTTCCACTGCCCTTTATTGATCAGATTATTGAGAGGTTGGCAGGGAAAGAGTTCTTTTGCTTCTTGGATGGGTACTCGGGATACAACCAAGTTGCTATCGCTCCTGAGGATCAGGAGAAAACTACTTTCACTTGTCCGTTTGGCACTTACGCCTTTGGACGGATTCCCTTTGGATTGTGTAACGCCCCCGCTACATTTCAAAGGTGTATGTTGGCCGTTTTCGCCGACATGGTGGGTAATTTTCTTGAAGTCTTCATGGACGATTTCTCGATCTACGGGGATAGTTTTGACACATGTCTTGCTCATTTAGACCGAGTTCTTCAACGTTGTTGTGAGGTAAACCTAGTGCTCTCGTGGGAGAAGAGTCACTTTATGGTGACTAATGGGATTGTATTGGGCCATGTCATCTCCAAACATGGTATGGAGGTTGACCCGGCTAAGATTGATGTGATTTCCAAGTTAGAGCCACCGCAGAATTTGAAGCAGTTGAGGTCATTTTTGGGACACGTAGGATTCTATAGGCGATTCATAAAGGACTTCAGCAAAATCGCCAGACCTTTGACGGAGCTTTTGTGTAAGGAGACTGATTTTATTGTCGATGAGAAAGTTCTCCTTGCATTCAATCAGATGAAAGAAATGGTTACTAGTGCTCCTATCTTACAGCCACCTGATTGGTCTCTTCCCTTTGAGATCATGACGGATGCATCAGATTTCGCAGTTGGAGCAGTCTTAGGACAGAGAAGGGATGGGGTACCATTTGCTATACACTATGCTAGCAAGACTCTGGATGAAGCACAGCGGAATTATACAGTTACAGAGAAGGAGATGTTAGCAGTTGTATTTGGTCTAGAAAAGTTCAGATCTTACCTCATTGGTTCACACGTGATTATATACACGGATCACACTGCCATACGATACTTACAGGCAAAGAAGGATGCTAAACCACGCCTTATCAGATGGATCCTTCTTCTTCAGGAATTTGATTTAGAGATACGAGAAAAACCTAGAGTGAAAAATGTTGTGGCAGATCACCTTTCCCGTATCACAGACACAGAGACTTCTGAGCAGAACATGATTCCTATTTCTGAAACCTTTCCAGATGAGTCCATTTTATCTGTGGACTCGCTTCCATGGTATGCTGATATTGTGAACTATCTTTTCTCCAAGAAAGTTCCACAAGATTGGCCGAAGTACAAGGTAGACATATTTCTGTCAGAGATTCATTATTACCAGTGGGAGGATCCGTACCTATTTCGTGAGGGTGCGGATTGTATCTGGAGAAGGTGTATTCCTCAGGAGGAACACACCAGTGTACTTGAGCACTGTCACAAGCTAGAATCTGGTGGGCATCATTCGGGGAAATGCACGACAGCAAAGGTTTTACAGAGTGGCCTATGGTGGCCCACATTGTTTAAGGATGCTACAGAGTATGTTCGAGGTTGTATTGATTGTCAGAAAATGGGAGGAACAGTTGGTTCCAAAGATACCATGCCCCTAAGATATATACAGATTTCTGATGTTTTTGATGCTTGGGGCATAGACTTTATGGGCCCATTTCCTGTCAGTCATGGATTTCAGTACATCCTGCTCACCGTGGATTATGTTAGTCGATGGGTGGAGGCTATTCCCACCCGAACCGCAGATAGTCGTACGGTGTGTTCCTTTCTTAAGGACCATATTATTGCGCGGTTCGGTATTCCCAAAATATTGATTTTAGATGGGGGAAGCCAAATCATTAATAGAGATGTAAAGAAGCTTGTGAAGGAGTACGCTATTGAACACAGAGTTGCGTCTCCTTACCACCCTCAGACTAATGGCTTGGCAGAAATTTCAAATAGGGAGATCAAAACGATATTGCAAAAACTTGTACGTCCAGATAGGAAGAACTGGTCCCAGATGCTTGATTCAGTTCTATGGGCTTATCCGATGGCATACAAGTCTCCTTTGGGTATGTCTCCCTACAGATTAGTATATGGAAAGCCTTGCCACCTGCCAGTGGAATTAATTCACAAATCTTTATGGGCACTCCGTGTATGCAATTTAGATTATGAGAAAGGAGGAAAGAACAGGAAGTTGGATTTGAATAAATTACTGGAATTCCGAGACTTTGCATATGATAATTCACTTATGTATAAGGAGAAAGTCAAGCGCTGGCATGATAAACACATTCGAAGAAAGACTTTCTCCCCTGATCAGAAAGTTTGGTTATTTGATGCTAAGTTGAAGTTATTCCCAGGAAAATTGAAAAGCAAGTGGTCAGGACCGTTCATCGTGAGAGCTGTGCGTGACAATGGGAGTATTGTCATATCTTGGTTGTCATCTGACGCACAGCCATTTGTTGTGAACGGACAGTTGCTGAAGCCATATCTAGATCATGATACATTCCTGTCCGTTGTGGATTCTATATCTTTGGTATCAGACGATGATCTTTTGATTCCACCTTTTGCGTCCAATACATAAGCTCAACACCTCTTGTATATCCTTTCGTTTCACTCCGTCTTCTACCGTTTTATCATTCACCCCTTTTCCGTGTGTGTGTGTGTGTGTGTATATGCTATACTTGGGATGTGCTTTATCCTAAGTATAGGGGGGGTGAAGGATTTGTGTTGTTCATATTCGTCCTGTTTATCACCCTTGTTGTTGTTCCCTATACTTAGGGATACTCTACCCTAAGTATAGGGGGGTGATGTTGTTCATATCGTGTCTCTGTGAGTTTGTACATTCTATTCATCGGTTTTCCACTTTGTACATTCCACTATACTTAGGATTACTTGATCCTAAGTATAGGGGGGGATCACCAACTTCTCTTCATTTTATCTTTTCTTTGAGTCGTTGTAGCATAGGAGTCTTTTCACCTCTCTTTGCTTAGCACGAGTTATGTCTTCCTTTGTCGCTCTCTGATCACTATGAGGACATAGTTCGAGCTAAGTATAGGGGGTGTCGTATATATTGTATATATACTTTAGACATAACACGTATTTTTAAATATATTTATTTGGAGGGTTATGTGTATATTTTATAAAATCACATAAAAAAACAACAAAAAAAACAAAAAAAACAAAAAAAAAACAAAAAAAAAACAACAACAACAAAAATAATAAAAAAAACAACAAAAAAACAACAAAAACAAAAAAAACAAAAAAAACAAAAAAAAACACAAAAAAAACAAACAAACAAAACAAAAAAATGGGAAGAGAGAGAAAAAAAACAACAAAACAAAAACAAAAAAAAACATAAAAAAAGTCTCTTGTATATACTTGTATATATTACTAACCTTTTCTCCTTTAAAAAAAAACTACAAAACCAAAAATCATAAAAATTTGCACAAAAAAAATTTTCACATCTGAATTTTCTCCAAAAAATCCATAAAAAGTTCAAAATTAGAAAATTGTATAAAAAAATGGTTCTTTTCACATGTGCATCATTCCTTTAAAAAAAACTCTCTGCATTGTTCATAGTCTGCATTTGCATGTGCATTTTTCTGGATAGTATTGATATTTAAACTATGTCTGGAATAAAATTGAAGAATGGAGCTTAGTTGGACCTTAATCCATCTAATTCCAAGAGGAACTTCACCGAGAAATAGGATTTTAGAAGCTTCAGGTCTTTGACTTAATTCTTTGAGTTCCACATGACAATGTGCAGCATTTGACTCTTAGTGTCTAACCTGGTCTCTTCATTCTGGGTACAACTCTGGAATAGCGAATTAATTTGTACTCCTGCACTATGCACTTAGCTCAACTCAGACGGGATGTTGGAAGACTGTATGAGTTTCTTTTCTGGTAGCGTGGAAATCTAAAGACCGGAGTAACGGGTTGAAATAAAGCTTCGGAAAAGGGATGGACGGCTGGGCACAATTTTTTCTAAGACCCCAAAAAATGTATGGAAAAAAAAAAGATTCTATATCCGTAGGGGCACAACAAGATCCAAGCAGAACCACCAAAACTCCAAATACAAAGAAGCTACTACCAAATAAAAATCTGACCAAAAAGGTCCAAGCTTCAAGAAAACCTGCAGATCTTGGTGGAGACTCGGCTACACTGGCCAGCTTCACAAGGAGAGGTGACTACACCAAACCACCCTCCAGTTCTTTTCTCATTCTTCTAACTTCTCCCCCAATTCGATTGTGAACACAGCACGACAGACCTTAGAAGGAAATACCTGACTCCCCGAGGACGAGTTATTGGAGAGGAGATTTGCATGGTAGTCCGGCATTCTGGATGGGAAGAGCTAAAATTTTTCACACACATGAGTCGATTATTCAATGTTCATAGGGTAAGCTTTGGGAAGAGGATCGATCTAAGATGACTTCTGGGCCAAAACTGTGACAATGATGTGTAGAACTTGAAGGCTGTTGGTTTTAAAATTCTAAGTCTCACAGAAGTTCTGACACACAAATAATCCAAAGGTCCGACAGAGCTCCAAACTACAATTTTATGAAGATAAGTTTAATACTCAATATTGTCCTACTTTCTTTGTTTTCCCTTTCTTTTTCTTCTTCACTTATTCTTTCAAATAAGTGTTTGCTAAGGGACTAGCAAAGGTAAAGCATAGGGGGATGATGAATCTGCGATTCGTCATCTTTATTCATTTATTTTAGCTTAAAATCCCTTATAAAACACCTGCATATAACGCTAACTCCATATTCTTACTAACTTGCATTTGTGTGTAAATATTGTACATTTCTTACTAATTTTAACCTAAAATAAATAAATAAAGAAAGAAAGGAAAAATAAAGAAAAGAAAATAAAAAAAGGGAAGACTGTACACAGGATGACCCGAACCCCGAGAGAAGGTCAAGACTTGACCTGATCGACCAGGAATAAAGTAGGGGGAGATAGGGTCCTCAACCAGAAAATCCAAAAAAAATGTGTTTCTCACTTATTTTGTGTTTATCTGTATAAAAGTAACACTAATTCATTTGTACCTTAATTGACCCCAAATCAAATAACATTCAAAATCAAAGTTGTAAATAAAAATGGGTCCTAATTAATAAAACTGATTGCACAATTAAATCATGTACAGAATAAAAGTAGCCACACTTGGAAAAAGCCACTAAGCACTAATTGAAAGATCAATTCCGGCTCCATATGATCTCAAATTGAACAAATATCACTTCCATTGAATTCTATATTAAATTATCTTCAAAATGACTGTGATTTTATAATTTTTGGAGTTACGGTTGAAAAGTTGGTTTTCTGAGGTGGTTTGTGCAATTTTCCCTTGTATTTTGTGCATAATGTATTTGTATATATATTTGTAAATATTTTTATTAAGGACTTAAAACAAAAATAAAACAAAAAAAATAATAACATTCTTAAAACAAAAAAAAGAGGCTAATTTCATCATTTACCCTTGTATATAATACCATATATGTGTATAGTATATGTATATAGTTGTAATTTTTAACCAACCATTATAAAAAAATAAAAAAATAACATTTTCAAATTCCAATAAATAAAGTGACGAAAATTCAAAAAAATTAGATAATTTTGTAAATAATTTTCCATCTCATCTTCTTGATCTCTTCGCCTTCTACTTCTACCGTCCACGATCTCTCAACTCCGACCGCGTACGGTGGCCGGAGAGTCGGATTCGATCCTTTCACGTTCGCCGAATCCCCGTTCATTTTCCGATTTGTAAATAAATAAAAAGAATAAAATTTTTGTTCCTTGTTGGTCTCTAACGTTTGTTTTGCAGGATCACATAAAAAAATTCTTATTCTTTTTTTTCCTATTTTTTTTCGGATTTACAAAAACAAAAAAAAGAGATTTTTTTACTGTTTACATCATTTCAAAAAAAATATACAAAAAAAAATAAAAAAAAATAAAAAAAAAGAGGGGACGGACGCAGTCCAGCGCCGCCGCCCCCCTGCCACCTTCTTCTTCCACCGCGCCGCCCTCAACATCACCCCGCCTGAGTCCGCAGCCACCTGCGGCGCCCTTTCCACAATCCAGAGCACCGCGCGCCACCGCGCGAACTGCCTTCAGCGCCTCCCGCCACGCCGCCCTCCTGCTGCTTCAGCACCGCGCCGCCCGCACATTCTTCCACAGATCCACCAGCCGGCGCGCCTCCGTAGCTACCGCGCTCCTCGCCTCCGCAGGCAGCGCGCCGCCCGCACTTTCTCCCCCATCTCCGCACCGCCGCGCTCCTCCATCCTCTACGCAGACGAGTCGGCGCACCGCCTGCACGCCCCTGCGCCTCCGCGCACAGCCGCCCCCTCGACCTCCGGGCTCCAGCGCCCACGTGCGCCAACTTGAAGAAGGAGGCGGCGGCGGCACCCTTTGTGGTTTGAAGAAAAAGAAACGAAAGCAAAGAAGGAACCCTAGGATTTAAAAATACAATATTTTGGGGTAAATTGCAGAAACGTCACTGGAGGTAATCAACTTTGTAGAATCAGCCCCGCCTCTAGAAGAGCATGTGCCTTGCATGCTCCTTACTGGGTAAATTGCTATATTCATCTTGATTTTATTTACTGTTCTAGATTCATCAAAACTTTTGAACAAATTACAATTTTGTCCAAAACTTTCACTTATTTACAGTTTAGTCCCTGAACTGCAGAACATTAAATTTGCATGATCTTTTGAATGAAACAAATGTTATTCATGATCCAAAAATTTTGAGAAAATTGTGCTATACTCCTGATGTGCTATTCTTCCTAGCATAAAATTTTCGTAGCATTTTGACTTCATTTGATATTATTAAAAAAATAAAAAACAATGTCTTTTTCATTGTTTGCAATTCGAAAATTCATAAAAATTCGAAAATAGCTTCAAAAATTCAAAAAATATTAGAGTAGTTTTATTTCATTGTCTTTTAATTTCAGACCAAGTTTCACGCATTAATTATTTAAAAAACTTAAAAAAATTGAAAAATATCAAAAATTTTCTAAAAATCATAAACAATTCTACAAAAATCCAAAAATTGTGATTTCAGTTTCTGTTGGTAGATAATTGTTTCTAGTTTATCTTAAAAATAGTAGCCAGGAGTTTTGGGTATTTTAAGTATTTTTAAATTGCAAATTACTCCAGGCTGTTCACATTTTCTTATTTCTTCACTGTTCGATTTTTAGAAAAATACAAAAACATTTGAAAAATCTACAAAAATTCTCAAAAACATTTTAAAACTTTTAAAATCCAAAAATATTTTCTTTGAATTTTTCTGAGCATTTTTGACTAATTGAAAAATTACAAAAAGAGTCGTGTGCATATTCTTGATCTTGTAAATATTGCATCGTGTTATTTTTGAAAAATAAAAAAAAATTGCAAAATCAAAATCACTAAAAATTTTGAAAATCAGAAAATATAAAAAAAAATATTAGAAATAAAAAAAATATAAAAAAATGAGAAAAGATAAAAAATCACAAAAACCAAGGATAGTTTTCCTTTGAGATTCCTATTTTCTCTTGATTGATTTTCGATTAATTGAATAACCCTCGGGAATTTTAGCCTCTCTGAGTTCGACCCTGTCCGCTATACAGGTTAATAAGTAGCAAAAATCATAAAAAAAAATATTTTTTGTTGACGCGGGATTTTGGGATAAACAACGACCCTACATTTTTTACAATCAAATTTCCAATCTCCAAAAATTCCGGCTCAACAGGTATGCAAGTCTATAATAGAACTTTCCATAGTCTCCATTGACAGAGTGACTAATCAGCTTACCTAGCAATGTGACAAATAATCGATGATTAACACAGTTAATATGAGGTTTAGATTTATACTTGAATGTCTCTGAGGTCTAGTTGGAGACTATAGGACTTGTAGTCCCTTGGCAATCCATTTATTGTTTTATCATGTTGATCTGAAAAGAAATGAATGAATATGAATGCACTTTATTAGTAAGTGATGAGGATAAAAATCAGATTCCCGGCTTTTTTAAAGAACGAAGTTGTCGGTGTAGAAAAAGCCGCAAAAACACGATCTTCAGTCTATCAAACAAATTCAATTTTTGGTCGGAAAACCTACACTAAATATTTATCCAGGTAAGTGTGCATGGGTCGAACTCAAGGAGGCAGAATAGAAGACTTCACTTTTTTTGGAGATATTTTTGCAATTTTATTCTATCTCTTCTTTAAGCTATCAGAGCAAGAAAACACTTTTGATTTGATTTTTATTCTTTTTATTTCTTTATTTTATTTTAGTCTTTTCAAAAAAAAATTATTTTTCACAAAGGGATATTTTTCAAAAAGGTTTATTTATTATATAATAGGTGGAAATATGTAGGTGATACAATATAGTAGGTGGAAACGGGTCGAGCAGCAAGCTCGAACAACACAAGAAAACAAAACGAACGTGGTTTTCGAAAAATCAAAACACGACGAAAACACGACAAGAACTCACGAAAATTTAATACAAACTAGACGGTGTAGTTGCATAACTAACCTAAAAAAATCGTTAAGAGTCAAGGTCAAACATGGTCCAAAGAACCCCTACAGCCCAGGAGCATAAGCATAAAAAAAACTATGTAAAATGTTCTGCAGATACGTCCTTCAGGGACTGTTTTGTAAAAAAATACAAATGTTTTACATTTAGGTCCCTACGGAGGGACCTAAATGTAATTTTGGAAAACCTCTGGAGCAGGAATAGATTCTGGAAAACCTTCTGGGTTTAAGTTGCAATTTTCACACCGGTTTAGAATTGACGGCTACGATTAGAACGTATCTGCGCGGATCGGCGGCTGTGCGCGTGCCACGTGTTGCTAGCTTGTACATTCTGGAGCTCAACCCTGTTCTTGATTCTGTTACGCGCGTGACGAAGGGGCTTTGTTCTCCGATTTTTCCCGGTCGATCGACTGCGATATGGGTACTCCGGCGGGGCCAGAGGGGTGGCTCCTCCACCCCTTGAGCTCGCCCGCGGTAGGCGATGGTCGGCGGCGGCTCTGAGCGGCGGTGATCCGGCGATGAAGATGGAGGATTCAGTGATAATGGAGGTTGTTACAGTCTGGCACCTTCTCTTTGAATTTGATTTTCATGATACTCGAAAGCTTCCAGAGCTCTGAAATTGCTCCTAATTGAAGATAGATCTGCGAAGAACAAATTGGTATGCTCGATTCACCAGGAATCGGCTCAAATGTGATGAATCTGCAAGCTCAAAAATGGTAAAAAGATGGTTTCCAGAAGAACTGAGCGGATTGAGAGAAAGGACGATGAAATGAAACGCGAATGAAGATATGAATCGAAACGATGTGACGGGGGTTTGGATTGGGCGTCTAACCTATGTGATTAAACTAACTAATCATGCGATTAGAATTGTTAATCAACGCACGACGATCGAGAAAAAAATACTGAGAAGTGAAGGTATAGGTCTGGGGATTGTCAAGGTATATTACCTGGAATGAATCGCTCGACGGACGACCTTGGCCGGAGCTCCACGCGGCGGTTGCAGCGTTGCAAGGCTGAGCACGACCTTGGAACTCTTCCTCCAACACTCCTCTTCCACGCTGGGCTTCTCCAAGGTCCTGTCACCACTGAGGATGGTCGGTACGAGGCTTGAAAGATGGGGGTCTGCTACTAGAGCTTGAGCTTCAGGTTAGTTGGAAGGTTGGTTATTAATGGCGGACCTTTGGGGGCTTTTATAGATCAATGGCGTGCTCCCCAAGTCGAAATCAATGGCTGGCGAGGTAGAGTTTAGTTAGGAGAATAGATCCAATGGAGTAGATTGCCGAGAGATGTTATGGTTCGCGCAGGAGAATTCATGGAAGTTGGCTACTTGGAACAGTCTGGTAGAACAGAATCTTGGAGAAGACAACCCAGGTGCTGATAAGTGTCAGCACCTGGTTGGCCAGTTAAGCTTAATTCATTATAAAACCATTAATAAATAGTAAATAGAGTTATTTTAATTAGGTTTAAATACAATAAAGCTAAATAAATTAATTATCTAATTTATGACATAATTAATTTTTATAAATAATAAATATTATTCAAAATATAAATATTATATTGATACATATGTATAAATAGGTTATGAATTTTTAATTTAATAAATAAATACTTAAAAATTAATTTTATATTTTTTTTTAATTATCAGAATAATAAATAAGGCTTTGTGTGAATTTTCATGGATTTTATTAAATTAATTTACATATTTTAATAAATAAGGGTATAGGTTAGCTAGTTCTTTTATACCTATAATTTAGCAATTTTTATTTTATTAAAATAATAAATAAGGTTCAAAAATTATGAAATAATTTAGGGTGAAAAAAAAAGATAATGAAATAATTAAAATTATAAAACTAAGAAAACTATAAATAATGTGTGTTATATAAAATAAATAGCCCAGAATCCCTTTGTCTTTTGGTCCAAAATCGACTTTTTTCAAACGGACTCCGAATTTCGTTGAACCCACCTTTATTAATTAGAGAATATTATTTTAAGAACTTTAAAGGTGAGTAGAATGAAATTGGAGTTCGTATGAGGAAGTTATGGTGTTCGGAAGTTGAGATTTAAACAATTTATAGGTTGGGTTTCTTGGCATATATACAGGGTAGTATTTTTAACTTTTTTTTATATTTTTATGTACATTTTTAGAAATAATTAGGAAAAGGATTTGGTGAAAAGTGTTTATATATGGATTAATTAAAAATCTTTGAAGTTTTGTATTTATTTTATAAATAGTGGAAAGTGTATGGAGTGTGGCTTAATTTATTTTTACGTTTTCTTTCCTTATCTCCCCCTACTTTTTAGTTTGTCGACCAATCCATGCTGACTTGTCTCAGGGGTTAGGGCTATAAATATATCTTACAGTTATATTTATATTTTAAGTCATATTGTACATATATACATATATCCAATATGCCTTTTTGTTCGTTTCTTGTTCTTTATTTATTTGCATGCTTTTGATGGTAAAAAGTGAATAATTATTCATGAGTGTTGATTTGTTAAAATATATGAATTAATGAATATTTACATGCATTTGTTAAGGGTTTTTAAGATAAAATACGACATAAAAGTTAATGAATCATGGATTCATCAACCCCCTATACTTAAACTTTGCTAGTCCCTTAGCAAACACTTATTTGAAAAGTAAGTGAAAAAGAAAGAAAGTTAAGAATGAATTTGTTTTCCTAAACCAATTCATGAGAACAGACAAAGGGTAGTGCTCGATCGGGCCTGAAACAAGCATTTTGTCGGAACCTTAACTAGGATTAGGATTTTATCCTCAGCAATCCTCAAGTTCCACAAATCCTTACTCAAGATCACTTCATCGGCTAGTTCAGACTCACTTATTCATATCGCAAACTCTATCATCCTTGAAGTCAACTTGTACAGTGTGTGAATTGATTTAACTCTTCCTGCTTAGAGAACCCAAAGAAACTGTCCATCCCGGCTATACACTTCTATGGCTTCCTCATCTCGCTACTCTTTCCTCGGGAGGGAGGTATTCCCCTTCTGAGTTCAGTTCTACTATGTCCACAATCGAATATAGGGAGAAATTAGAAGAATGAGAAAAGAAGTGGAGTGCGACCAGTGTAGACACATCTCCTTGTAAAGCTTAACCGGTGTAGCCGAGTCTCCACTAAGATGTGCAGACATTTTTGGTGGAAGCTTGGACCATTGTGGTCTTGTTTGCTGGCTTCTGCTTTGCTTTGACTTTGTAATTTGCTTGCACTGCATTCATCTTTTTGTGCCTCGACGGATATACATCTTTTTATTCCGTCCCTTTTTTGAGGTCTTAGAAAAATTGTGTCAGCAGATCCTTCCCTCATCCGAAGCAACTATCGCAACCCCAATCTCTCCCGTCGTTAGACATCAATGCCGCAAAGATAAGGATAGAAACGCACTACCAAGGTGTACTGCCCTTCGGATCTCCATGCGGGTCGAGCTAAGTGCGGAGTGCATGTGTTCAAGATTGGTTCACTGGTGTAGAGTTGTACGGATGACTCAAATGTCTACTTAAGCACTTATGACTTGATTTCTCGAATATGGTCTTATGGAAGCCAAATATTTTAAGTCACAAGACCTGAAGAGTCTAAATTCCATATCCTAACCAGGCTCCTTACAACGAGAGTTAAAGGCTGTAATCAAGCTCCATCATTTAGACTAGACTCATTCCCAGTTCCAGAAATCAAACTTATTCTGAAAAATGCGAATGCAAAATGCAACATGTTTTTGTGAAGTGTATTTTCTGAATTTTACTCATTTTAATGGATTTTAGGGATTTTGTAATTTTTATGACTTTTAGGACTTTGTAATTTTTTTATGGATTTTATGGCTTTTATAAACAAGTTTTTTTATACAAGAATTTTACAAGATATATTTTATTCAGGTTAAATATCTTATGTATTTTATAAATTTTATTTACAAAGGATTTTACAAAGATTAAATGGTTTTACACATGTTTTAATAAAGAGAATTTTAAATAAGTATTATACAAATTTTAAGTACAAATTTTATATACATATTTTAATTACAAATTTTAAATACAAGTTTTAAACATATTTTACTTATTTACAAGGATTTTATAAATAATAAATAAATATATAAGTGGATTTTAATTTAACCCGTTACCCACTTTTTATGGATTTTATAGATATAGAAAATACATAAAAGTACGAGTTATGGAAAAAAGTATATATAGAATATATACGCACCCCCCTATACTTAGCTTGTGCTATGTCCTCATAGCGTCAAAAGAGAAAAAGGAGGACATAACTTGTGCTAAGTAAAAGTGGGTGAAAAAGGATATCGAGTACAAGTCAGGTCAACCCCCCTGTACTTACGATTAGGTCATCATAAGTATCACAAGAGAGAGAAAACGGGATGACTAAATGAAAAAGAATAAATAACGAAAGTTCAAAAAGGAAAAGAATACAAAATCATCGAAATCACTCGGTCGCCCATACTTAGGATAAGGCATCCTAAGTATAGGAAAAGAGTGTAGCCAAAAATCGGAGACCAGTGATTTGTGAAAAAGAAAGGCTATAAAAAAGAATCAGAGCAAAAAAATAAAACGTAAATCAGCGAACAATCGGTCCCCCCTATACTAAGGATCTGGTATCCTAAGCATAGAAGACGAGCAAAAATAGGGACGATTGTGGTCTACGAAGAATATACAAGTGTTGTGAGTTTCCAGAAACGAATGGCTCAAAAGAATTTGTACATGATGAGATGATGGGAAAGAATTGATCATGATTCCTGTACAAAATAGATCACTTCAGTACGGGCCAGATGATCAGTAGTCTCGGCGAAATGCTTCAGCATATACCCGTTAAACACGAACGGCTCTGCACTAGGTGACACATCTAATATTTCTATACTACCATTGTGTTGAACCGTTCTGACTATGTATGGTCCTTCCACTTGTTTTTTAATTTACTAGGAAAAATTCTCAATCTCGCATTGAACAACCAGACTTTCTGCCCAGGGACAAAGCTCATGTGCCGAATATGTCAGTCATGCCATTTCTTCACTTTGTCCTTATAGAGGAGTGTGTTCTCGTATGCTTGATTTTGAATCTCTACCAGCTCATTCAGATCTATCTTCTCTTGCCTCCTGCTTTCTGTGTATCCATCAACATCTCTCGAATTGCCCATTTAGATTTATGCATGATCTCTACGGGCAAGTGGCATGGCTTTCCATAAACTAATCTAAATGGTGAAGTACATAAGGGAGTTTTTGTATGCAGTACGATATGCCCAAAGAACCTGATCTAGAAGCAGTAACTAGTTCTTCCTATCCGATCGTACTAGTTTCTGGAGAATTGATTTTACCTCCCTATTTGAAACTTCAGCCATGCCGTTCGTCTGTAGGTGATAAGGAGAAGCTACTCTGTTATCAATAACGTATTGCTTCACTAGCATTTTGACCTCCTTATTAATGAAGTGGCTACCCCCGTCTGAAATGAGAATACGTGGGTTCCCGAACTGCGAAATAATGTGTTCCCTTAGGAACTTGCAAACGGTTTTATTTTCTGCAGTTCGTGCGGGTATAGCCTCCACCCATCTACTAACATAGTCTACAGCGAGAAGAATGTACTCAAAGCCGCTGCTAGAAGGGAACGGTCCCATGAAATCTATGCCCCATGCGTCAAAAATCTTGCAAATAACGATAGATCGCATCGGTATTGCATCTCTGGCACTGACTGTCCCTACATCTTTCTGACAATCTGGACAACTATTCACGAATGTGCAGGTACCTCTAGTAAGAGTCGGCCACCATAATCCGCTCTGTGGTACCTTCTGCGCTGTCCTCTTCCTTGAATGATGTCCTCCTGACTCTAAATAATGGCATAAAGTGAGGACACTATTATATTCCTCCCGAGGAATACAACGCCTGTAAATGCAATCCGGTCCTTCGCGAAAAAAAATCGAATCCTCCCCAATGGTAGTATAGTGCCTCAGAAACTAGTTTGTCAACTCGATTCTTCGGCCAACCCTGAGGACTTTTT
This sequence comes from Ottelia alismoides, assembly GCA_037367405.1. Classification (NCBI taxonomy): domain Eukaryota; kingdom Viridiplantae; phylum Streptophyta; class Magnoliopsida; order Alismatales; family Hydrocharitaceae; genus Ottelia; species Ottelia alismoides. The sequence continues at coordinate 363,656 of JAZKJV010005726.1, read as the reverse complement.
CTGCGTGACCAGAAAGTTCACTATATCTGCATACCATGGAAGTTCGGTAACCGCAAAGATGCTCTCGTTAGTAAAACTCTCTGCGATCTCTGGCGTGTACTCATCTGAAGGCTGATCTGATTGTAATTGGGAGAGGTGATCAACTACCACATTCTTTACCCCAGGTTTATCTTTGATATCCAAATCGAATTCCCTGAAGTAATAGAATCCATCTAAGAAGGCGTGCCTTAGCATCCTTCTTTTCCTTCAGAAATTAGATAGCTGAGTGATCGGTGTAAACTGTGATTTTCGAGCCAAGAAGATATGATCTGAACTTATCTAGATCAAACACCACTGCCAACATCTCCTTTTCCGTCACTGTGTAATTTCTCTGAGCATCGTCTAAGGTTCTGTTGGCATAGTGATTAGCAACGAGAAGTCCATTCCTCCTCTGTCCTAATACAGCCCCGACCGCAAAATCTGAAGCATCAGTCATGATCTCGAAGGGTAGAGACCAATCAGGCGGCTGTAGCACAGGAGCACTGATAATCTTCTCTTTCAAAGTGAGGAAGGCATTAAGACATTTATCATTTAACACGAACTCGATGTCTTTGCCTAGTAATTCAGTTAACGGTCGGGCAATCTTTGAGAAGTCTTGGATAAACCATCAGTAAAAGCCGACAAGCCCCAGAAATGATCGTAAGTGTTTGATGTTGGATGGTGGCTCGAGTTTCTTGATGACATCCACCTTGGCAGGGTCAACCTCCATGCCTTGTTTGGAGATGACGTGCCCCAAAACGATCCCGAGAGTAACCATAAAATGGCTCTTTTCCCTGGACAAAATGAGATCTACCTCACAACATTTCTGTAGAACTTGGTCTAGGTGTGCTAAACAATCGTCAAAGGACTCACCATAGAACGATCCATAAAAACCTCTAGAAAATCACCGACCATGTACGCAAAAATAGCAAGCATGCACCTCTGGAAAGTAGCAGGAGCTTTGCACAATCCAAAGGGCATCCGTCTAAAGGCATACGTGCCGAACGGACATGTGAAAGTGGTTTTCTCCTATTCTTCAGGAGCAATTGAAACCTGGTTGTATCCGGAGTAACCATCAAGGAAACAAAAGTACTCCTTCCCTGCCAATCGTTCGATGACCTGGTCTATAAAAGGCAAAGGGAAGTGGTCCTTCTTCATCGCGGTGTTCAGTTTTCTGTAATCAACACATACTCGCCATGACATGGTTACTCTCTTTGGAATATACTATCCACTCTCATTCTTAACCACCTGAATTCTTGACTTTTTCGAGACAACATGCAATGGGCTAACCCATTCAGAGTTGGAGATAGGATAAATGAACCCTGCGTCGCACCATTTCGTAATCTCTTTCTTGACAACTTCTCGTAAAACCGGATTCAGCCTACGCTAAAACTCTTTGGAGGGTTTGCTATCATGATCGAGATAGATATGATGCGAACACAAAGCAGGATTCATCCCGCGGAGATCGGATACAGTCCACCCAATAGCCTTGCAGTTTCTTTCTAGAATCTCCATCAATCGAGATTCTCGATCATCGGTCAAATATGAGCTAATAATGACCGAAAACCATTGATGTGGACCGGCAAGGAAAGCATATTTCATGTTTGGTGGCAAAGTCTTTAATTCAGGTAAGGTAGAATCTGGATCTGCCGAAACATCTTCCGTATGAGTAACGGGATCTTTATCGGTTGTGGATTTATCGGTTTTCTGATTATCCACCATATCAATGTGCTCGAGAGTCGGACTACAGAAGATGTTCAAGACATCATCCGACTCGTCAGAATGATCAAAGGAAAATAACTCATCTAAATGAAACTTTGAATCGTTTGAGACGGAGGAATCGTGTAGAGTTTCTGAATCTGAAAGTTCTGCATTAAACTCCTCAAAATTCTGATCCCTTTTCTTCTCCTCATCCAGACTAAAATATAAAATTCCGTCGGAAGAATCACCTCTTGTGGTCTCGGACCCATCCTCTATCAAATATTCTTGGGTCTCTACTTGATATCTTTTGAGGTCATCAAGACGAACCTCATCCATGTAATCGCAGGAGGCTAAAGAACTCAGAAAATCAGAAGATGCATCACTAGATATGTTCGAATTCCTCGCCATCTCTATATGTACCTTCTCACCCTCGGCGTGAAAAGATACCTTCCCTGTATCATAATCGAAGAGGGCCTTTGCGGTTTCCAGAAAAGGCCTCCCGAGCATAATCGGGGTCAAGTGTAACTGTGTAGGGCAATCCATGTCCAGGACCGTAAAGTCCACTGGGAATTGCAGACCCTGCACGGTTACGATAACGTTCCTAAGTATACCCTTAGTTCTCTTTATTGATCGATCAACAAACTGAAGGATCGCGCGGGATTTGTAAAGAGGACATAACTCGAGACTATCGAGTAAGGAAGAGGGTATCAAGTTAATCGAGGAACCGTTATCTAAGAGAGTACGGTCGTACTCGGCTTTTGCGATATGGTATCTGACATAATGTGCCCCTGAGTCTTTCTTCTTCTTTGGTAACTTATTATGTATGGCACAAGATGTAGCCTTAGTCAAGACATGTTTCTCTGTTCGGGATCTCTTTTTCCTACGCGTGGTACATCGGTTTTTCAGTTGATTCTTGAGTGTAGGAAACTGATCTAAGGCATCGTGAAGCGGGATCTTCAAAAAGATGTGATCTTTAAGTAATCTTTCTATCTCTGGAGAAGCAACATTCTTTTTGGTTTTTTTCTTTCCTTTTCCAAACAAAGCATCAGGAAAAGGAACAAAATCAGAAGTCAGAAAATCAGAGTTATTATTCACATTGGAATCAGTTTGTACATTGAGAGTTTCAGAATTATGTACAAAACTCTCTAAGACAGGGGAAGAAATGTTTTTCTCGGGATTCTCTGCCTTATCTGGCAAGATATTGTCGTATGATTCGCCAGTGTCCATATCTATTGTATCGGCATCGCTCCCGGCTATTGAGTCTGCAGGGTGGTCGTCATCATATTGCTGATTCTCCTCCTCAGCTTCAGATTCTTGCGGCTCATGGATCTGCTCGTGCTCCTCTAGTGTCCGCTCTTCTACTCCAGCAGGTTCTTGTGGTGATCTACCACTCCTGAGACGAATGAAGTTAGATAAAAATTTAGGAAACGAGATCTTACCTATAGTATCTACCTGATCTGGATGCCTCCTCTTGATGTTTGGGTTCATCTGAGGCTGGGCTGGAAGAGTAGTCTTTGGCGCGGTTAATTCGTCCAGATGACAGTTAACCTGCTCCATCTCGGTCTTGTGCGCAATCTGGTGCGTACTCAGCATGTCCATGATCTGGTTGAGTGCCTGGTCCTGTGAAGATATCTCGGATTCGGTGTGGTGGCCCTGGCTTTCTCCTTTCACCTACTTTGGTGTGTACTGCTGAGAGGTAGAAGGCTGGGAGTATCGTTGTGGTGTAGAGGAAGGTTGTTGCGGCTACTGATACATATAGTTCTATGAATAGTTAGCAGGGTGCTGATAAGAATGTGGTCTCTGATGATAGACATTTGGATGAGACTGCTGCGGCTTGAAGCTCTATCGGTGCTGGAAATTCGGACGTCCATGCTGCGGATGACCGTACGGCTGCTGCTACTGATTCGGTATACTCGGTTGTTGAATCGGAGTATACCAAATCCCGTTGATCTCGAGAGTGGCTTGCAGCTCCACTTCCATCTTTGCGGTGTTGGTGATCTGGTTGGGATTGGCATGAGACTGATCCTCATGCCAATCAAGCTGCGGAGTCTCTAGCTCGCTCTGTACGGAGTGGATCGGACGGGTGGGCGGAGCGGGTAAGATTCTCCGTGCTGGATGTATGGTCGAAGAAGACTGGCTCTGCTGATACTGGCGCTGAGGGTCAGACACCTTCTACGACAGATCACTCAGCTGCTGAGGTAGAGATGAGAGTTACTCCAATTCTCACAGCGGCTGTAGGTCTTGGACCTGTTTGTGAATCACATCCACCAATGTTAGCTTCTCGCTAATGTATCCCGTGTTGGTGTTGGATTCGAAATCTGAGATGTTTGCCACCTTGTGATGTTCTCTATGATGTGGTGGCTATGGGGCTTTCTGAAATGCCCGAGTAGAGTCCACGACTCTTGAGTTCTCGGCCATCCCTTCGAAGATGGCCCAGACTAACTCAGCATCCTTGTTCAAGTAGCTGCCGCCACATGCGGCACTCACGAGCCCCTGTATATCCAGCTGGAGTCCTCCAAAATAGTTCTGAACTGGCACCTTCGTCGGGATCTTATGATGCGGGCATGTCTCCGTAAGGTCCTTTAATCTATCCCATGCCTCATGTAAAAATTCATGTGGAAGTTGCGTGAAGTTGGAGTTCTGGCTCCTCATCATGTTCATCCTTCCCAGAGGAAAATATTTGCGCAGGAAAGTGGACTTCAGGTCCTCCCATGTAGAAATTTCGCATCCCAAGTGACTCAGCCAGTAAAGAGCCTTATCGGCAAAGGCAAAGGGAAAGGCCTTGAGGCGTATGGCTTCCTGTGTCACTCTTGGATAACAAGCCGTATCACAGATCATCTCAAATTGTTGCAAAAAGGTAAATGGCTCCTCTGTAGAATTCATGTAGAACTTGGGAAGCAATGAGATGAAGGACGACTTTAGCTCATATGGCCCTTGATTCGACGGTAGCCGAATCCAATGATGGAGCGTCCTCGCGCCCGGGTCATACTCTTCCTGTAAAGTTGCGAGAACCGCAGGCGGTAAATGGTTTCCGGCCCATGCTCGTAGCGCGGTTATTTCGGCCCGCAGTTCATTCTGAACTCTAAACTATTCTGGAATCTGTAGGTTCATCTGTTGAAGCGTCTCGAGAATTCTTGCGGTAACATCTGCGGCGTCTGTTCTTCCTTCGTCTTGCTCCTCAGCTGCTGCCCTTTCGTCTTCTGCTGGTGCTTTACCGTGAGCCATCGACTTCGAGTCGTTTGGAAAAGAGAATCTCTCGTAAGCACTTAGAGAAAATTCAACTGGAGATGATTCATTGAGACGAGAGTCTGTCTCAATTTTTTTTGACAGGAGGCGAGGGAGTCTGGGTCTGACTCTCCACGAGATCAGATGGGACCAGTTCGAGAAGAGGGTCATCTCAAACTTGTGAAGATGTATGCTTGACGGTGGACAGTCGAAAGCTCACAGAGTTTGAGAAGAAAAGCCGTCGAGACGTCGTCCTCAATGTCAAGAGATTCGATCGGGAGAGCACGATGTACGATTCAAAAAGAGAGGAAAAATGCGAAAGCTGCGGAAACTTACGCACCGCAAGCAAACACAAAGCAAACCCCGTTTTTTACCAATTCAACCCATTGATGACCGTAAGAGTTCTGTTTTTTTATCTTGTCGGTTGTAGGGTTGTAATTAGCAGACAAATAGTGCGGTTATCATGCGCTGTGCGAGCTGATAGGTGCCCGCTTTATCTCCCGCGATACTGTCCGAGTCCTTACAAAGAACCACTTGTTCTCAGCCAGTATGGTGGCAAGTATACAGACCGATTTCGGCCCACGTTACTTGAGGACGGAGTCTTATGTAGTGTCCTCTAAATCCCCCACTATGCTAAGTAAACTCGGACCGTTTATGGCTACCCGAGCGTACCCACTGAAAAGCATTGATTCAATGTATGAACTAAGTAGTATGTTAAAAGATATCGGGTTTTAGATTAAGTGTCGGCTCTCGCTCACACACCCTGAGAAAAGGCAGGGATTACTCTCCCAAATCAGATAAATCGTTTTACGGTTTTTAAAGTCGGATATTTTAGCAATCTTGGTTTTATTTTGTGGTTTTATAATTTTTTTTGAGTACTTTCAAATAAACGTCTAATTTTTTTATTTTCTAAATCCTAAAATCATGCACCTAGATTGCAAGTCCTAAAACTAGCTACGTAAGCACAATCAGATAGAATAAAAATACCTAAACATGCATCTATCAAAAAAGCCGCAGAAAAACCGATAAGGCGAGAAAACCGCGATGGGTGCTCTGATCCCCCGAACTCGTATTCGGCAAATCAGACCCCGAAGAAAATGGGGGGGGGAGGGGTTGTTTATTCTCTTTTACAGTTTCTCTCCCTTTCCCTATCTTTTACAAAATTAAGCTAACTATGTTTGCCCTCTGCAACCGACTCGTGAAGAAGAAGACGACCTCTGCGCTTTCAACTAATTCGGCTTCCTATGAAATCGACTGATCCTGCAAGCCCTACAAAAAATAGTTAGCAGAGAAAATCGAGAGACGAGTCGAGAAAACCGTAAGAAAAACGGAAAGAAACTACGAGAAATGAAACAAAAGAAGATAAAAAGTCGTACGAAAAATCGTACGAAAAGCCACGAAGAACCAAACAAAAAGAAGAAAGAAAACAAAATCACAAAAATTTGAAGAAGATCAAAATATTCTAACGCCTCCCCGGCACGGCGCAATTTTGATGAGGCTAAAAATCAGATTCGCGGCTTTTTTAAAGAATGAAGTTGTCGGTGTAGAAAAATCCGCGAAAACACGATCTTCAGTCTATCAAACAAATTCAGTTTTCGGTCGGAAAACCTACACTAAATATTTATCCAGGTAAGTGTGCCCGGGTCGAACTCAAGGAGGTAGAATAAAAGGCTCCGATTTGTTCAGATATATTTTTTTCTATTTTATTCTATCTCTTCTTTATGCTATCAGAGCAAGAAAACACTTTTTATTTGATTTTTGTTCTTTTTATTTTTTTATTTAATTTTAGTCTTTTCAAATTTTTTTATTTTTCACAAAGGGATATTTTTCAAAAAGGTTTATTTATTATATAATAGATGGAAATATGTAGGTGATACAATATAGTAGGTGGAAGCGGGTTGAACAACGAGCTCGAACAACACAAGAAAACAAAAATAATGTGATTTTCGAAAAATCAAAACACGACGTAAACATGACAAAAACTCACGAAAATTTAATACAAACTAGATGGGGTACTTGCGTAACTTCCCTAAAAAAATCGTCAAGAATCAAGGTCAGACGTGGTCCAAAGAACCCCTACAACCCAGGGGCATAAGCGTAAAAACACTATTTAAAATGTTCTGCAGATAGGTCCTTCAGGGGCTATTTTGTAAAAAAATACCAATATTTTACATTTAGATCCCTGCGGAGGGACCTAAATGTAACTTTGGAAAACCACTGGAGCGGGAATAGATTCTGGAAAACCTTCTGGGTTTAAGTTGCAATTTTCACATCGATTGGGAATTGACGGCTGCGATTAGAACTTATCCGCGCGGATTGACGGTTGTGCACGTGCCACGTGTCACTAGCATGTACGTTATGGAGCTCAACCCCGTTCTTGATTCTGTTATGCGCGTGACGAAGGGGCTTCGTTCTCCGATTTTTCCCGGTCGATCGTCGGTGATATGGGCGCTCCGACAGGGCCAGAGGGGTGGCTCCTCCACCCCTCGAGCTCGCCCGCGGTAGATGATGGTTGGCGGCAGCTCCGAGCGGCGGTGATCCGGTGATGAAGACGGATGATTCAATGATTCTGGAGGTTGTTACAGTCTGGCACCTCCTCTTTGAATTTGATTTTCATAATACTCGAATGCTTCCAGAGCTTTGAAATTGCTCCAGATTGAAGATAGACCTGCGAAGAACTAATTGGTATGCTCGATTCACCAAGAATCGACTCAAATGTTATGAATATGCAAGCTCAAAAATGGTAAAAATAAGGTTTCCAAAAAAGGACGATGAAATGAAACGCGAATCAAGATATGAATTGAAACGATGTGACGGGGGTTTGGATTGGGCGTCTAACCTAAATGATTAAACTAACTAATCACGCGATTAGCGTTGCTAATCAACGCACGACGATCAAGAAAAAGATACTAAGAAATGACGGTATAGGTCTGGGGATTGTCAAGGTATATTACCTAGATGAATCTCTCGACAGACGACCTTGGCCGGAGCTCCACACGGCGATTGCGGCGATGCAAGGCTGAGCACGGCCTTGGAACTCTTCCTCCAACACTCCTCTTCCACGCTGGGCTTCTCTAAGGTCCTGTAACCACCGAGGATGGCCGGTACGAGGCTTGAAAGATGGGGGGTAGGCTACTGGAGCTTGAGCTTCAGGTTAGTTGGAAGGTTGGTTATTAATGGCGGACCTTTAGGGGCTTTTATAGATCAATGGCGTGCTCCCCAAGTCGAAATCAATGGCTGGCAAGGTAGAAGTTAGTTAGGAGAATAGATCAAATGGAGTAGATTGCCTGGAGATGTTATGGTTCGTGCGGGAGAATTCATGGAAGTTGTCCAGTTGGAATAGTCCGGTAGAACAGAATCTTGGAGAAGACAACCCAGATGCTGACAAGTGTCGGCATCTGGTTGGCCAGTTAAGCTTAATTCATTATAAAACCATTAATAAATAGTAAATAGAGTTATTTTAATTAGGTTTAAAAACAAGAAAGTTAAATAAATTAATTATCTAATATATGACATAATTACTTTTTATAAATAATAAATATTATTCAAAATATAAATATTATATTAATACATATGTATTTATAAATAGGTTTTGAATTTTTAATTTAGTAAATAAATACTTACAAATTAATTTTATATTTTTTTAATTATTATAATAATAAATAAGGCTTGTGTGAATTTTTATCCATTTTAATAAATTAATTTAGATATTTTAATAAATAAGGGTATATGTCTGCCAATTCATTTATACCTATAATTTAGGGATTTTGATTTTATTAAAATAATAAATAAGGTCCAAAAATTATGAAATAATTTAGGGTGAAAATACATCATGAAATAATTTAAAAATTATAAAACTAAGAAAACTATAAATAATGTGTGTTATATAAAATTAATAGCCCAAAAACCCCGTTGTCTTTTGGTCCCAAAATCGACTTTTTGCAAACGGACTCCGAATTCATTGAAACCACCTTTATTAATTAGAGAATATTATTTTATGAACTTTAAAGGTGAGTATAATTAAATTGGAGTTCGTATGAGGAAGTTATGATGTTCGGAAGTTGAGATTTTGACAATTTATAGGCTGGGTTTCTTGTCATATATACATGGTAGTATTTTTAACTTATTTTTATATTTTTATATACATTTTTAGAAATAATTAGGAAAAGGATTTGGTGAAAAGTATGTACATATGTATTAATTAAAAGTCTTTAAAGTTTTGTATTTATTTTATAAATAGTGGACAATATATGGAGTGTGGCTTAATTTATTTTTACGGTTTTGTTTCCTCATCTCCCCCTACTTTTTGGTTGGTCGACCAATCCATGCTAACTTGGTCTCGGGGGTTAGGCTATAAATATACCTTATAGTTATATTTATATTTTAAGTCATATTGTACATATATACATATATCCAATCTGCCTTTTTGTTCTTTTCTTGTTCTTTATTTATTTACATGCTTTTGATGGTTAAAAGTGAATAATTATTCCCGAGTGATGATTTGTTAAAATATATGAATTAATGAAAATTTACATGCATTTGTTAAGGGTTTTAAGACAAAATGCGATAGAAAAGTTAATGAATCATGGATTCATCAGTAAGGTCCCATTATACAATTGAGATTGTGTACCATAGCCATATTGATTACTATGTAGTTCGGAGGATACGACTGATTTCAAACATGTGATATTCAAAAAAGACCGCCACTTTGAGAAAGAGATGGCAATATTTCTCTAAAGACCGATTTCCAACTGACTTCTGCATGCAGGTACTATGCATAGGAATAGAGATTCGGAAGTGTTGTAATAATAAAGTCAAAGAGCTGACTTGATGAGGTCGAGATAAACTAAGGCATGAATCATAATTTTCACGATCAAGCACACATCCTTTGACCTGAGACAAATATGCATATATATGCCTGAGGAAGCACATTTGACATACTATGAGGTTGCTGACCTAGCCAACGTCCATATACCGGTTTGTTGATGTGAATATGAATCACGTAAGATGTATGATCTCTCGAAGGGATCATACAAGTTCATAGTTGATGAATTGGGAGAAAGAGCTCACTCATGAGATATTTTAGGATCGAAATGAATTCCATGAATGATCGTCTTGTTTATGAAACGAGACACAAATTCAAGATATTAATATATGCTTTAAAAAAGTATACGATTACTATTGTCACCCAATTATTAATTGAGAAATCTATTGATATATTTTGAAGAAGACAATCAAACTAGGGTTTGGAATTCAGATTAATGAAAGACTTCTAGTGTAAAGGATGAATGAGTATTGGGATTAGTATGGATTATGTATGTTGTAATCGATCATCTAACATGACACTTCCATTCCAAGGGAGTGATGAAACATGATGAATTTTAGTGGCATGATTTGTGATTCAATCAGTTTAAATCATAATTCCTTTGAATCCAATTTCTAATTTCAATTCTATTTTCAATGTCCAAATATTGGAAACAGAAATGGCATGGAAATGGAAATATACAAGCTCCTTGAGCTCATTTATTAACTACAAATAGTTTGGACTATGATTAGAAAAAGGTCATGCAAGCTCGATTCAGCTCATTGACATGTTCTCTATCGTATGTGGGGTGTGATGCATTCTGTTAAGCTTGATGAGATTGTACTTTGTTACAGCTCGAGCTCAACATTAATAGGTGATGGATTTTTGCAAAAATAGTATAAACCTTGAAATTGGTAGTTATCCACATTTCAAGTCACTATGCATGGATAGTATGATCTCCCCAGCATTATCTCCAAGTATCTACATTTTTATCTCATGAGTCCTAATTGGAATAGGACTCACACCTATTGATGACATTATTGTACTAATAATAGTTGTTATTGCAAGGGTAATTTTGTGAATTAGATTAAAAATATATCTCATAGATGTAAATTGTATGTACATTTATTTCGTGCTCATGAATATGATTCATAACCTATAAGGATTATTTTCATAAATTATCCAATATTGGTAATGTGATTATGAATTTAATTAATTAAGAAAAAATCAACAATATTGACTATATTTGGTCAACGTGGGCATGTGAATTGAATACACATGGAGGCATATGCTTGGGTCTGATTTTTAGTAATATTCTCTATATTTTTTGCATTATTTATTAATTAATCAAATAATAAGTTAACAATAATACATTCTATACAGGGAATTGGTTGGCCTTGTGTGATGACACATGGCGTCACTACAAAGAGTCCTTCAGAAGGATTCTTTGTTAATTTATTGCTTTAATTAATTCATTTGGAGATAAAAAGGAGATTATTATATTGGTATACAAGGACTTATTCTTAAGCCCTTGATGAACAATGTGTGGGCTATCATTAAAGATACCTACTTGTAGAGAAGACTCATCAATATGCATGTACTGTTTTAGACACTTGAATTTTGGAGAGCAACAATCCTTATAATTTCATACCCTTAATATATATTTATAGTTTCCATCTCTCATAATACCCTTCTTATTAGCCTAGATGACATTCCTGTTCATGGGAAGCAACGGGACTCATCATCGTGCCCACAAGATAGATAAGCGTAGATCAGACTTGATTCGGGAGGTCTCTTACCATAGAGACTCACGCTTCAAGAGGTAATTCTGATTTGTTCTTCATATTCATTATGAATATCAAAAATTATTTTGAAACTATTTCCTTGAAATTTATAATTTCTAAATACACAAATTTGTGTGCTACTTTTTTAGTTCATATGGTGGATTGAGATAGTTTTAGCAAAATGTTTGCTAAATATTTCGTGTTTTCGTGATGTGTAATAAATATTTTTTTAATTACATCATGCATGTTGTATATATGTATATATACATTATCCATAACTTATACTTTCGTAATTTCATTAATATGTCAAATATACTACGTTAGGTAAGGCTATACAATAAATCGATTCTAAAGAATACATTAAAATTATCTACAAAAAGTTTTGAAATTATTTGCAAAAATTGGTTTGTAACTATTTCACAAGATTATTGAAAAATCTTTACAAAACCTTGTAAAATATTTTCGAACCTTTTGGAAAATAATCTCATTGTAAATATGTGTAAACAGTTTGTAAAAATTATTTGTAAAAATATTTATAAAGAAAATATTTTGTAAATTTATTTGAAAAATAAAATTTCAATTTTTTTGACAAATGTTTATAAAAATATTTTCATATTATTTTTAAAACCCTGTAAATAATAATCTTGTAAAAAATATTCAAGTAAAATTTGTATAAACATTTATAAATCCTATAAATACCTTGTATAAAGTACCTTGTGAACACACTAACTCTTAGTTTTTAAAAAATCATTTCAAAATTTTTAAAATTTCAAAAATCCTAAAATTTTGCAAAATATTTTCAAAACTCCACAAGAATTGCAAAATTATTTGAGATACATAAAATGTTCAAAATCAAAAAATAATTTCCCAAAAATACTTTTTTGCATTGCATTGTATAAGCTTTTTTCTGAATGATGTTAAAAATTAAATGAGTCTTAACAAAATCGGAAGACTGGAGCTTTAGTCTAAACCTTAATCCACTTAATTTCAGAGGATCCTAATAAGGACAGAATTGGGACGCTTTAGGATATTTTGACTTAATTCTTAGGTTCTATGAGACTATGTTCATTAGCCGATTCAATGTGTCTAACTAGAACCTTTCATGACAACCGTACAAATCTTGAGACAATGGCTAGATTTGAGACCTCACACTCAATATGTAGCTCAACCAAGAAAGGCTGTTGAAATATCTTGGAGTCTAAGTCGGGACAAAACTAGGTCGCTTCATCAAGAGTAGCTCAGAAACCATTCTTGGGGACTGCTAGGATCGACAATTCAATCCAGTTGTTCCACTGATAGCATGGACATATAATAAATGGAGAATGAATTGAAATAAGCTTTGGATTAGGAGTGGTGTGCTTGCACAATTTTTTACGAACATGAAATATGGGAAGAATAAAAGATTCTATATCCATCGAAGCAAAATAATTTTGTAGACCAGTTCCAAACAAATAAATACCCAAAAAGAAACACTACGATAAGCTAGGTAATCAATTCAAGTGAATTCAAGGATTTTTGTTTTCTTTTTGGTGGCTTTCAATTTTGCAATTTTTTCAAATTTTTTCAAAATAAAGCAAATGAAGACAATGAATAAAAGAGAAAATACACGCTCTTTTGGATTTTCAAATATTGTAAAAAAACTCAAAAATATGAAGTAAACATATTTTTACATTTTATGGGTTTTATACTATCTTTGGTATTTTTTAAAGATTTTTAAGTGTATATAATATTTTCAAATAAATCAAAACTAAGAATACAAGCATTTAAATCGAAAACTAAGAATACAAGAAAATATTGCACAATCAAGTGTATTCTTTAAACTAAAAAGAGCAAATGTGCTCGAAACATCGGAGAACTGATTTTAATAAAAAAGCTAGCGGAAAATATCTACAAACAGAAATTGAAATCATAATTTTTGGATTTTTTATGGATTAATTTTTATGAAGTTTCTACTATAAATAGGACACTTTTTAGGGTTTTTGAATTTTTTATAATAACAAATAAAGGAAAAATAGAAAACAAAAATCATCACAAATGAAACATAATATTGTGGGATACATATAATTTTGATGCCATTTTTGGAGTGATTTTGCTATTTATTGCAATTAATAAATTATAGAAAAATGAAATAGTGCAAGAGGACCTAGTTGCAATTATTTCAAGTTATGGGATCAAATATTAATAGTCAATAAAAGTTCAAGTGTCAAGATGCAATTAATTCAAAAGACGCATGCATCACATGTGATTCATCATTAACCAAGGTATAGTTGCAATTTCAGAAAGCTTTCTCTATTTCAATAACACATTAATGCTCAAAATGGAACTTGCAAATAACCAAGGTAGCATGTGTACATGCACATGAGTACGGTTCTAATGGACTTCAATGCAAATAAGGAAAATATAAGGTCCTAACTATAAATTATCCAAAGCAAATTACACTGCCACATATATTTACAAGACTGAAATGTAAATGCAAAACACTAAGGGGTATGATTTAAAGTTTAACCCTAATCACGCACCAACGAACAGTCGAGGGATACCCACTTACGATGGATGGTCCAGATCAGTGGATGCCCCTTCGACGATGAGCGATGCTAACGCAATCCACAAATAGATCCAACAATCCGGGTGCCTCGAGAGTGAATGGGTGAGATTAGACCTATGAAGCAACCCGGTCCAAAAGCAGGGAGGATGTCTAGACGAACCGGTAAAGAACTTGCCTTTGGCAAGTTTCGATCGGCGAATACGTGTGACTCAGTCATCTCCTTGAGATGCTCGGATAGGGGAAATTCGTTCATGGTGGTCCACAGCTATGGAATCTCTCAAGAGGGACCGAGGCCTCGAAACGAGCCCTAGAGATGCATGGTAACCTGGTGTCTTCCTAGGTCTGTTGTGCATCTTCAAATTGACCTCTAGATGAGGTCTTCTTCAGTCCCAGTCTTGCACAGAAACTCTTGCTCAGAGATGATACTCTGAAGAAGGGTCGTAGATGGAGAAAAAGCGGAAATAAATGGGTGGTGGTGAGTGGTTCATGTCCAGCGTATCTATAAGGGAATGGACCTGAGATTCAACTCCATCTGATGATTGAGATGATAAACAGGTGGCGTAGGAGGATGGATAAGTAGATGAGGATCCGGATGGGGTGATGAGTTGGCTAGAACAAAGATTTGATCGATGGTCAGAGCCAAACGTACATGCTCTGCTATAGATCAAAAACAATAAATAAGGCCATTGATCCTATGAGGCTATGGTACCTAATGGTGAATGGTGTTCCATGGGATGGAGATGAAGGGTGTCCAAGGTTAGGGACTCAATAGCTAGACGAAGCTAGAGGCTAAGCTCCTTGCGGTGGAGCACGACAAAAATGCCATCGAACCTAGTGCTCACTCACGATCTGGGGTTTACCTACACACCCTCTCTCAATGTTGTCACCTAGGGAAAGGGGTTGAGCTTAACAGAGTAGGTGGACCAACCAAAGATAACTAAAAATATGAAGGTGCAGGTGCTCTTATAGGCAGTGGAGGGTCGAGAATGTTTGAGTGAAATCATGCGAACCAAGGCATGGATCCTCGAAGTTGGCATCAGACATGAATTAGGGGTCTGTGCCCTTTAATCAAAGCTGAAGAACGAAGGCCAACTCGCCCAGATCAAGTCATTAAATTGGGAGAAGATCCCGAAAAACACAAATCGGGCAAAAAAAGCGAGGGTGAACCAGTTGACTACAGTCAACAATTTGAGGAGGTCCAATAGGAAGCAGCGTTAGAGATATACAAAATAGGGAAAATGAAAAAATATAGAAATAAATAAAAATAATTGCAAATAAATTAGTAAATTATTTTAAAATAAAAAATGAATAAAATGAAAAATGTTTGTTATTTTTCAAACTATTTTCTATGATTTTTTTATTTTAGTAATAAATATATTATGGTATATATCCAGTATATATTGTTACGTACAAGTATAATATACCTATATATTATATACATGTTTTTTATTTTATGATTTATCAAAATCAATTAAACTTTATATTTTATTTATTTAAAAATATTTTAAAGTGTATTAAAATATTTTTATTTGATTTTTACAAATTTTTATAGGGATTAAACAAATATGCATTATGTAGTATGTATATATTTGTCAATTTGTACAATGAAAAGATGATTTTATTTTAAATTTGTGTTTTCTAAGGTTTACTTAAATTTCAAATAATTTGAGAAATTTTTATATAATATACGCAAATTATTTACAAAAGACATAAATAAATATATATAAATATATGGGTTATACACTTGTACACAATCTTATTTTGTAATTATTTTTATTATTTTTAATTACATTTTTATTTACAAATTTCATTAAGCAAATTGAATTATTTTGAAATTTTTTTATCTTTTAAAAAAGGTGAAGAATATATACAAGATGAGATGTGATGAATATATAGTGAATATATATATATATAGGATGAGTAGTGTCGATCAGGCCAACATTGGCCTTCTCTTGGGGTTCGAGCCAGTCTGCATTTATTACATAAATACATACTTATTTTCTTCTTTTTCTTTTTCTTTTCCTTTTCTATTATTATTTATTATTTTATTTTGGTCAAAATGAATGTTAATTACACAATATTAACAAACGCATGCATAATGTTAGTTTATTGTATTTGATATATATTTACAGATATTTTACATATGAAATTATGCTAAATGAAAAGATTAAAGGATGTGAATCATGGATTCAAAAAGCCTCTACCAAATACTCCAAAATTTTTGAGCTTCTAGAAAAGGCATGCTTCTTGGTGGAGAGTTTGTCACAATAACCGAGCTTCACTGGGAAATGCGATTACATTGGTTGGTTTCTAGTTTTTTTCTCTTTCTTCTAGTTTCTCTCTTAGTTGTTGTGAACTAGCACGTACCTGAACTCAAAAGGAAACATTCATCTCCCGGAGGACTAGTTACCAGAGGAGGAGACCACTTGATAGTTCAACTATTTAACTGGGAAGAGCTAACACAATTGACAAACATAGTACTTCTCATTTCAAGGTTACAATGATATACCATTTGAAGGGACGGTCTTGACTGGGTTATAGAGTTGAACTGGATAGAGGAACATGGAACCTACGGGTTGTTATGTCATAATATCTAACCTAAATGGGGTTTTGAACACATTAACGATCCTAAGGTCTTCACTGAGCTCCAAACGTTGATTTTGCAAAGACAAGTTTAAAAATCATAATCATTCCACTTTCTTTACTTTAATTTCCTTTTCTTTATTTTTCTTTTTTGCATCACTTATTCTTATAATACGTGTTTGCGAGGTATTAGGAAAGGTAATTATAGTGGGTGATGAATAGCCATTCAAATCCTTATCAAAACACATGTAAGTAGAGCCAACTTGTAAAAAAATAGCATTCATTATTCATTTATAAAATACTACATAAATACTTGTACTTAAATCCAAAATAAAAGATTAAATAAAAGAAAGAAAAATGAATGAAAGATACAACATAAGCATTGGATGCGAGCACTGTAATTGAGGGATATGCAAGTGTCGTAATTGGGAATAGAGTGACTGATCAGCTTACCTGGCTATTTTTCTAAATAGTTATGATTGTCACATGAGTATGGGTTTAAAGATTAGCCCATAAATGGCTCTTTGGGCTAGTGGGAGATTGATGGACTTGCGAGCCCATGATGAGCCATTATGCAATAAATGTTATTGCGAATATCATTCCCTTATATGAAATAAAGAATGAATAATTTGCATAATAGGTCCCTTAGTATAATTAGGGTAAAGTACCATGTCCATCTTAATGATCATACATCTGTTGATTCAATTGTTGAATCATAGAGGCTGGTGCTTGGATGAATATCTAAGGAGTTAGATTGAGGACTCATCAAGCACTATGATATGATTATTAAGAGATGATCTCCATCCTTAGAAGGAGATGTCAATCCTTTCTATAAATTCTGATATCTAACGGACCTCTTGATGCAGGTCCTCTGCACGAAAATAGAGATTCAGAGGTGTTAGATAAGTTAGGTCAAAGAGTTGACTTAACGAGATCGATATAACCAAAGACCTATGTTTTATGTTGTCACGATATAAGCAAGCATCCTCTGATCGAAGACAGATGTGTTACTATGTGTCTGAGTATGTACATTTGGCAGAACAATAGGTTAATGATCTAACCAAGGTCTATACAACGGCGCGCTGGTGTGCACGTAAGGGCATATGAGTAATACGATCTCTCAAAGGGATCAAATAGGTTCATTGCTGAACCGAAAGACATGAGCTCACTCATGAGATATTAAGAAGAATCAAATTTTGTGCATGATTATCTCGCTTTGGAAGCTTGATTGAATTTGTAGGCATGATATATGCTTTTGGAAAGTATATGATCAACACCTAGGCATGATATATGCATTTGGAAAGTATAAGATCGATACCAACTCCCAATGATCAAATGAGAAATTTAATGATAAAACCCTCAAGTAGACAATGTAAAATAGATCTAAAACTTCGGGTTTATTCTTGGTCTTCTAGTATGCAGGATGTACATGTATTAGGAATACTTGACGGTGATATGATCATAAACGATTGAATAACCATGACGCTTCCATTCCTAGGGAGTGATGAAACATGTATGGATTTTAGTGACTCCTATAAGTGGAGAAGTGATTTGATATTGGTCTAAATGTTTGACATTGATCTGAATGTGATTCATATGCAATGAGAAGATTAGATTTGCGGTCTTGATTTAATCAAGCATCTTTGAGAGGTCCGCAAGATCTAGATTTGAGATGTGATCTCAATATCCAAGTCAATATATGTGGAACAATACAATTGCCCTATCCTATTCTCCAAGTATCTACGGAGAAAGCACATTGTCCTTGAAAGAGTTCATGGATAATTTCATTGCTGATATATGTATCCGAGCATTGAGAAAATTGATAATTAAATGTGGTTTAATTATCATGAATAATATGGATTTGTTTCGTATTATAAGGAGAATTATATGAGATAATTAAATGTGATTTAATTATTAAAGATGTGAGTAATGTGAATGTGATTCATATTATTTGAGGACATGAAAATGAATATCCAAGATGATTAGATGTGATTTATTATCATGGTTATGAATAATGTGGATAGCACTATCCAATTATTCATATATATTATAAATGTGATTTGTAATATATTAGAGGGAGAGTATTGTCATTTATATTTGTTGATTAATTATTGACGTGAATTGGATTCACGTTGACTAATTAATTGGAAATATAATTTACATTTTATGTTGGGTTGTGAATGATATTCACAGATTCCCAATGGCATGATTGCAATGTTCTCTACATAAGTGAGAATAATTTATTGTGAAATAATGTTGAAACGAGATAATGTAATCTCATTGGAAAATATTTCCATCCACCAAAAGGTGGTGGACGGCTACCGCATCCCAATGGGATTGGGTGGTTGTCCCCCCTGATTGTTAGAGGATTATCTCCTTCCAATTATCTTCAAGATAATTGATTTGATTTCAAATAAATTTGTACCGATTACTCAATATATTTTAAATTTAATCGAATTAATTGTTGGTGTGTTTTTACAACAAAATCATGGCCATTGAATGAAACACAAATCAATCTCATCCATTGATATTGTGTTGTTGAGGTCCATGGTTCCCAAAATACAATATAATAAGACACACTCCTTGCTCTTCATATGACATAAAAAACAATATGCTATCTCTCTCCCTCTCTCTCTCTACATGTCTTGTGTGTTTCTCTCTTTCTTTTTATTGTGGCCATCCACCATGGATCCCTTGAGAGAGTTACCATCACCACAACATCATCATATGATGGTGGATTGTTTTCTTGTGGATCTCCATATCCTTCGGTGTGCCTCGCTCGTGAAGAAGATGTCCGATCTCATGTGACAAGATCTTGATATTTGTCGCTTGGATCATCAACATGGATTGCAAGGGGTATGCGCCTCATCAACGCGCTCGCAAGTGTCTCATCAACACGCTCGCAAACGTCTCCTTCATTGGATCAGACTTGTGGTAGGAGGTCTCTTCGTTTAGAGACTCGACCGCAACCATGCTTCAAGAGGTAAACCTAATACTTGTTTGTGATTTAGATGAAACGACCTGAGAAACATTCTTAGATCATGTGGTTTCATTGCATTATTTTTTTTAAATTCTGTTGCCTCGAGCAACTAATACGACTAGTCTCTCCCGATCACATACAATGCGTTCCTCACAATTCCATGATGCGATTAAAGATTTTCCCATATCATTCAGGTCATACATGATTGGGAGAGGTATATGGTGAGGACCGATTATGAAACTCATCCTGTGGAGTCTTCATAAGTTGATGAGGTTAGGCATCTTAGCAACATCACATCATGAGGTGGAGACATTAAAGAGAAGAGAAGAATATTCAGAGTATGAGATCACCATGACATTATGAGGAAGATTCAGAATCTATAGAGGACCTCGCACCTTTGGTTAAGGAGAATGCACATTAAACACACATTCCCCAACCTCTAGTAGATGATTCAATTTTAAATTCCAAATTTGATGTACAAGATTCAGTTGTGAAGAACTCAACTTCTCGTAAAAAAAAGCATGTTTCTTTTTATGGTTCTTATTCTTAGCATTCATTAACTACTTGTGATATCCTTTCCCCTGTGCTCTCACAATAGGAAAGCATAGCATAAAAAAGATTCAAAAAGACGATCTTGAAATGGCATAATTTTGCAAATATAATATTATTGTTATGGTGCCATTTAATGAGTATCTGGCCAAAAATCTTGCATTCCAAAAATATTTGAAAGTGAGATGCACACCTACCAGAGTTAGTAAGAAGAAACTGAATAATTATGTAAAGACACATGTTTATTCGGCAGCCACTGTTGTTGAGAAGGAAGATAGATTTGGGTGCACATTAAGTGGTGAGTCATATCGATGACATCGCGTTAGCGCACACTCTCCTTGGTAATGGTTCTTCGATCAATCTTTTACTTTATTCCTTGTATGAGAAACTGAATTTGGGTCCCCTTCGCAAATCACATGCCCTACTCCAGTTCGCAGATAAATCGATGAAGAAGGATAAGACTAAGATCAAGAACGTTATCATTTCTATTGAGGACAAGAATACATAGCAGACTTTGTTGTCCTTGATATAGTTATCTCCAATCACTAGAGAGAATCATAGATCATCCCTAGGCAACCTTTCCTTAGGACCGTTGGTGCTTCTTTTGACTATCAGGTGGGATGATGAACTTCCACTCTCGTGGTGGAGAAGTGGAGCTATAGATGAAGTAGATGAAATGTCATCGACCTAATTCATAGTCAAGCACAAATTTCTCTTCATCATATGAGGTAGATTGCAGATTTGTTGGCGTAGTTTGGGTATAGAAACAAAACCTATTAGTAATTAGTGAGACCCTTTTGTCTGGAGAGGACCATGTACAAGATACATTTTGCGAAGAGTTGTCAGGTTTCTTAGGTCATGTATCATATATTTATTCATTTGATGACTTGTATTGGTCAGTCCCTTCTTCTAAGGAACAATCAAAAGATTTATATGTAGAGTTGGATGTAACTTTATCCAAAATATCGTATTTTTTTGGTGATCCGACTCCTTATTCTGTTCAGTTGATGGCCAGTGTTACAGAGACAACATCACCACCATGTAACACAGAACCCGATTCAATATCAATTTAGCTAGACTTGATTAATGATGTAACTATGCCAAAACTGAAATTATTACCTCATACACTAAAGTATTCTTTTCTTGCGAGACCCAAGAATAGATTTCCTATCATCATTAGTTCTAGGTTGACTGTAGAACATGAGTCTAGGTTGCTTGAAGTGTTAGAAAAGAACCACAAGGTGATAGGTTGGACTGTATCAGATCTCGTGGGTATGAACCCTACACTCTATTCACACAAATCTATATTGAGGATAATGCTAGACCTTCTTGTGAGTTCCAGAGGTGACTTAATCCAAACCTTTGGTAAGTAGTTAATAAAGAGATCGAGAAGTGGTTTGGAGTGGGAATTATTTACCCGATCTTTGACTCCAAGTGAGTGTCCCCCTACAAGTTGTCCCGAAGAAGTTGGGAATTCATATGGTCACCATAAGGAGGGAGTTGAGATTGCGACCTGAGTACCCACATCATGATGCGTCTGTGTCAATTACAGATGTCTAAATACCATGACCAAGAAAGATCACTTTCCCCTACCTTTTATTTATCAGATTTTGGAGAGATTAGCAGGGAAGGAGTTATTTTTTTATTGACGGGTACTCCGGCTACAATCAAGTAGCCATCACCCCTGAAGACCAGGAAAAGACCTCTTTTACTTGTCCTTTTGGATCATACGCATTCGGGCACATGCCTTTTCGATTATGAAATGCCCAAGGTACTTTTCAGCGATACATGATTGACGTATTTGCCAAGATGGTAGGGGATTTCCAGGAGGTCTTTATGGATGATTTTTTGGTCCATGGTGATTTTTTTATTCATGTTAGTGCACTTGGATCGAGTTCTTCAGAGGTGTAGGGAGGTGAATCTGGTACTTTATTGGGAAAACGAGTCATTTCATGGTTAAGAAGGGTTTTGAGTTGGGGCATGTCATCTCCAAAAAGGGAATGGAGGATGACCCTACAAAGGTGGATGTGATCAAGAAACTTAATCCACCAACCAACATCAAGTTAGTGAGGTCATTTCTGGGGCATGTGGGATTTTATAGACGATTCATTTAAGATTTTTTTAAGATGGCCCGACCACTGACTGAGCTCTTAAGGAAGGACACAGAGTTTATTGTAGATCACAAATGTCTAGAGGCCTTTGAGATCCTTAAGAGAAATATTTGTACTTGTCGGTTCTGCAAGCTCCTGATGGGTCTCTTTTCTTTGAGATCATGACTAATGCACCGTATTTTGCTATAGAAGCTGTATCAGGGTAACGGCAAGATCAGATCCCATTTGTGATTCACTACATGAGAAAATTATTGGATTCAACAAAAAAAGTTATATAATGATCTAAAAGGAAATATTTGTCGTAGGTTAGGATTTAGAGAAGTTTAGGTCTTATATCTTGGGATCAAAGGTGGGAATTTATAACGATAATTCAACCATTTGGTATCTCGTGGAAAAGGACACAAAGGTGCATTTTCTTAAGTGGATTTTGTTACTCCAAGAGTTTGATTTGGAGATTAAGGACAAACCTAACTCAAGAATGTAGTGGCTGATCACCTGTCTAGACTTGAACTAAAGGATTCCCCTGAATCAGTGCTGATCAGAGAGACCTTCCTAGATGAGTCGATTTGTGTTGTCGATTCACCCTCATGGTATGCCAACATGGTGAACTATCTTGTCACGAAGCAGGTTCCCAATGGTTGGACTAGGAGTAGTATCAACCACCTAAAGTTAGATTAAAAAAGATACCATTGGGAGGATCATTCTCTTTCCTTACCGGTGTCCACATGTATTGTCATTCACTAGAGGCTAGAGGACATATTTCATGAAAGAGAACCGCTCACAAGGCACTTCAATGTGGATTCGTTTGGCTGACCTTGTTTAGAGATGCCACTGATTTTGTATCATCGTGCCATGTATGTCAAAGAATGGGAGGGATAGTTGGTTATCGAGACGAGATGCCCATGCAACCGCTCATTTTCTATCATGTTTTTCATGCACGGGGCATATATTTCTTGAGTCTTTTCCCAGTAGCCATGGATTCGAGTATATCTTGTTGGATATGGATTATTTATCGAGATGGGTTGAGGATTTCCCAACCTGAACCGCAGGTAGTAGGATTGTCTATAAATTCATCAAAAATTATATCATTTTAAAGATCTGGTGCTCCAAAGGTTCTGATTTCTGATGGGGGTAGCCATTTTGTGAATAGAGAAATGAAATCATTAGCTAAGGACTACATGCTGAACATAGAGTTTCTAGTCCTTACCACCCAAAATAGAACGGAATGGCAAATCTTTCAGAAGTTAGTTCATCCTGATAGGAAGAACTGGACTTAGTTCTTGGACCAAGTTCTGTAGACCAACAAGACGATATGTAAGAACCATATTGGTACTTTGCCTTTTAGGATGATTTATGGAAAGACATGCCATTTGCCGAGTCAATTTATTCACATGTTTGAGTGGGCAAATAAGAAAAGTAATTGTAGTTGTCACCTTGGGAAACTTTGTAGAGACCTAAACCTTACTGAGTTGGTAGAGATTCGTAATAGAGCATATGAAAACAACTTGATCTACAAGGACAAAGTAAAAAAGTGACATGATTCACATATTAGATGCAAGAACATTGTCTCGGGACAAAAGGAATGGTTGTTTACGCTAAGTTAAAAAATTTCCATAGAAAATTGAAATCCAAATGGATGGGTCCTTATACAGTAAAGAAGTGCACGGAAATGGTAGTGTAGAGATTGCAGATCTTTTAGATGGTGCACCTTCCTTCTTGGTCAATGAGTAGTTGTTGAAGCACTTTGTAGAATTCAAAGAATGGTTGATTCTTGTTGAGTTTATTAACTTCTTGACAGTTGAGTCCTTTGTAGATATTAGATGTAAGAAATTTATCCTGAGACAAAAGGTATGGGTTTTTAATGCCAAGTTACGATTTTGCATGGAAAATTGAAATCCAAATGGATGGGTCCTTATATAATAAAGGAAGTGCATAGAAATGACAATGTAGAGATTGCAGATCTTTCAGATGGCACACCTTCCTTCTTGGTCAACGGGCAACTGTTGAAGCACTTTGTAGTATTCATAGAACGACGAATTCCTGTTGAAGTTATTAACTTCATTCCAGCTGAGTGCTTTGATATATTAGATGTAAGAACTTTGTCCAGGGACAAAAGGTATGGTTGTTTCATGCCAGTTGAGTCCTTTGCAGATATTTCAGATACATCATGAAGTTGTAGCTTGAAGATTCACATCAACCAGATTCAACATCACACATATTCTGATTCTTTCTAACTCTATTCTTTTAGGGTTTATTTTCTACTTTTGTGTACATTCTTACTTCTAACATAGGTTATTTTCAAACTAGTATAGGGGAGACATGATCCTTGATCGATTACTCTTCACTCTATTCTCTATTGGTATCCCTAGTTCATTTTTCCTTTATTATTCATACTTAGTCTATTTTCAGCTAAGTATGGGGGGGTTTCATTTTCTTCTCACTATTCCACACACCTTACTTATCAATTCAGTTTTTTGTTCATTTCTTTATATTTAGCATGAGCTAAGGCTTCATACCATTTTTGCTATGAGAACATAACAAAAGCTAAGTATAAGGGTTGTATCTTATATATTTCGTATATACTCTAGCCATTACTCATAGTTTTAACTTTTCAAACTCTTGGGGCTAAGGCTATCATATTATTTTGGAACTGAGTTTTATACAAATTATTTTGAAAAGATTTTAAAAACTTTTATATACATATTTGACATCATTTTCAAAGTATTTCTACATAGGTTTGTGAAAACATGGTTTTTCTTGTTTTGAAAATCTTTGTAAAATATTTGGAAAACCTATACTTATGTGACATGGTTTGTATAAAGCTTTCAAAATCATTTTCAAAATTTAAGGGTGTAAATAAAAGTAACTTGTAAATAAAGACTAACCCTTGTGTCTGTTAAGTTCCTACTTTGTGTCTTGAGTTTGTAAGAGGGTGTGATGGTTCACTAAATCATCAGGTTTTAGTGTATATAAGGTTGTCTAGCCTTTGGTCATTCGCAAAGTCGAGCTTGGAAGAGAGTCTGGATCTACTCTATAGTTTGGAAGATCAAGTCAATAAAGAGTTCTTCGAGAAGAGTGATGTCGGTTGAGGAATATAATATTGTACTAGAGGAGATAGATATGGAGGATCATACATATTTCCTTGAGGATATTCAGTCAATTTATTGATGTCTTTGACAAGTTAGAATTTGCCCTTGTTAATTATGGGGATTATCGAGCGTTTAAATTAATGTTGAATGTGCCATTGTAATTACGTTGAGCAATTGAAATCGGTCAAGAAATAACCACAAAATTTTATTCAATTTTATTCGAAGTGGTTTAATGTTTATTTTTCTTGGGCAAGTCCCAGGGTTGAACTCAAGGAGGCAAAGGAACAACCTAGAATTTTGTCTACCAATGTTTGCACATGATTTTGAAGACAATATTTTTTGGTATTTCTAATGCAAATTCGGATGCAAAATGCAAATTAGGCAAATTTTAAGGACAAAAAAGCAATTTTCAATCAAATAATGTTCGAAAATTATGAAGCTTGGCTGAGATGCTAATTATGATGAAATGAATGCATTGCATCTTTTTTTGGAGTTTTTAGATGCAAGATAAATATTTTATGAATTTATGAATGCAATCAATATGAAATAATTATAAAAAATATTAGACCTAACTATTTTTAAGTGATAAAATTATCCAAGATCTATCACTAGTTGATTGATCTCAGAAAAATCCTAACCCTAAAAAATACTAGATTTAATATGTATTCAAAATTAATGATTAAAATAAGCAAAATGATTTTTCAAAGGGCAAACCATTCATGCTAAAGTAATTCTTTTAAGGCACATTGTGAAACACAAGTAATTCTACAATCTGTGAATTATTGGCGATTTTTGTAGCTATGGTTAATTACTTATGAAGTTACACACATAATGGGAAAAAAATATAAATTTTTGTAAGAACAATTATTTTAATTCACCACTGCCCACAAAATTGCCAATCATATGCCATATTGTAGAGAATTGATTGAAGAACAAAGTGCTATTTTTATAAAAATAAAATGCTGCAATAAAGAAGTTCAAAGTTGAGGGGGGGAACACATGGTTATCATGACAAAACAACAATAATTATATAAATATAAAACTGTAATAGAAGGACTGAGCTATAATTACCAAGATTCCAGGGGGAAGACTGTAAATTTGCCAGAGAGTCATGTGTGAAGAACGTGACCTCTGGGTTGGTGGACTTCTGCGCAAAAACAAAGAGAGGGAGGGGGGCATTCGTAATTTTCCCACCCAACGCACATGGGGTCACATGAGGAGCCCCCACTCCCAAAACTACATGTATGATGCACGTGATGGGCGTCTTGAATCTGATACCCGATCGCGCTTTGGCAGAAGGGGCTAGGATCTTGGCGGAGCTGCGACTGGGGGGGGGGGTGGTGGACCATGCTTGATGCTGTTGGAAGAGCACACCTGAGTGGAGCCGGGAGAGGTGCGGTGGTGAAGCTCTTGAAAGGGGAGATGCTTAACTCATGTAGCCCACAAACGACTGGCGGTCATCGGGGAAATGAGGATGGTGAAGTAGCTGCTTGAGACGGAGGTGCGATTGAAGGCGGAGGATTCTTGAGCGAAGGAGGAGTCCTCGACGGCGGCGCTTGGCGGAGCGTGGTATCGATGAAGCGGGAGTGGCGATGCTCCTGGGAGGACGATAGTCAGAGCAACATGTCGAGGAAGTAGAGGGGCGAGATGTAGTCGAAGGCACCTGCGTAGTAGATGGACCTCCTGGGAAGGTGGCTCGACAATGTTTATGGTTGGAGTGAAGCAGACTTCGAGGAAGTGTTGCGATAAGGCTGAGGGTGCAGCCTTGGATCGCGCCGACTGGAGGGGTACACGGTGTTGTCACCGCCGCGAGCTCTTCCTTGCTTGTGCGACCGGGCGATGCGTTGGTCGAGGGGTGGAACAATGATTTTTTAGGGATTCAAAGAGGTGTCGGAGATGGAAGGGTGGCCGACGATGGTGAAAAGTGATCGTGGGAGATTGGACGAGGGCCTGAAGAAGAAGGCGATGGCCGATGATTGACGATGGCTGTGGGGTGATTGATTCTAACGAGGGAGCGGGGATGTCGATTTGATTGAGTGGTGATGAGGCGGAATAGAAAAGATGATAGCCGAATCAATTGGGATTTGGCGAGGTAATCGACCGAAACGGGAAGGTGGTGGCCGCTTCGCGAGATCTGTGGAGGAGCGGCCGAGCGGATTTAGGAAAGTGGAAGGAAGGAAGGAGAGAAGCAGCGACCGTCCGATCGACGGAGATCGGACGACCAGATGGGCGCTACGTGGCGAGTCTTTTATTATTTATTTTTTTAGTTTTTTAATTTTTAAATAATATTTTAATAAAAATAAACGAAAATAAAGTTTAAAAATGGATAGCACATGGCGGCTCCAGGAGCGTCCACGTGTCATCCCTAGAAAAATCGAAATAATAAATACAAAGAAAAATATAAAAGAAATAGTAAACAACCTCAGATCGAAAATGTTTCTTCACAAAATTTGATCCTCTCGACGATATCTACAACTTTCATTAAAAGACGAAGCAAAAGTCGATCATTTGTGCAAAGTAATATTTTTGGTGTATCTCATGTACATTGAATACCTTGCTTTTTTGAGTTTTATATTTTTTTATCATTTTTAAACTAGATAAAAATACGAAAAAATATGATAAAATCAAAGATAAATATTTAGAAATTATTATATGTTTTGGACTTTTATTAAGTAAAAAAGGAAGAAATAAAATAAAACACTAAAAAGATAATTTTTTATACAAACAGTTTGTGAAGAATCAGACACAGTTTCTTTAATTTCAAGCTCATTTTGGATTTGGATTTCTGTGCATTTTAATAAAACTTTTATCAAAGAAGACAAATGAAAATAAATAAAATAAAATTATTTAATTATGTACAATATTAGTCAAAAACCGCTAAAATATAAAATGTACAAAAGAGGCCCAAAACCCAACTTTTACATATGAGTTGCGATCTTGATCTTGTTTGAAGGTATTTGAATGTACATTAGTTCAAAAGTGAGTAGGATCAAATTAGACATTGGATGAGGAAGATATCTAGGTTTTAGTCCGGACATCCTGCATCTAAGGTTTGGATTTTTGGTCCACTTATATAAGTTAGTGATTTTTTTATATTTATTATTTATTCTTATAGTGATATGTACACAGTGGAGGTGGTTCAGGTCAATTCGATTTAGCATGAATTAGTTAAAAACTAGGGAAATTAGCTATTTTACAGGTCATTTTGGATGGGATTTTTGGCTTCTTATTTTGTGCAATAATAAGTGATAAAATGCAATTCTTATCATTACATGCATGAATACTAATTATGCAAAATAAATGAAGAAATGCCAATGAATTTTAGGAATTTGAGCTTAATTCATCAATTTTAGAGTGATGAATATGAGATTAATCATCCCCATATACTTAACGATACTCATCCATGAGCATCTAAAGCAATCCAATGAGGTGAAATGAGATTGGGTTCCATACCAATACCATGAGCAAAAGGTGAAAATTAAACTACATTCGACCTTTGGATTATTAGTTTGGTGGAATTTCTATGAGACTTACACAATTTCGGCTCAGAAGTCATCTAAGATCAATCCTCCTCCCGAAGCATACCTCATGAACATTGAACAATTGACTCATGTGTGTGAAATGTTTTAGCTCTCCCCATCCAGATTGTCGGACTACCACGCAAACCTCCTCTTTATTAACTCGTCCGTGGGGAGTCAAGTATTTCCTTCTAAGATCTGTCGCACTGTATTCACAATCGAATAGCGGGAGAAATTAGAAGAAGTGGAAAAGAAGTGGAGGGTGGCCAGTGTATCACCTCTCCTTGTGAAGCTGGCCAGTGTAGTCGAGTCTCCACCAAGCTGCAAGTTTTCTTGATGGTTGGACTTTTTTGGTCAAATATTTATTTGATGTGGCTTCTTTGTATTTGGAGTATTTGGTAGCTCTGCTTGGATCTTGTTGTGCCCCTACGGATATGGAATCTTTTTTCTGTATATTTTTAGGGTCTTAGAAAAATTGTGCCTAACCATCCATTTCTTTTCTGAAGCTTTATTTCAACCCATACTTCGGTCTTTAAATTTCCATGCCACAAGAAAAGAAACTAACACAGTCTTCCAACACCCCGCCTGAGTTGAGCTAAGTGCATGCTGTGAGAGTACAAATTAATTCCCTAATCTAGAGTCGTACCCAGAATGTAGAGACCATGTTAGACACTAAGAGTCAAATGCTACACATTGTTATGTGGAACTTGAAGAATTATGTCAAAGACATGAAGCCTCTAAAATCCTATTTCTCGTTAAGTTAATTTGAAAATTAGGTCGATTAAGGTCAAGTCTAGACTACTCTCGATTTCTGCTCATAACTTGGTTCAGAACCCAAGGGCTTTTCACATATGCATATGCATGTAATGATGGTTCAAGTGCAGGTGCGTGAAATGCAAACACACTTTTTTGTGCTTTATTTTTTCATTTCCTTTTCTTTTTTTTGAGAGAGAGAGATTTTTTTAATGTAAGTTTTTTTTGTTTTTTATGAAAAAATGAATGAGAAGCTATTTTTTTCAAATTTTTTATTGGACACAATCAGTGTTAATAGCAAAACTTCTTTTTTTGTTGTTTTTTAAGTTAGTTACCCACCCCGTAATTACATATAGACGTACACGAATGTACGAGCTATGGGTAAAATATATACATAGTATATATACACACCTCCCTATACTTAGCGAGTGATATGTCCTCAAAGCACAAGAAGTGAAAAGAAGACATAGCTCGGGCTAAGCGTAAGAGAGAAAAAGAATTATAAAAATAGAAGTCGACACCCCCTATACTTAGGATGTGGATAGTCTAAGTATAAAATAAGGGCAAAAATGAGGTGATCGTGAGATGGGGAGAATGGTATATACATATGGCATCGGTCCCCCTATACTTAGGCCTTGAAGTAGAGGAAGAAGATGTACAAGGAGATCGATGGGGTCGGGAGGGAGGATATGAAGCCGATGATTAAGGTAGTTTTTAGCTGATCTTTTTGTGAGCGTATGGTAGGAGATCATAATGATAAGAAGGAGATGAAGCATATGATTCCCAACCACTATCAGTTTTATCCTCAAGGAAATCATTCTTGAGAGTAGATGAAGCATATGAATCAGCTGAAAGATAAGCATCATTGAAGTTATCCTTAGAGGAATAGTATTTGAGAGTGGAGGTACTCTAGATGTTCTTGTTCTTTAGTTGCTTCAGTTGTTTTCTCTAAATTTGTTCCTTTTTATGATCAAGCAATTCGTCCTTGGATGATAAATACTCTGAAGCACCAGTCTCAGTCAACTCATAAGAAATTATTCCATTATATTTAATGAGACCATGAGAACTGACTTTGGATGAATAATAGTGAGGAACATGAGCCGTCCAACGGGAATCGAAGTTTGGATCCTTGCGTAGATAGGGTTTTAGAACTGCCGAACAGACCTCACTCATGTAGATTACCCTTTCCGGATCTGATAAGGAATCATCAGACGATTCCTCTTCCGAGAGGTCAAAAGCGACTTTCTTTTTAGATGAAGGAGCATTCATGTTTTGTGATGTCTGTGAAGGTGTTGATCCTGGGAGTGAGGTGTTGACATTTGAGTCTCCAAATGAATAACCATTGAAATATTCCTCCTTGGTCAGTACACGTCCCACATATTTGTCCTTAATGTTTGTGCATTCCTAAGTTGGATTGAATTGGTCAAGGTAGCCAGAGAAGGTTGACTCAAGGTGAGCCCATGCATAAGTCTCAGGATCAAATAAGAAACACTTTTTCATGGTGAGAGCAGCATGAAATGGAACAGGGGGAAGAGTCTCTAAACCAATAGACTCTTCAACATCCCTTATCTCAATTGTAGCAGCGGGTTAGGGCTCATCTACCGCTTGATGGTTACAACAGCTGATAGCATTGTGGGTTTCGTCCGAAAATCAAGATTCCTCAAAGACTGGTTGAGATCGAAGTCCTCCCAATGTTGTAAAATTGATTTCCTGAGTCTCACACTCAATAAGTGCCTTAGCTAATACCGAGGATGGCTTTCCGAGAATGATCGGAGATTGGGTGAATTTTCCTTGATGCTCAATGTCAATGATCGCGAAATCCACTTTGAGCGGAGTACCTTAGAACGTAACGATGTCTAAAATTGTTCCTCTCAGACGCTTTATAGACCAATCAGCCAGTTGAATGATCTCTCATACTTTCTTGATAGGTTTGAGTTTGAGATTATCAAATACAGAGGTCGGGAGCATATTGATTGGCGAGTCATCATCAATTCGAGCATTGGTAAATATTGTGTCTTTGATTACACAGTCAAATCTTGGAACCCGCTTCACTATACGGCTCTTAGTCTTTCTCCTCAACACCAAGGAGGTGGTCATTGACAAGATATGTCTTCCAGTCATTGTTCTTGTCTTGCCCGACTTTTTCATCATTAATTTGTTCATTACAAATCCTTTAAGGCCGGGGAAGTGTTCATTGGTCTGTATGAAGAAAAGTTCAAAGATCATTTTTTCTCTAATGCTTCCCGTAAAGCAAGATCCAAATTCTTTAGATCTTCTTTAGTTTCAATTTTTATGTATTTTTTTGGATTTTCGATTTTTTGGGTGTATTTAAATATTTTAATTTTTGGTATTTTCTATGTGGTGTTTTCCGTAGATGATGAGGGTTTTTGATTAGCCAAGTAAGAGTCAGAGTCATAGTCATCAATAGGGGAGTAATATGCATAAGTGTTGCTGTCAGAGTCATCATTAGGGTGCACATATTATCTAGATTTCTGAATATCCTCAGAATTTTCAACATGCGATGCAATCATTTCATCATCAATTTTTAAATCCAAGCTACCATAAAATAAACTTAATCGGTCAGTGAATTTCTAAATTTTTCCTCCATCAATTCATATCTCTTACTTATCCTAGACATATTATCCTCCAAAGAATTTTTAGGATCAATCACGTGAGCAGTTTGTGTGGTTTCTCATTTTTGAATTTGAGATCCAGGTATTTCATCTTGCATTTTCTTGTATGAGTTGGGAGAAGATTCTCTTGGGACATCTAATATATGCTCGTTATTTTCTGAAAATTTCTCCTAAAAAATCATGGAAGTAGTCTACTTAGTGGACGAATTTTGCGGGAATCTATAGGTCTCATACTCAGCATGTCGTGACTAAGGCATACAATGTTGGTTTGAGTAGAGTCTACTTCCATGGTCATGATTGATCGTATCCTCAACCAATGAAGTCATACAGGGTTCATATGTGTCGACATCATTAGTCTGGTCCTCTGTCTGTGTAGGCTGATCGAAGGAATGGTATTCTGGTTGGTCAATAGGGATCTGATCATTAGAGTCAATCCAATATGGTTGATCATTAGGTGCGGACCTCTCCTTGTGGTTTGATTGGGTTTCCGTATTATTCCCTATGGTCAA
The DNA here is from genome assembly GCA_037367405.1 of Ottelia alismoides. Taxonomy (NCBI): domain Eukaryota; kingdom Viridiplantae; phylum Streptophyta; class Magnoliopsida; order Alismatales; family Hydrocharitaceae; genus Ottelia; species Ottelia alismoides. The sequence continues at coordinate 330,854 of JAZKJV010005726.1, read as the reverse complement.
GGAAAGATGTAAATTTGTGTAGTGTTGACCAATCCCAATAAACTTTTGGGGTTGATATTGCTGCCAGTCACTTGTTTCGATATTTTGTTCTTCAAAAGGTTCTTAGGTTCTAGAAAGAAATCTGGCAGGAGGCAGGTCAACCCAAGATGGCAGTTGATCATGTGCGGTCGCAAGTGGTGGAGGTGACAAATATGATGTTGTGGTGACTTTGATCAGATAACATGGATTGGAATTCATAGAGTGGGTAGGAGGATATTTGGAGGAAGAAGGTTTAGGTGATTTGGGTGTGATCGAGAAAAAATCATTTTCAAAGCATAGATCTGGCGTGTCCTTGAACAAAAGTTGCATAATTTTTGAAGGATGTTTCTTACTTGACATACTGGATCTTAGTTAAAGATGTTCAAGTACTTGGGATACTCAACCGAAGAAACCCCTAATTTTCAGATCAAGAATGGAGAGTGATGACACAAGCGTGTAGTTTTTGATATTCGAAATCGGTTCATGCACACCAATGCAAACACAACACAAACCCCAGTTTCACCAACTCACACAATGAAGCCGCAAGAGTTCGACAATTATATTCACTTTCAGTTGGTGATAAATCAATATTGAAAAATAATTAGCGAGATGTTAGCTGGCCCGAATTCTTACGACTAGTTGCACCTACTTTCAGCCACTATAGGTGTAAGTACGGATCGTAAAACTGCTACTCGTGTTACTTAAGGACAGATCCTTATGTAGTGTCCTTTAAACCACCCACTTTGCTAAGGAAATCCAGACCGTTTATCGACTACCCGTTATTTCCTCATTGAGAAGTAGCTAATCATTTTTATATAATCTGTGGTCAATATGAAAATCTAGAGTTGGGCTCTAGCCTTAAATGTCGTCTCTTGCTCACTCAGACCAATAAATGAATCCAAGGTCAGAGTTTCTTTCCCGCAAAAATTCTTGATTTTACGGGTTAATTTAGTTGGCTTTGTTTAACAATCCCAATTTTAATAAGGTGATCACTAAAAAATTAGTTGAGCACAAATACACATTTACTGTACAGTCCTGACTTCCTTCAAAATTTATGTGATAAAGATGAGGGAGAAATTCGAGAAAAGCTGATGCACGTGAAAAACGATGTTGTATGCTCAGTTAGAAGACTTAAAATGATTCCTTGCAATCTCCATGTGAGATGCAATACAAGAATTGAAAATTATTCTATGTGAATGCAAGCCGACAAAACCACACTTAGCAAAAAGTTCTATTAGTCGGGAAGAAATGAGTTAAAATTTTTGACTAATTTGAATGATTTAATGTACGTCTCAGTTAAAGTGGAGTGTGGTCCTAGGTTGTACGAGCAAGAAGCCACTCAAGTCGGACCCCACCCTAACTAGAGAGTGAAACAAGCCATGACACACTACAGAAAAAGTTCAAGGTCTTGTTACACACGCGAGAGTCCAAACGGACACCGCTATAAATGAGCAATTAATTACAAAAATTAAAATTGCATAAAATAAATCCTGTACTCTACATTTTCTCACGACTCGACTCGATCTTAATTTTATTTGGATTTTCGGGCATCGATGAAGATGCGTCGGATTTGTAGGAAACCACTCCACATACGTCGGGTACCTCACAAGAGAAATAAGATAGAGAATATAAGAGAATGACACAAAAATTAATCATAAATAAAATAAGGAAATAAATGATGGAAATAAAATAAAATATATATGAAAGAAAAGATGGAAAATTTACAATGAAAATTCGAGGGTCAGACTACCCGAATGAGGAAAACAAAGCACAACAACTTTTTTGACAAAATTTAAGCCATTTTCCTCCCCGACAATGAAGCCATCAGATGAGTCCGAGAAACCCTATTTTAATTTGTGAGTATTAAGCTTTAAAATATGATGTTTTGTTGTAGATGGGTATTCGGAATCGGTCAAGAAATAACCACAAAATTTTATTCAATTTTATTCAAAGTGGTTTAATGTTTATTTTACTTTGGCAAGTCCCAAGGTCGAACTCAAGAAGGCAAAGATACAACCTAGAATTTTTTCTACCAAAGTTTGCACATGGTTTTCAAGATAGTTTTTTGGTATTTTTAATGCAAATTGGGATGTAAAATGCAAATTAGGCCAATTTTAAGGACTAAAAAGAAATTGTCAATCAAACGATGTTCGGAAATTATGAAAGTTGGTTGAGACATTAATTATGATGAAATGAATGCATTGTAGTTTTTTTGGAATTTTCGGATTAAAGATAAATATTTTATAAATTTATGAATTCAAACGATATGAATATCAATATTTAATTATAATAAATATTAATCTTAATTATTTCCAAGAGATAAAATTGTCCAATATCTATCACTAGGTGATTGATCTCAGAAAACCCTGAATCTCAAAAATACTAGATTTAATATATATTGAAAACTAAAAATTGAAGTGGAGGGGGAACATAGGGGTATCACTGCAAAACTATATTAATTAAATAAATAAAAAATTATAGTGGAAGGACTGAACTATAATTACTGAGATTCCAGGGGGGAGAATGTAACTTTTCTAGAGAATCACGTGCGAAGCATGTGACCTTTGGTTGGTGGACTTCTGCGCAAAAATGAAGAGAGGGAGGGGGCCTCCACAATTTTCCCACCCGACATACGTGGGGTCATGTGAGGAGTCCCACCAACCGCACGTGCGATGTACGTGATGGGGGTCTCAGGTCTGATATCCAGTCGCGCTTTGCTGGAAGGGGCTGGCCATCCAGGTGAAGCTGCGACTGGGGGGAGGTGGTGGAGCATGCTCGCTGATGCTGGAGGAGCACACTTGAGTGGATCTTGGAGAGGCGCGGTGGTGAAGCTCCTAGAAGGGGAGATTCTTAGCTCCTGTAGCCGGTAAACGGTAGGCGGTCGTTGGGGAAGCAAGGGCAGTGGAGTAGCTGCTGGAGATGGAGGTGCCGTCGAAGGCAGACGATGCTTGAGGGAAGGGGGATTCCCTGATGGCGACGCTTGGCGAAGCATGGCGTCGATGAAGTAGGAGTGTCGAAGCTCTTGGGAAGACGATAGTTGGAGCATCGTGTCGAGGAAGCACAATGTCGGGATGTAGTCAAAGGAACCTATGTAGTAGTTGGTCCTCCTGGGAAGGTGGCTCGATGTCGTTTATCGTCAGAGCGAAGAGGACATCGAGGAAGTTCTACGACAAGGCTGAGGGTGTGGCCTTGGATCTCGCCGACTAGAGGGGTACGCGGTGTTGTCACCGCCACGAGCTCTTCCTTGCTTGTGCGATCGACAGATGCGTTGGTCAAGGGGTGGTGCGATGATTTCATAAGGATTCAGAGAAGCGTCGGAGATGGAAGGGTGGCCGATGATGGAGAAAAGGAATCGTGGGAGATCAAACGAGGGCCTGAAGAAGAAGGCGATGGTCAATAATTGATGGTGGCCAATGGGTGATTGATTCTGACGAGGGAGCGGAGATGTCGATTTGATTGAGGGGCGGCGAGGCGGAATAGGAAAGATGATGGCCGAATCAATCGGGATTTCATGAGGTGATCGAATGGAATTGGAAGGCAGTGGCCACTTCGTGAGATCCGCGGAGGAGCGACATTTGGGAAAGTGTGCGGAAGGAAGGAGAGAAGCAGCGTCCGTCCGCGATTGATATCGGACGGCCAGATAGGCACCATGTCACGAGTCTTTTATTATTTATTATTTTATTATTTTTATTTTTAATATTTTTTAAATAAAAATAAATTTAAATAAAGTTTAAAAAATGCTTGACACGTGGCGGCTCCAGGAGCTACCACGTGTTAGCCCTAGAAAAATTGAAAAAATAAATACAATAAAAAATATACAAAATAACAAACGACCTCAAATCGAAAAGTTTTCTTCACAAAAGGTGCTCGTCTCGACGAGATCTAAAAATTTCATGAACATATCAAAACCAAAATCGATTATTTGTGCAAAGTGGTATTTTTGGGGTATCTCATGTACATAAAATAACTTGATTTTTTGATTTTATATATTTTTTTGTAATTTTTAAACCAGATAAAAATACAGAAAAAATATGATAAAACCAAATATAAATATTTAAACAATTTCCTATTTTTTGGATTTTATTATGTAAGTAAAATAAGAAATAAAATAAAACACAAAAAAGATAATTTTTGTACAAACAATTAGTGAAGACTCAGACTCAGTTAGTTTCTTTGACTTCAAGCTCATTTTGGATTTGGATTTTTATGCATTTTAATAAAACTTTTGTCAAAGAAGATAGATGAAAAAGAAATAAAATAAAATGATTTAATTAGGTACATAAAATATTAGGCCAAAAACTACTAAAATACAAAATGTACAAAAGAGGCCCAAAACCCAACTTGTACATATGAGCTCCGATTCACTTGAACTTGGTCTTATTTAAAGGTGTTTGTATGTACATTTGTTCAAAAGTGAGTAGGAGCGAATCAAAAAATGTATGAGGAAGATATCTAGGCTTTAGTCCGGACATCCTGCAACTAGGGTTTGGGTTTTTGGTCCACTTATATAGTTTAGTAATTTTTTTATATTTTTTATTTATTCTTGTTAGTGATATGTACATAGTGAAGGTAGTTTCAAGTCAAGTGGATTTAGCATGAATTAGTTAAAAATCAGTAAAGTTGGCCATTTTACAGGTCAATTTGGTTGGGATTTTTGGCTTTTCTTGTTTTGTGGAATAATAAGTGATAAAATACATTTCTTATCAATACATGCATGAATGCTAATTATGCAAATAAATGAAGAATACCAATGAATTTTAGGGATTTGAGCTTAATTCATCATTTTTAGAGTGATGAATATGAGATTCATCAGTCTTACTTGCAAGTTAGGTCATCCTTTTCAGTGTCTAGTTTTTCTCTCTTAAGGAAAACCCATAGGTCTGTTGCAGGAGTTAAAGGTTGGATATATCTTCCTGCAATTTTGGTGAAATTTAGATCTTTTGTTGTTGATATGACTATAACCATGATTTTAGGTGATTCGTGGTCCAAGTTGATGAAGATCTTTCTTATTCAGATTCTGAGGTTTACTTTGCGTGGAAAAACAAGTTAAGCACAAGGCGGCCTGTGTTTTAAAGCCCCGAAGATTCAAGTTAGATTTTTTTATACTGAGGAACTGAAGTTATGTTATGTTTGGGGTACCCTTGTGTTATTAGTCTTGTTTGTTTGATATGTTTATGCCTTAAGGGTACCTATTTTTGTTAATCAAACTTCTTCAAATAATCTCTAACTTATTAACCTACTAATTTATTAGTTGGTGTTTCTTCCCTGGAACATTCACTTGGAACTCAAGGTTTGAGTTGTTCGTTAACACTTGGTTTATAAGGTCTAGATACTTCAAGTTAATATGTATTAATCATTATGGTCTTATACATAAAAATTCAAACTTCCCTAGTTTGAAAATTTTGTGTTCTATGTTACATGCTTAATCTCTCCCTTAAAGAATATGACCAACACTCACTTGCACAATTGCATTCATGATTGAGATGTATTGAGGTTTCACTTGAGGAACTAGTATTTGAGATTCAAGTTCGGGCATGATTTTATGATACTCGAGGATGGGATAAGATTAAGGAAGTCTTCATGAAACTTGGATGTCAACATTTTAGCCAGTATGGAACTTGGTTCTCATATTAATGTCTTGACCAAAACCTAAGTGATAGAGTTTGATGACATCTAATTAATTTATTGATATGTGTGAGCCAATATTTGTTAAAAGTAGTGGAGCTATAAAAAATGTTGATAAAAAGAAAAGCTCAAAGCATTACAAAGGTACATCATATGAGCTTACAAATATGACAAGTGCTCCCAACCTTTAAGTGTCCATTTGGACCAAATCGTTTGTCTTTTATGAGTCGGGCTAGTACTTCAAAAAGGGCTCTGCATCATTAGCGCTACAAGTATGGGTACAAATATATTAGATACTTTAAAAAGACGCATCTCTATGTACTCCCAGGAAAACAAGTACAGATGGCTCAATCTCTTTCGACAGAGACACAGATTGACATTAAAAATATATAATTGTGTTGAGTATTGACACTTGAGAGAACCCTTAATCCAATGAGAGGAAGAGAAAAATGGACACAATCCTATTACCTCCGTCATCTAGCCTGTCATCTAACTTTGAAGTCTGATAAACTAAATAGATGATGGATTGAAGCACGACTAGATTTATTCCCTTGTGTTGAGGGTTAGGTCCTTAGGACAGTCTCTTGTATTGGAAATTTTGGTGACATCTAGACTCCACTCTTGTGAATGTCGTCAACACATTAAGTCATACATATTCTTATTTATGTATACTTCGAGAGTCTGATAATTAGAGTAGTTGAATTCCTATTGATTAAGACTAAGTTCAACTTAGAGTCATAGGATTTCTAAAACAACTTTTATAGGTCAATCAAGCCTTGTATACTCACATGCACTTGTCAAGGAATTCACTAATTGAGTTAACTCTCTAACTATTTCTTTATTTATTAGCCTGGGGACGAGCTTAGCTTAAGTATAGGGATGATAAATCCTACATTTATCAATATAAATTAATATTTTACTGCTTAAGTAATTCAACGACATTCGTTAACAATTAACCCTAATTATTCATTTCTGTGTTGTAAATAATTAATCCTAATTATAGTATATTATATAACATGTTATTGTGTTATTATTTCATGTATTTATTATTAAAATTAAATAGAATTTAGAATAAAGTTGTACATAATTCATTTAACATAAAGCATTAATTAAAAATCCAAAAAATATTACAAAAGAAGATAAAATAATGTCTTCATTAATTTAATTCTTATCCATCTTTTATCTATGTATAGATGACCTTATTTCTCTTTGACTTATGCATGAAAGTTGTAGCTCTCACTGAGATCTACAACATTCATGTTCATCATTTTTTGATACTCTCTGTAACTAATTCTTTTTTATTTCTTAAGTATTTATTTAATTTCTAATTATTCTATTGGGCCACATGAACCCCTTGGGCCTTCCACGTTGCCTGTGCTCCTTCACACCACCAGCTTGCTTCCTAGATGTTCATTACCCTCTTCTTAGATCCATCTTGGTTGTTCATTGGCGCTTTAATCTCATCCCATGAATATGCTCTCCAAATCATATCGCATTAGGCTATGCTGTTGAGCGCTAAGAATTCTTAAGGTTTTAAATCAATGAATTATTTTTCTATGTCGTTGCAACCCTAATAATTCCTCAACAAAAAATTATTGTATTTTTATTCACAGATCAAGCCAACAAAGAATAAAAAGAACGCAAACAGAAGAACTATGAGTGTTGTTTATTTACATGTACATCGTGCATGATCGAACTAAGGGAGGCTTCAAATATCCTGAGGGTTATAAAATCAATGACAGAATCAATGAAATGAAAAGGAACTTCTATAAACATTATTTTAGATTTTTTATTTTGATTTATTCTTATTTTTATTTAATTTTATATATAATATTTAGTTTTTAATAGTTTTACAAAAGTTTTTTTAAATAATGAAAGTAAAAATGAGTAAAATAAATCAATAAAAAGAAAGAAAAGGCAACTTTTTATATTTTTACAACCCGACAAAAATACATAGAAAATTGAAATAAATTTTTGTTTTTAAATAAAATTTAATGTTTTTAGATTTTTCCAAAATTTTAAAAAAATTTTAAGGCCTTTAATTAAATAAAAAACATTGGAAATTACTAAATAGTAAAATATGAATGATTTTTTATTTTTAAAATAGAAATGAAAAAAAATGTGAAATGTACATAAAAATAAAAATGATTTTTTTTATATTTCAGAAAACTTTTTTAATGAAGTTTTTGGAATCTTCTATGAATTTCTATGCATTTTTATGTTTTTTAGTGTTGTATGATTTTTTTATTTTTATGAAGAATAAAAATGCAAAAATGGTGCAAAAATTAATGGAAATAAAAAACACACAATCAGAAGTTTTGTTTAGATTTTTTCATAAAAGTTTTATATTTTTTATTTATTTGTAAAAGTAAATATGTATTTTGTTGGAGTTTTTATTAATAATAATAAAAATATGGAAAAATGTGAAATATAAATTAAATGAAAGATGTAAATAATTGGAGGTAGCATGATTTTTGTGGATCTTTTACGATGTTTTGCTATTTTTATTTATTTTTTAACATGCAAAATAAATGCAGATGCATAGGGGTATGTATATAAATATTTATTATTTGTATACTATATGGTAACACAATTAAAAAGTACAGTGTGTAACACGAATAAATTAAAAAAATATGTGCACAAGCACGTGAGCCTCTCTAGATGTGACCTATTTGTAATAAAAATATTACCGCGGACTAACAAAAAACATGCAGGCCCTTTATTGCAAATAACCCAACATCACGTGCGAAGTACTCCTTGAGGTTTCAACATGACTATAAAGCAAATAAAATAAAAATCAGTGATAATTGTGTAATTATTTAATATAGAAAATGTATATGCGTGCCCAAAAGGACTTATCTGCAAAATACAATAAAAGCAAGGGGTGGGGCATAATTTTACCCTTAAATTGCATATCACCTTGGACGGTTGGAGGGTGATGAAACTTTGATCTGACGGTCGAGGTTGACCCTGGCATGGATGGATAAGATCTAATATAGAAGTGAGATCCATGACTACTATTTGGGGCTCAATCGAAAGTCGATATCTAATATAGTATCGTGCTTTAAGATCAGATAGATTTGGAGTTATTTAGACAAACTTTGAAGAAGGTCTACTCTGATGAAATTGGATCGCCCGATTTTCTCTCGTTCTTCAATGGATCTGTCTTCTGAATGTCGGAGCACGCTCCTGTAGGCCTTCTCTATTAATCTAGTCCTATTCCATGGTCGAACCATCTCCGATGGAAGATTTGGAGGTCTGGTTTAGCTACAGCATGAAGTACTCCTCCACGTCTCGCTTCCTTGGTCCGATTGTGCTCCATAGACCTAAAATAAATTCCTTGCCTTGAAACGAAGCTCCAACGATCTTATTGATGCATAAAAGATTGGAAATGGTGAAGGGGATGGGGTCTTCCGGTGAGGGTGATCAGAAAGGAAGATGATCCTCAGATATGGGGCTATTTGAGGTTGGTTAGACTTTGAAAGAAATGAAGAAGGGTCAGGGGAACGTAGTCATGAGGTTGAGGTTTGGTGAATGTGACCGGACCTCCGATCATGCAGATCGGAGGAAAATGAGGGTGGAAAGATTTTAATCTAAAACATGAATTAAATAAAATTGAAAATGCCAAATCAAATATTATGTATATGTTGTTACCTACGATGAGAAACACGGTAAAATTGTACTCAATCCGTTGCGCAAGGCAGAGAGTCAGAACACACGACAGATGTCTCTGATGGCGTGATTGGATCCAGTCTCTTCCAGGTTTCCTCGCACTCACAACTATGGAGATGAAGAGCTCTATCACAACCCGATCATCCAAGCTCAGTCTCAGGTGAAGAGTCCCTTCCAAAATGGGTCAAATCATGCGGCGAAGATTCAAGATGTATATATAGATGCATGTCTCTAGCATGTTTTAAATTTGAATATCGAGCATTCCGTGCATGATCTTAGGATCTGAAGGGCTGGTGATGGAGAGTGCTAATTGATCTAGAAGATTGGAGAAGAACCGGGGGCTGTCAGTGATTAGAATTCATGGGCAAATTGGGAGATGGAGCGGTTGGCACGTGAAGGAGTGGAATTAGCGGGTGGCCTGAGCAGTTGACCCAGGTCAACAAACTCGGGTTGGCCAATCAAAATGTGCAGAGGATGAGATAAAATAGGCAAAATGATAAAGAACAATACAAATGTTAAATAAATGAATTAAAACCAAAAATGAATTTCAATACTTAAATAATGTAAAAATGAAATGTTAGAGATTAAATGTAGTTAATTTAGATGACTTTAATTATATAAATAAAGTGCATACAATGGTTAAAATAAATACAAGGTGTTATTTAAAAGTATGTATACCTATATATACATGGCTTCCATTTTTAATGTGTATATATATATATACAAACACAAACATAATATAATAATTTATTTATTTGCACTAATTTACAAGAGTTTTGATGATTTTTTATGGATCAATTTATTATGTTAAATAAATAGGGATATGTACGGTATATACATAAGAATACCTATACAATATATAAGCGAATTTATTTTTGTTGGTTTTTGATTTTGTGATTTTTATTTATATTTTATATAAGTCAAATATTATATTTAAAATTAATTAAAAATAAAATATTTTACAGATGTATATAAGAAAATAAATAGTTAAATAAGGTACATAGTATACATATGTATTATACACAATTGTAGCCCAAATAGCTCTATTTCATGCCTTAACTTTGATTTTTATGAAATGACTTCCATTTTAACGATTATTTAATTTGGAGTACAATGAAAGTGAGTTTGATGAATTTCATGTTTGGTGGAGAAGATATAGATCTTACAAGTTGAACTTTGCAACTTTTTGAGAGTGTTGGAATTTACACAATGTATAATGATTTTTCTTGCAATTATTTTTATTATTTACAAAAGATTTTTATTCACAATTTTCAAGAAGAAATAATTTTTATTTAAAAAAGATTTGGTGATTAATAAATTAAAGAAAGAATGTGAATTATGGACAATAGTGTGCAGATGCTGAATATATATAAGTGGCAAATGATTTTCAGAATTTTTGGTATTTTGAGCCCCCTACCTTATTCCTTGTCGATCAAGACAAGTCTTTACCATCTCTCGGGGTTAGACGATCAAGACAAGTCTTTACCATCTCTTGGGGTTAGAGTCAGTCTATACCTATTACATATATATTATCTTTATTTTATTGATTTTTATTTTATTTTATTTGTTTATTTTAAGTTAATGTAGTGATAAATATACAACATTTACACAAGAATTCGTGTTAGTAAAAGAATGTATTTATTGATATTTTACAAGTGTTTTATAAGGTAATTTAAACTACAATAAATGGATAAAAATGATAAAATGCAGATTCATCACATGCCTATTACCTCTTAGGTTGTTGGATTTTCAGATCCAATAGTTGGGAGCTCATCCCTAACATCCAGACGCTCGTCCAATGGATGCATCTCCTCTCGTCCACCCTACTTCCAATTTTCTTTCCAACCACCTCCATCATCAGGTCTGCCAACCTCTATCACCCTCTTCTTCCTCTAACCACCCACTTGCATGCGGATGTCTAAAGAAACCCTAACCTTAACTCATGTGCAAGTTATTAGTTGTTGAAACCACCACCATGAGAATAACCACTTGCAACTCGCATCTTCTTAACTCCTTCATTATCCACAGCTAATCGTATCCACCCTAGTGCAAACCACTCCCTAGTCATTCTAACTTCTGATGACATCGAAATAACTAGAAACTAGCAACGACATAGTAGTTGGTTCCGATGAGATCCTCAGCTAACGAAGGTCATGCTTCAGCCACTACCATGGCCGATTGAGCTTCAACCTTCACTAAGTTGGATAAGCGACGACTGGGGCTTCATCAGGCTCCACTCCATGGAGTGATCCATCCTCACATCTCATCAATTTCTTCTTCATATCTTCAGGTAGGTTATTTCATTTCATTCGATTCTCTTGTATGCTATTTTTTATTTCTTCATGGGTCTCATCTATTTTATGATTTGAAACCATGGTTTTCTTTACCTTGAATCCATAGTCATCGCGTAACCTCTAGCTCTTCCATATCCTTCTCCATAGACGTCACCACCTTGATCCACCTTCTCCTTCTACATGAAGGGGAATCCTCCATAGGGCTCTATCTTTCATCTCCTAGAAGCCTGCCATTCCATTCCCCTTAGCGTCTCAAATGAGTCGCATACCTTGGGATTATTTTATCTAGCATATTTAGGAGATACAAAGCTTTGAATGATCGGAAATTTATAGGAGCTTCGAGCTCGACTTTCTCTGCTGGATCTAATTCATCGACTTAGTGTTCTAGCACACATACGACCTTCCTCCAACTTTGCCAAGTATCCAAGGAGGGATTTTGACCTTCTAATAGGAAGACTATGCATAGAGAAGCAGAACAAGCTCCACTGGAACTCCACCCAATTTCAGCCCCTCGTAGAGGAGGGGGAAGAATAGACGGAGTAGTTATTTTTTGATTTGTCTTCATATGATCGTATCCAACAATTAGTTTTAAACCCAACCCTCTTACCGAAGCAATGCTTCAAGCCTAAGGCTCAGAGCATCCAAGACTAAGATGAATTACAGGAGAGCGCCAGGTGTCCCGTGCCTTCATCCAAACCTCGTTCTGACCACTTGCAATGCGCATGCCCTCAGAGAAATTGCAGTGAAGCCCATATAGTTACCAAGATTGCAGATAAGTCCCCGTGCATTTGGTCAAATTGTAGTTTAACCACCCGGTCTCTTGTATTTACATTCTAGTCCTTTTTGGAGCTTTCTGTGATATAAAATAATTATGTTTTCTTTCATTTATGCCCTTATATTGTGTTGCTATTATTTTGTGATATGTAACTCTTTTAATGAATTTGGTGTCGTTTGAAAGATTGTTTCATACTCTTTAATTTAATCTATTTAGGTCACAATCTTAATATATCCTTCATGTATTTAATTTTAGAGGATCTTTTTTAACTATTAACCTTAATAGTGAATTAATTTGAATTAGTCATATGTTGAATTGGTTCTGAATGACATTGAATAATCATTAATCTATTTAATCAAAATCTCAAGTATTTTATGACATTATCAGGAGCATTTCTTTGTGTTATATGTCTTCGTTTGTTCATTTTATGGTTTTCTATCATTCTAAAATAAATGCACTAAAAATGATTTGAATATTTGCATTGACTTTTGGGTGTATTTACATTATTCATAACATAGGACCTTAATATCACTGAAATAAATAATTAACACTTAAGTTCAATTAAATAATTATTTGCATCCCTATGTTCGACCATAGACTTCCCAAGTTATGAATTTAAAATCGAGTCCTCTTTACATAGATATTTGACTTGGTTCTGTTGATTGCAACTTGGCCCGTGCTACAATGAGTGCATGTTATATTAGCTGATTTTGGTTCATCAATGACCCTTCCCATTATTAGAATCAATAAATCACTATCAAGGTTTAGTCAATCCTGGACTAACTCTCTCGTCAATTCTATTCCTTCCAAGTAAAACCTTATCCTTGATAGGACTCACATTTCAACTACACCAATATCTAATTATGGTTTATTCCTGTCCGAAGGTGAAGAAGAAGACAAGATACCTCCCAAGAGACCTCCAAATGATGACGAGGACAAAAATGTCTCCATACGAGCCATCATCGTCCGATCGACTACAATTGAGTAACAATATGAACTGCTCCGAGCTTGACTAGGGCAACTTCAAGCATCTAGGAACATGGACCAAAAAGTAATGGAGGATGCATACATCCTAGAGATCGGCGATGATTACAACTAGCTAAGACCAGTACCTCACGAGGATGCATTCGAGCACAAACCACATTTCCTTGCGCTGCTCCTAAAGTTTAGTGGGAACCGCAATGAAGAACCTTATTCCTTTCTTTGGGACTTATAGCTAGTCGGTGGCAAACTCTCACACCCCACGATTAATCAAGACTATATTCAATTGAGACTCACCCCCTTTGCCTTAATGAATAAGGTTGCCTATTGGTTGAATAACGTAGGGGAGGTGGTCACAACATGGGTTTCATTTAAGATTCCGTTCTTAAAGAAATTCTACTTAATAAGTAGAATTAAGCAGATAAGTATCAAAATCACAAGCTTCACCCAGTTTACCCAAGAACCATTCCATGAAACTTGGGAGAGGTTTAAAGACTTAATTCAGAAATGGGGCATGACATTAATAAAACTACAAAATACCAACTCTATGTGATAGGGTCACAAAACAACTAAGGTGGGGATCAATCCTCCACCCATCAGTATCAGAATAAAGAATCCTCTACACTTTCAGTTTACGAAGAGCCTCCACATATCATGGAGATCCACAATGTATGGTACAATCTTGACCCCGTCAACCGACATGACACCAACTTCACTATGAATCCTGGTCCAAAAAGGTCTTTCCCCAGCTACCAACAACATTAGTAGTAGTAGTGTCTATGCCAATTGGACCGTCAGGGCCCACCAAAGCTGCATTATCAACATTAGGGCCAACACGGCCGATACTTTCCACCTCTATAGTACCAAAAACCCCAGGTCAGACATGCCCATGGTTCTTCCTCTTTGACCTCTCTCGAGCTTTAATGAATTATTGATGAATTACATGATGTGAGAGATGATGTCAATCAACTCTAAAGGTATGGAGACGAGTTCACTGCACCCTATACAAGTGATTCCCGCTCAAGTCCAGGCTAACCGAAATAGCCTCGATCAGGTATTACTTTCAGAATATCTTAATCATAAATTAGATATTTTCACATGATTTCATGAATCATATTTCTCTCAGGAGTTTAAAGATCGTAACCATGCCTGATCGAGCAAGTAACTGTGCAAACATTGCCTTAATGACTACATCAGAAAGCACTTTTGGGGATTAAAAGGAAGAGAGGCAGCCAACAAATTCACCACAACACCTTTTGAGAGGCAACATGGGTGACCAAAAACAACAAAAAAATAAATAAATCTAAAAATTCAAAAAGAGGAGAAGCATGCTCATGGAATCAAGTGAGTTTGAAAAAGAGGAGGACACATCTCAACAACAACAACCCCCACAACAACATTCATCACTTTCTTTTACAACTCTGTAGTCAGTCCAAGTCAGTGTCGTACATATAAATTTTATTTGAATTTTAATAAAAAGTGAAGTTTCAATTTTTGAATCTAATCACACAATCCTTTCCCCCATTCTTTAATGGTCAGAAAGAAGAAAAATACAAAAAATAAAAAATTGATGAAAAGATGGCCTGAATTTGCAAAGAAAACATCTAGGCCACCTTATCGTTAGACGAGATGATAGAGAGGGATCATATATTCAGAAATCTATCTTAAGGTGAGATGTACACCGACCATGACCAACAGGGAGAACCCTAGTAGAACAAAAAAGCACATCCTCTCTATCGCAGCATCTTGTTTAATTCGCAATGAGCTCCCTAGGAAGAAGAGGGACATGAACACACACACACATATACACACACACACATACTTTGTGACAAGCCTGATAACTGACATCAAGTTTGTTAGAATTATCTTAGAGAACAACCACTCTATCAATCTCATACATGCTACATTATATGAACATCTGAATACGTGTCCTCTTAAGAAGTCAAGAGCTATGTTTTAATTTGCAAACACATTGACTATAAGACCCAAGGACGAGATTCGGAATGTTGTGTTCAATATAGAGGGGCAATATTATCTGGTGGACTTCATGGTTCTGGATATGGATGCCCCTTGGAATTGGAAAGATTCTCATATCAATTTTGGGTAGCCTTGGAATTGGACATGGATGTCCTTTGGAAGGGAAATTCACTTCAGAGATGTTGAGATAAAGATGAAGCAGATGAGATTTCAATGACCTAATTTAGAATCTAGCATAGAGTCGGCTTCCTCTAGGTCAGAAGTAGATTGTAGTACAGTTACGATAGTTGGCCCATGGAGGTAGAACCTGACAACAATTGAAGAATCCCTCTCATTTAGAGAGAACATTGTTGACACTGTAGTTTGACAACTACTTTAATATCATATATTATACACACCTCTATACCATAGGAGACTCCGAGGTCTCTCTTGACATGTATGTCCCATTTATCTCGTGACTATCCAAGGGTGAGGATGATGGGTCAAACATGAATCTTGCCAAAATCAAGCACATCTTTGGCAGTCCGACCCCAAAGATGCTCAGTTGGTGGTAGCAGATACCATGCAAGATCCCACCACATCTACAACACAACCAGATGCAATAGTGATGGATCCTAGTTTTCTGGACAACGCATGTTGGACATGTGAGCCCATGATGAGCCCATGATGGGCCATTGTACAATAAATATTATAAAAATTCACTCCTTAATCTGAAATGAAGAATAACTAATTTTCATAATAGGCCACTTAGTACAATTAGGGTTATGTAACGTGACCTTCTTAATGATCATACAACCGTTGATTCAAATGTTAAATCATAGAGGTTGGTGCTTGGATGATATCTAAAGAGTTAGATTGAGGACTCATTAAGCATGATCAAATGATTGTTAAGAAAGGATATCCATCCTGAGAAGGAGATGTCAATCCTTCTCTAGAGGTTGATATCTAACTAACCTCCTGATGTAGGTCCTCTACATGGGAATAGAGATTCAAAGGTGCTAGATAAGTAAGGTCAAAGAGTTGACTTAATGAGACCCATATAACCAAGACCTATGTCGTCTACTATCATGATATAGGCACACATCCTTTGACTGAAGACAAATGTTCTACTATATGTCTAAGTATGTACATTTGTCAGACTAACAGGTTGAGGACCTATTCCTAGTCTATACACTAGTGAGTTGGTGTGCTATAAGGGCATATGAGTAATATGATGTCATCATCATGTCACCGTTGTGCTGCCGAATTGACTGCTCGTGGATATCCACCTTCTTCAGTGCCTCTTTCTTGTAAAGAAAGATCCGTATTTCGTGAGACAAAATCAAGATATCCTTCACTAGGATCATCACCTTAGTTTGTGGGAGCTACGCATCTCATCTACGTAACAACAAGTTAGTTCTTTGTAGGATCGGACTTGAGATAGGAGGTCTCTTACTTTAAAGACAAGAGATTGCAAACATGCTTCAAGAGGTATTTTGATAACTAATTTGTGATCTTGATGAAAAAGTTTGAGAAATGTTCTCGAATCATTTGGTTTTATCTATTTAAAATTTTTTAATTCTACTTCCCAATGCAAGTAGTATGACTAGTTGCCTAGGTCATATGTGATGCGACCTGCACGCTTCCATGATACGCTAAGGCATAAAACCTAGCCTTAAAGTGGGATTATAGACTTGGTTAAAGGTATTTTATATGACCTAAACCCTAAGGAACAAGGTTTTGCATATTAGTTGCGCATGTACTCGTGATTTGTGCATATGATGCATGTTTCGAATTGTTTTTCGCTAAAATGAAGAGCCCTTGTTTATGCACAGTTTAGATATATTTTTTGGATATTAAAATGTATATAGAGTGTTAAATATATCCCCAAAAATAGCCAATTGTCAGCACCAAAAGTGCATGAATTAACATTCGAAAAGTTCCCGTAGTGATATTGTTTTTGCATGTATTCATGAATCTGTAAGAAATTAATTTTTTTCTCACTATTTACCTATCAAAAAATGTTAAATATAAATAATAATTAAGGAGACAAATAAACTGATAAATCACTCAAATTTATTTTGTGCGATTCCGATTCCATTTGCCCTAGATATTCCATATTTAATGGAGATGGGTGGGATGACGATTGGATCATCAAGATCTCTTTCTTAATGTGTCTATCATTCAATAAAATAAAACAAATTATGGGAATGTTCTGATTAATTTGATGCTTAATATTTATGAAATATTTAATTAAACATCAACGGCCATTGATTGAGAGTTTCATGATAAAAATTCTAGTTTACCTTACAATAGTTGTAGGAAAATTTTTAAATGCAAAAGCTAGAACATGTTTGCTTAATATGGTTACAAATTTAGAATCTCAAAAGTATTTTAAGATTCCTAATATTCTTGAGTGATTACTATATATGCATCATTACACCAGTCACCAAGAGCATGTGATCGAAAAAACATCTTTGTACAATTGTTCCTATTATGTTGTCTTGAATTTATTTGTTGATGGTGTCTAGATGTAGATATGATAATGGTTTACTAAATTGGCACCCTGGATTGTAGTTTAAGCACTCCCTGTTAGCATAATCTATCTGACCTAGCTTGATCCGATTCAAGTTTGAATAACATGAGAAGACTCTACATACTTTAATCAAGTAATTGGAATAATACAATTGTACAAATGTGAGGGTGTATACTATATAGTAATATCAGGGAAACCCTAATTGTTTATTGATTGAATTGGATTGTTGATTAATTTAACATGATTAAATTAATTAGATCTAATTAAAATAAACATTCCATTATGAATGGAGATGTAATTCCCTTGGTAATGAATATGATTTGTAATGATTAATTAAAATTTGAATGGGATATGGAGGTTCATAGAAATGATATCCATGGTTTCCCATCAAGGTGAAGGATTCTTTTACCATGGATTATATGTTGGAGATGCCTATCTTAAGTGATTTCTCCTGCATACAAGTGCATATGGACCAGTCTCTTTGCTTCTTGAAAGAGTAAGAACGTATTTGTAGTGACCCCAATATTGGTTCCCCATATTATTGAGGTAATATTAGATTGTTCATAGTGAGTTTTATTCTTGTTGATGGTTTATTCAATTAACAACGGGTAAACATCACCTTAGGGGTTGTGGGCCTATATGTTAAGGATCGAATATGGAAATGCAATAATGAACTTGCAAGGCATAATGAGCTCTCACTTCTTTTTTTCTATGTTACGGTATATTATATCATTAGAATGTAATAAAGGTAAAAAGGAGATCCCCGATCTTGCTAGAGATATAGCAATAATTATATCTCTTGCTTTGAAAGTAAATAAGGGAATGAGCATTCAGAGTTTAAAAGGCAAGACAACTTTGTTATAAAAACCTACATCAAAGTAAAATATGTTTATGCAACTTTTCTTATTTCATATTACCTTCATTATACCCACTGAAAAATTATACTCAATCATAATCATTATCATATCACTGATTGGATCCATGATCAAGATGTAGTACTTTCAATTGGACACATTATATATGTGGTTGCAATGTACATGTTTCCTATGAGGATTGATAATTAATTAGACAATATCATATAACATGTATCATATAACAATCTACAGTTTGTTTGTCTCTAAAGTCTTGATCTTTCATAGAGTGTGCTTTAGAAGTTACACATCTGTGATAATCATAAATGTCAAGATCATTCTTAAAAACCGAAGAAAATGTTTTGACAAACTTATGTTCTCTCAGCATTTAATCGTGCATGACATGGTTTGTTGCATTGTGTAGAATGGTGGCTCGACAAGAGATGATGTAAAAATGTTTGAGTACCTGCATGAACTAAGTCTTTTTTGAGTTAAGATGAGTGTGGATATGATGAATTCATTCATTCTGCTACCGCTACTCAAGTCTTTCATAATGCATCATATTATTCATATTATATGAATGAGATGAAGCAAGAATAAATGTTGAAAGACTCTTAAGTCCCTTGAGGACATGTTCAATTTAAGTTATTCTTCATCTTAAGCAATGGTTGTTTAAGTGTTAAGGAAATGTAGTGGAAGCATGCGTCTGAGCCATGTAAAAAGGAGAGTCATAGAGTTGACAATACTTGTATGACTTCCATACATACGATATCTAAAGAGTCGGATGAATGCCAATACTACAGCAAGTCGATGTATTGATAACATGAGTATCTAGACTATCTAAAATCCTTATAGAAGGACTTGGATAGTGCATCGGTATATTCCACATCTACATATCATCATTGAGATAGACTTGCTTCTTAGATAAGAATAAAGCCCAATAATTGTATCTCATTCTAATAGCACTTGTAATTGGTTGCATATATTTTAGAAGACCAGAAAGTTTTGATCTTAAGGTTTAATAGTCATCCCAATGCATGGGAGTTGATGCAGTTGTTATAACAATCTCCATTAGATAAAATGACTACATATTTTTTTATAGGAGAGACACCGGTCTTAAATAATGAACCCATGACCTAGATATTAGAATACATTCATTGTTTATTTCTAAAAATGTTAAAAATAGACATACATTCTAGAATAAAACTATCATAAAGAGTTATGATGGATATATTTCAGATAGTAATCTAACATCTAGAGGAATCTACTAAATTAGAATATTAATGAATAGTTCATAAACATTTCTAAATACTAGAAATTAAACACTAAAATATCAATAGGAGGATGAAGATCAATTGCTAGTCATCTGGCATCAAGCCTTGGACATGTGTCTATTGATAAGATTAATAGACTAGTAAGAGATTAAAAGAGTAAGGCCATATGTGTAATGAGCCCAATTGAGGCGGTATTGAATTGCATATAGTGAGTACTATTCTTATTGATTGTTGGTTCACTTGGCAACGAGTTAACGTCACCTTAGGGGTAGTGGGCTCGAGTTTCAAAGACCAAATTGGGAATGCAAGTTGGACATGCAAGGCGGAAAGAGTTCTTGCTTTCTTTACCTGAATTGTAGGTTCTCGTATTATTGGGATGTAACGAAGGTGGAAGGGAGATCCTAGATCTGGCTAATGATATTATGGTAAGTATATCTCTTGCTTGGGAAGTCGGAATAAGGGAATGGACTTTCAAGTTAATAAAAAGCAAGACAAATTTAATTTAAAACTCCTTAATTAAAGAAATAATGATAAATTTGACGAAGACCACTCGTTGGCTTAGTAAAATATTCTAATATACTTATCAAATGTGCTTCAAAAGCAATATATTAACATGGGGAGACTCATGATATACTGCTGAATCTCAAGGAGATGTTTAGAGGTGTGAATCACACTCAACGTTGTGATGAAAGAACTGATCCTCTGTAGGAAGTAGGAAGGGACACCCGTTAGGTATCATGCAACCAAAATATTTGGTTACCTCTCTGAACTGGAGACCCTCGAGGAACAGATTGACATATATATATATATATATATATATATATATATATATATATATATATTGTGTGTGTGTGTGTGTGTGTGTGTGTGTGTGCAGTCTAACTTCATTATGCTATCTTTGCCCAAGTCTTTCAATAATTACGTAGTATCGCATTGCATGAATAAACTTTGTTGAACTAATGTTGATCCCAATTTAAGTCCGCATAGGACATCATGAAGAAAGATAACCCTTCTAGCAGTGCAATGGTTGCACATGTCTTTGCATGTGGAGTGTTGGAGGCAAGGTGAGCATTTACGCTTTAGCATTCATCATGGTTTTTACTGCTTGCATTGATTTTCTGCCTCTCTATATCCAATTTCGATCACCTTAAAGCTTAAAAGAATTGATTCCTCATTAGGCACATGCATTTCTCATTAAAAATCCAAAAAAGTGATAATCAATAAAATTGTGACTATTAATATTACTTGACCGAAAAATACACCAAAAAGAAAATATTTGTATTGGGGCAAGTAATCCCCTCATTGTCTTCGCTTTTAGTTGCTCGCGTACACGCTAAGGAGTAGTGCCCAAATCCTATCAAGCCTCCTAAGTGTTTATGCAACATTTTGACTTCTCACCTAACTCTATAACAAACAAGATAAAAAAGACAAATTTCACGGTCTCTACCAAGTTGAGTAGGTGAATTGAGGGTTTGTTTTATGTGCATTTTCCTTGTGATTGCTTGTGTGTATTCTAGACCGCCTCTATGCATTTGTGCCTTTTTCTCACTTCTCTCGATTTGACCATCGCGCTCTCCCGAATATTTTACTTTTGTATTGAGATGGCCAACTGGAGTACTTTTGTCTGGATTTTACGGATCCCTCATTCCCACTGGCCGGTCCACCTTCCTTTTTCTAGGAGGACTTTGCTCATGTTTTTTGTACATATCCAACCGACCCACTATTTCAGGATCCAACTTTGACTTTGACCCATTATTTCCACAACCATCTCCCTCACATTTTGGCAATCCACTCTTCCTAGAATATCCTGAGCTGGAATGTGATTTTTTTCCATACCTGCCACACACATTTGATATGCCCGATCCTGAGATTTTAGAGTCACCTCTGATAATTTCCACACTTGAGACCTTGAATCATATGATGGAGCAAAAGAACTCGAGAATGAATGATCTTTTTAGCATATATAAGAACCGGAATGACACTCCATTCTTTGAGGATTTGGATTCATTTGAGGATTATCATAAGATCTTGCAATCGCCTAAAATATAAAAAAAATGAGAAAAATTAAAAAAATAAAAAAGATTTTGGGAGACATATGGTTGACTCAGATTGTGAGGAGAGTGCCCAAATGTCAAATCCTTTGACCGCACATCCATTCATCTCTTCTCCCACCTTTGACCTCGAGGATGCCACTATACATACTGCTCTTGGCATTCCTCGTGTATATGATGATTTCGACCTCCTCCCTTGTATGGAAGGGGTCCAAAAATTTTAAAACTACTGACTGAACCTGAAGTGTTGGCCACCATTCATGAGATCATTCGAACCCCACTTTAGCAGACCATGACCCAAGTATCTTCTCTTCATCATAAGAAGAGAAAGAGGAGGAGAAGATCTGAGCCACATATATTGACCATGGTCTCTGCCCATGCCATCACCCATAGTCCATCTTCTAGGAAATGGAACACTATCACACCTGTTGTGAACTACACCATCTTTGACCATTTATGTGATAACACTCTCCTTGATGGTGGTGCATTGATCAATATTATACCCTTCTCATTGGTATCGTCTATTCATCTTGGGCCTCTCAAGAAAACCAGGTTGATTGTACAATTTGTTGATGGATCAATAAAGAGGCTGAAGGGTATTCTTGAGAACGTCATGATTTTGATTCCGGACATGAGATACAAAGTTGACTTTGTTGTATTGTCCATGGAGACCTCCACCTTTGTGGAGTATCCTCCAATCATCCTGGGATGAACCTTTCTCACCGTTGCGAGAGTCGTTATTGACTATGGATCTAGAGAGATTTACTTCCGTCCTGATGTCAGAATCAATGTGTTGATCACCACACCCACTACCAATCAAAGACCTGCATCCCATCCGAGGGTTCCTGTGTTAGCCGACAACGAGGACTGTGACCTATATGCTGATATAAGAGAGACTTTCTTTATGACCGATGATGAGACTTGAGAATTCCTCTCTAAGGAGGAAGACTCGAAAAGCATAAACCTTGGTCTTTCCTCTTCCTATGATTAGCGATGTGTTGATGACATCTGTGTGATTTACACGATTGACACCATTGAGCATAAGGTAGAGATTGATGAGACTAAGGACGAATTTAATCTTATTGCTTTTATTAAGGAATTTGGGCCTTTTTGATGAGAGTGATGATCCGGTTGTGACTTGTGAGGATGAACATGATTCAACTACTTCCACTGATGAGTTCATTCCTTTTGATTTTGATCTTGATGGGACCTCGTAGGATGAACTTGATTCTACTTCTTATGATGACGAGTTTGTCCCAACTCATGATGACATTAGCAAGAAACCCAAGGTCAGACCTAGACACACTTCTTCCACTGACCCGTCTGAGCCTTTTCACCCTAGGGACACTGAGGACCTTCACCATGTCGATCCTGATCGGTTTGTGTCATTTGAAGACCCCGATGTTGACCTAAAGCATGTCAAATATACTCCTCAGCAGTCCTTCAAGAAGGTTTGCTTTTGACCTTATTAATCCTCTATACATCCACTATGTTGTATATTCACTTTTGTTTTCCTTTGTCCATCTCCTATTTCGCTCATCCACCCCATTCTCGTGTGTGCCTTGCTTAGGATGTACTTTGTCCTAAGTACGGGGGGTGGACGAGCCGAGTGTTCATTCGTCATTCCATTTCATTACTCCTGTTGTTGTCTATACTTAGGGCCTCGTTTACCCTAAGTATAGGGGGAGTGATGTGTACATCCTCTGCTATCTTCTTCCATATTCATATCTCTTTTCTTCTTTTATTCTTTTTCTTTTCTATCTTTTTTTTCTACCAAAAAGGTGTTGCCCCATTTTATCAGTCTTCTATACTTAGGACATACTTTATCCTAAGTATAGGAGGGTGTGCACCCTGATTACTTTCATTCTTTGGTCCTCTCGACTATCTCTTCTTCTTGTCTATACTTAAGGATATCTTACCCTAAGTATAGGGGGAGACAGTCTGAGTACGATATGTTCATTCCCATCATTGACCATCCTCACTTTCTGTACAGTGTGCTATACTTAGGATTATTTGATCCTAAGTGTCGGGGGAGTGGTCAACTTCCTATTCGTTCCTTTCTCCATTCATTTATTCTTTAGAATTTTTCTATACTCAGTACGGGTTATGTTTTCTCTTTTTCTCTCTGATCTATGAGGGCATAACTCAAGCTAAGTATATGGGGGTCATATATATTGCATATATACTTTAGCCATAACTCGTACTTTGGTATTTTTAATAATTATTACGGATAAATAAACTATTAAAATTCTTAAAAAATACTTAATAAAATAGATGCTAATTTTTCCCTAAATTCTTTTTATATATTCTGATTAATAAATCAAGTATTTTTTTGTAAAATGTTTGAAGGTTATGAGACCCGGGAAGGGTGCTTAGATCCACAAAACTAAGATCCCTTCATATAGTCTCTTTCCAACACTTCTTAGGCCGTCCTCGCCCTCTCTTAGCTAGCTCAACATCCTAACACTCGAATCTCCTAACTGGTGCATTAGTTGATCTTCTTTGCAAATGTCCAAACTGTCTTAAGTGGTTTTCTCGCATCTTATCCTTGATCGGAGCTACACCAACTTTTTTCTGATTGCATAATTCTGAATCCGAACATTACTTGTGTGTTCACACATCCACCTTAGCATTTTCATTTCAGCTACATTCATTCTTTGCACATGTTTATGGTTCACAGGCCAACATTCGGATCCATAAAGCATATCAGGTCTCATGACTGCTTCGTAAAACTTTCCTTTAATTTTTAAAGGAATTCTCTTATCACAGAGAACAGTTGAGGCTCCTCTTCACTTTAGCCAGCCGACATTCATTATATTAGTAACGTCTCCATCAATTTCCCCATCATGTTGCAGAATAGATCCCAGATATCTAAAGGAATCTCTCTTCTGAATGTTATCATCAGCAATCTTCACCTTGATTCCTTCACCATTGCTTCCATCAAAGGTGCACTCCATATATTCCGTCTTAGACCTACTTATACAAAATCATAGTCTCCAACTCATGTCTCAAGACGTCAAGCTTCTCATTTACTCCATCTCTAATCTCGTCAATTAACATAATATCATCAGCAAATAACATACACAAAGGTAACCTATCCTGAATGTGACTTGTCAACTCGTCCATAATCAAAGTAAAAAGAAATGGACTCAAAGCAAAACCTTGACGTAAACAAATGTTGATGTCAAAATATCCAGTCTTCCCAGACAGGGTCCTTACACAAGATAAAGCCCTATCATGCATGTCCTTTATGAGGTTAATGTAAAGGAAAGGTACTTGTCTCTTCTCCAACACTCTCCACAATATCTCTCGTGGGACAAAATCATAAGCCTTCTCCAAATCAATAAAAATCATGTGGAGGTTCTTCCTTTTAGATCTATAAATCTCCATCGTTCTCCTCAGCAAATGGATGGATTCAATTGTTGAGCGACCTAGCATGAATCCGAATTGGTTTTCTTTTACGTTGAAAACTTGCCTCAACCTTCTTTCGATCACACGTTCCCAAAATTAATATAGTGTGACTCATCATCTTGATACCTCTATAATTTGAACAATTTTGAATATCTCCTTTATTCTTATAAAGAGGCACCACGATACTCCTCCTCCAGTCCTCAGGCATTTTATTGCTTCACCAAATAACATTTAATAGATTCGTAAGCCAAGTCAAACCACGCTCACCTAAAACTCTCCATACTACTACAGGGATGGCATCCGATCCTACAGGATTGACTCAAGATAGATTTGAATGGAGGTGAAGAATCCGTGTAGCCAACCCTACTTAATTGTGGGAAAAGGTTTTGTTGTTGTTGTTTGAAAATATTTTTGAATACTCGTTGAAACTATTTGGAAGACATTTTGTTAAATATTTTCAACCTTTGTAAAATGGTTTTGTTTTGAATAATTTATTTTCTTTGTGTGAAATAAAAATGTGTGAAAAACTATTTGCAAATATTTGGAAAAGGGTTGTAAAAATATTGGAAATATATATATATATAT
This sequence comes from Ottelia alismoides, assembly GCA_037367405.1. Classification (NCBI taxonomy): domain Eukaryota; kingdom Viridiplantae; phylum Streptophyta; class Magnoliopsida; order Alismatales; family Hydrocharitaceae; genus Ottelia; species Ottelia alismoides. The sequence goes on along the minus strand of JAZKJV010005726.1, from coordinate 304,825 downwards.
TGTTTGAAAAACCTTTGCAAAATGATTTTCAATTGTGTGTACGTGTTTGTAAAAAATTCTTTGTAAAAATTATTTTGGACTATAGTTTTTAAAAATTATTTGAAAAACCTTGATCAAATAAGTTTGAGGAATAGATACATCACACAAAGATTCTTTATTAAACTGTATATACATATCTATAAAATTGTCCACTTACCCCTTGCAAATTCTTAAAATCCTAATTCTTGTAAATATAAGATGCATCCCCGTGTAAATATGTTTACCTAGTTTTTAGGCAAAATCTCTTATTTTCAAAAACCCAAAAACATTTGTAAAACTAAAATACCAATACATTTGCAAAAATCTTTTTGAAAATACAAAAATTTGTATATGCATCAAAATTTTAACAAATCTAAAAAAGTTCAAAACTTTGAAAGTTGCATCATAAAAATATTTTTCTGCATTATGCATAGCATTTACATGTCATTAACATTTTTCAGATTGAGTTTGATAATTGATCAAGTCTAAGTAAAATCTGAAGATTGGAGCTTGGTTGGACCTTAAATCTACCTAGTAACAAGAACCTTATCGGAACTGGAATTGAGGTAATTCATGTCCGGTTGACTTAATTCTTTGAGAATCGTGAGACTTGGTTCAATGGATTCTTTACTACCTAAGTAGAGTATTTTGGAACATACACACGACTCTTGTTGATAATGACCTAACTTGGATACCTACACCTTTCATTTGGATCAACTCAGTTGGAGTGGTGGGGAGATTGGATTTGCCAGTATGAGACGCACACAAGTGAAAACATTTGTCCTCTAGGGAGGGAAGTGCACCCCAACCCGTCCAATGATGATAAATTCTAAAGATAGGAGAGTGTGGGTTGCAAAAAATCTTCAAAAGAGGGATAGTCTACTGGCTCAAGGGGAAAAACTCCTTATGTAAATGTTGTTGTATATAGTATTCCAAAAGAAGAAGAAGAAAAAGAGGAAGAAAAAAACTCCAAAAAGTGGACATGCCTTATTGAAAATAAAATGCTTGGCGGAATGTATATATTTGTATAGTCAATAAGCAAGCTTGAGTTTCAAAGTCAAATCATGTGAGTCTGTAGCTGGATGACTTTACTACACTGGTCTTGCATTCTAGGATAGGTAGCTACATTAGGTACCGTCCATTCTTATCTTCAACCCCTCCTCTTGAGCTGGTTGTCACTTGAAACTAGAAGGGAATATCCTGCTCCTTGAGGAAGGAGTTACTGTATTGGGGAATTACTGGGTTGTCATGCTGGAGAAGTCAGTCTCTTTGTCATTTTAATTGGGGAGATCCACCATCACTTACACTGTACAAGTCAGATTCATAGTCATAAGGGTTTATGTATGAGTTGAAGTATTCTGACCTAGTTATTGAGGAGACTTGAGCAGAGTTTTGGGATTCTCGAAGGTTGTTGGATTTCAAATCCGATTCCCATTAAGGTTCCACCTGCACTAAAATTCCAAAGGTCCGACTTAAGCTCCAAGCTTTGATTTTGTGAAGACAAGTTTGAGAATTAAACTAAATCTAAGTTCTTTCTTTTTCTTTCTTTGTTCTTCTTTTTCTGCACTTATTGCATAAATGTTTGCTAGGGACTAGCAAAGGTAAGTATAGGGGGATGATGAATCTCCTTTTCATCGTCTTTATTCTATCATTTTGACCTTAAAACCCCTAGTAAAGGCATGTAAATACCCTTAATTTAGGCATTTTAGCATTCATGCATCATTGTCTAAATAGTGTATAAAAACATTTTTTAATGCCAATTTATGGAAAAGAAAAGAAAAGAATAAAATATTGAATATATTATGATCCTAAACCCTGAGACCTAGGCATCTCGATGACTAGGTCAATAAGGAATAAAGTAGGGGGAGATAAGGGCCAAAATACAATAAAAATGCCTATTATTTAATTCATTTTTATTCATTTTTGGGACTTATTCTTAATTCCAATTTTCATAGCTCAAATAAAAAAAACTTTATACATGAAAGTTGTAGATAATAAAATATAGAAAAAATACAAAATTAAGTTTACAAAAAAATAATTTATAGAATAAAAGACACAGTCTGAATAAGATTCCACAATCTTAACTTCCCAGCCCCATTTCTCTCAATTAAAACTCAAAATATATAAAAATCACTTTAATTGTATATAACTTTTAATAATCTACTTAATGAAGGTGGATTCATATTTTTTGGAGTTACGATGTAAAAGTTAGGTTTCGAACCCCAATTGTATACTTACCCAATTAAAATATAAATTTTATTTATTATTCATTATTTTCATTATTTTACATTTTTTAATTTTTTACATATTATTTATAATACTTGTACATATTAGAACATGAATAAAATGTTAAAGAAAACATTAAAATAATATACTCATAGAAAATACATAGGTAAAATACCTATAAGTATATTTGTATAAATAATATATCTATTTATTTAAGTGTATATAATATATCAAAAAAATAAAATAAAAATACATTTATATCTAAAAATAAGTTATAAATATATAAAATAATAAATTAAATTAATAAAATCAAATATACAAAATAAAAAAAGCTAAAATATGTAGATGAATATACCTATAATATGACCCTAAAAAGAAAACTGTAATTATAAACCTCTAAAAAATAAATAAAATTATAATAAAATACTTTATAAAATATTAAAAAAACTTTATTCTATAACCTAAATTCAATAAAATCAATTATTATTTTTTATCGAATTTTCTAATATTTTTCCAGGATTTTTCCTGGTTGGTCCACATGGACTAATCAGGTGTGTCGGAGTGACCAACCCCTACGCCCTTCTGACACCTTGGTTTTCCCCTGTCTTCTCGACATTTTCTCCACCACATCTTGCACCAATCAATGTTCATGCCTTCATGACTTTTTCTCCTCAAAGATCCATCTAATACACCCTATGTTGGCATCGTGGATTGGAGCCACGATTCACTATATTTTCTTCGTTCTTTGGAGCTGCCCAAACCTTGTAAAAAAACCCTACGACTTTCCCTCTCTCTTTTGAACCCTCTTTTGACCCATTTGGTTTCCCTTCTTCTATCCCCGGATCGAGCAAGGTGACAATTAGTTCTCCGATTCTTTGGAGGTGTGGTTAGACAGGCCGAGGAATATCTCTACCACCTTTGTCGGCCTCCGATATTGAGGTCCTATCTCATTGGTCTTCCGGCCAACTTGAGGTCACTTGCTTTCCATTTTTCTTCTTTTATTAGCCTAAAATTTAATTCGTGCATTTCATTTTGATTTTAATTGCAATTCAACTAACCATCGACGTTCGCCTGAGACTAGCTCCGACGAACTCCACTACCGTCCTATGCACCATAGACCGACCCTCTACTGCCCTCACACGCTCCCTCTTCATCTTTGATTGCTCCACTACATTTCATCTAATTAGAAACCTAGTGGATCTGGAGTACAGTGCTCCTAGTCCTCCCCATCACCGGAGTACTGTCACCAATGCCACCAACCATCGCCACTTCGCCAAAAGAGCACCCCGTGCCCGCTATTTTCTTGCGCTAATCATTTGCAAGTACAATGGGCTCTAGACCCCCTCTGGGTCGGTTTTTGATATCTTGCAGGTAATTGGAGACACTGGATCCTCTTCGTCCTCGTGGAGGTGCTTCGGTGAACGCTTGGGCATTTTGAAGCCTCTGACCGACAAGGAACGCTCCCAAGAACATGTAGTAACCTTCAGTGTGCCAGAACGACGACGACATGAGGAGATCTTGCCGCTCGAAGCTTACCCTGCTCGTGTTCTTCGTGAGTTGATCCAAACACCTCTAGCGTCGTTGATCAGCCTTGTTCTTCTAGTTGCACAGCCACCGTCAAATCAAGCCCTCCATGACCATTGATTCCCTGGAAATAACATAATCTGGGTTGCACAAGATGAAGGTGTATCGACCGCTCTCGCATTGACATGTGGCAAATGAACTCAGACCAGCCGTTGGATGGGCCTCTTGCATGGGTATTTTGCATCCTCGCCCTCGACATTTTTGTATTTAATATTAGAATTAACTTTATTCTGTTTGTATTTAATTTTGTAAATTTCTTAAAGACCCCCTGGAACCTTAGCGTAATTAGTATTTGGTCCAAGCCACGTCACCTCACGTGCCGCATCAAGTGAGGTGGTGATTTTCCAACAGGACCCCTAGGGCTTTTCTTATTTCACTTTGGTCCAAGAACTATTTTATTCGATGTAATATTTTTGTAAAACTTGTAAATCGACCCTAAGTTTCTTGTAGTTGCATTAATCCCCCCTAGCGTGGCTCACATGTCGATACCAATGAGTTTGCACATTTTGCATGGAGGCCCTTGAAAATTTTTGTATTTCATATTAGTGCATTAAAAGTTTTGTTTAGTTATAATATTTTGGAAAAAAATCACTTTGGCCTATGGAGCTTCTGCTATTTACATTTATGCTCTTATTAGTAGTGTAGTTTCTCTTTGTTACTTTTATTTATTTCATACATCTATATTGCTCTAAAAAATCCACTAAATAGTTGTAGCTTCCTGATTGCACACACTTTTACACACAAATTTTAGTTTGCAATTTTGAAAACTTCTATTATTTATTAAAATCAAAGACATCCATTTTTATCCCTATTTCCAAACGAAGATACATAAAAATATAAAACCTTTTTGAAAAATTCTAAAAAATATATTTTATATCCATTTACTTCTTTTACAACTCCAAACCAAAAATCACTAAAAATATAAAAGAAAACTCAAAAATAAAAAACCGTTAAAACCTTTATAAAAATATAAAACATCTAAAAAATCGAAAAATAGTTTTATTTGTCTTATATTTTTCTCTATATTATTATCTATCTACTAAAATAATTTGAAGATTTTTAGCTACTGGTTACTATTTTTCATCTCCATTTTCATTTTAGGTAATTAATAAAACCCTAATTTTGGGTGTTTTGACTTTAAAAATATATAAAAATTCATAAAAATTCCTAAAAAATCAAAAATAGTAAAAAAGTAATCAAAACCTCAAAATTTTTCATGTGTTGCATTCTGAATATTTTTGCTATTATTTATATCTACCCTGGCTCGTATTGTATATATGTCCTATATATAGCTTTATATATTAAAAGAAAGATAAAATATCAAAATATAAAATATAAAAAGAAAAATAATAAAACAGAAATTTAAAAATCAAAATTCAAAAATGTAAAAAAAATATAAATTAAAAACCCACATAAAATATAGATAAATACATCAAAGTCACTTTTGTGCATTCTCTGCCCTGATCTATCTTGCTTGCTCTTTGTGTTCGACACTCAACACATACTTGCACCTTTAGACATCCTTATTGTAGAGTTATAATAAATATTAACTCCACAATTGCTTTTCATTGTCTGATCATCATTGTGGGTTAATTGTTATTTTAGTCCGGATTTCATGTGATCAATTCAACGACTATGTTCCCACCTTATGTGGAACATACGACTGCTAGATTTTCGACATAAAACAACTGTATGTGTAGTGACCCCAATATTGGTTCATCGTATTATTCAGGTAATATTGTATTGCGTATAGAGAGTTCTATTCTTTTTTATGGTTGATTCAATTAACAATGGGTAAATATCACCTTTGGGAGGGTGGCCCCAGTGGTAGACTGAATTGGGAAATGCTAGTTGGACTTGCAAGGAAGAATAAATTTCTGCTTCTTTCTATCCGATTTCTAGTTTACATATTACTGGGATGTAAGAAAGGTAAAAAGAAGATCCCATATCTTGTTAGAGATATAACAATAAGTATTTCTCTTTCTTTCAAAGTTTAATAAGAGAATGAACATTCAAAGTTGAAAAGGTAAGACTAATTTGATAAAAAAATAATTAATCAAAGAATTTAAATTTGAATATATTTATTTATATGTTCTAATATAACACATTCTTAATTTTAGACATGAAATCCATGAACTCGCTTAGCAAGCTTTTGGAGGGCAACCGATTGATTGACCAAATTATCCACATTGGATCTATAATTTGGAATTTGTTCTTTCTGCAGAGCGCATTGGTTATGTGCTCACTAAGAACATGCACACAAACCCTCAAACATCCGAATAACTTAAGTACAATGAAAATATGACGAAGAAGGTGTTATATTATGGGGTTTTTGTCGAATGTACTTCAGAAGCAACGAGTGGAATGGACATGACCCAAGACATAATACTGAATATTAAAGGGATGCTCAGTTACATGAACAATACTTAGTGTTATAATATCATGAAAGAGCATATTCACTGCAAGATGCAAGAAGGAATTTGGTTCGAGAGCACACAATCAAAATGTTCGGTTGTCTCTCGAAACTAGATACCTTGGGGGCTGATATGGATGTAGACATGCAGTCTGATTTCATTTTGTTATCTCTGCCCAAGTCTTTTAATAACTTTGTGATATTGTACCACACAAATAGGTTAAGCTTGACTAACACTAAGTTAATCGCTTCATTGAAGTTTGCAGAAGTTGTAATGAAGAAAGAAAATCCCCCTAGCAGTGCAATGGTTGCACATGTGAAAGGCAAGCATAACTAGAAGAATGGAGCTCAGAAGTATTCAGACCAAAAGAAAAAGAATAAGAGTCGAGCTATTGGCTCATCTTCTCAAGCTTCTACACTTATTACATCGTAGAAGACCGATGTTTATCATCACTACAAGAAGCTGGGGCACTCGAAGCATAACAGCCTCGAATACCTAAAAATAGACAAAGCCCAATAGGTATAAAATATACTTTCATCATTGAAATCACTTTTCTCGTAAATGAAAAGGTAGTTGGATCATTGATTCTGGTACTTCTATTCATGTATGCAATTTGCTGCATCTATTTTAGGAAATTAGGAATCTTGATGAAGAGGAGATAATCATCCAGATGGGATCTGATGCAACTGCAAGTCCTGCAAACTACCATTTAGTGGGAGAGTCCTAGTATTTAAAGAATGTATTATGTTCCAGATGGTAGATGGAATTTAATATATATATATATATATATATATATATAAGTTAGTTAGAATTGGATTTCATTCTTATTCTATAATAAACTCGCCATAAGTCGTTATGATAAATATATTGCGGATGGTATTCTAATTTCTGGTGGACTCTATGACGTGTACATTAATGATTGTTTCATGAATGTAACATCCACTAATAAAAACCCTAAAAGAACCAAAAAAGATGAAAATCATTTGAACATGATTTGGCATCAAATGTTTGGTCATTTATCTATTGATAGGATCAATAGATTAATAAAGTATGGATCTTTAGATTTTCTACATGTCCAAACTTTTCCTACCCTTGAATATTGTATTTCAGGTAAAATGAATAGGACGTCTTTGCACGACGAGGTTACACAGATGCAAGGGTATTCTCGACCTAATACATAGCATGAACCTTCGCAATTTGAAATGGATATTGATATTATTTGATGTTTTTTGATGAACCTTAATGATACAAGTCTATCTTCCTATTACGTCATAGATGTGAATATTTGAAAAGTTAAAGAGTTCATGGCTTTGATTGAGAACCAAAATGATAGGAAGATTAAATGGATTCGATATGACTGAGATGGAAAGTATGTCTCAAATGAATTTAAGGAATATCTTAAAGAGAGAGGAATTGTCTCCAACCTCACTCATCCTGGAACTCCTCAACTTAATTGTGTTGTTGGAAGATTAAACAGGAACATAATGGATATGGTCCATTCAATAATGAGTAATGCACATTTTTTGATAGTAGACCTGATAATTTCGGGGGTCTGGAATGCCCCCATGAGGCCTGTTTGGTTACAGTGTTGGGGTATCCTCTTGTGAATAGTAGTTGTTTCAAGGGTTTGGGTGGGTTGGAATGATAATTGTGTTGTCATGTGACATTTATTATGTGTTATATTAACTTTTTTTCATGATTATACTATTTTTTATGTTAATAATTTTATTTGAACACTGCTAGAAAATATTATATCAACGAGTAAATACAAGTAATCCTAACCTAAGAATGTAGTGTTGGATCTAGGGGTATGCTATGGTACCCTGGTGTACCCTGGAAACCAAACATGCCCATAGGATTAGAACTCATGTCCTTTAAGATGGAGGTACACTACACTACCACCAGACCACTCCTTGGGTTCGAGTAATGCACATTTACCACTTAGTTTTTGGGGATATGCAGTAGAGACAACAATATATATCCTGAACAAGATTCCTATCAAATCTATATACAAAACCCCTCATGCACATTGGTATGGTACCAATCCCAATGTTATTCACATAAAAATTTGGGGTTGCAGGGTCTTGCAAAGAACGTGGATACAAGTAATCTAGAATCTTGCACTTGAGAATGCTACTTCATTGGGTATGTAAAGGACAGTTTTGGATACCAACTTTACAACCCTGAGACTCAAAAGGTTTCTGTCTCTAGAGAGGTAAAATTTTTGGAGGATGACTTCCTTGAGAGTCAAAAAAATGAAGGAAATCATTGGATCCCCTGAAGATACTGAGCTCACTGAACTAGAAACTGAAGATGTAAATAAATATGAAACACATGTACCTCTTCGAAGGAGTTAGAGGGTGGTTGTACTACTTGAAAGGTATGGATTCCATGTGTCAGATTCAATTGACAATGATCCAGCTTCATTTGATGAAGCACTCATGGAACATGACATGGATAGATGGATTCTAGCAATGAAGTCTGAAATAGACTTCATGTACACGAATGGTGTATGGATGCTAGAGGATCCACCTAGAACAAAAATTCATTGGGTGTAAATGGACCTTCAAGAGAAAGAGGGGACCTGATGGGAAGGTATAGAACTTTAGGCAAGATCTCGTAGCCAAGGTCTACACACGGAGATGAGGAATTGACTACGATGAGGCATTCTCTCATATGGCTATGCTTAAGTCCATCATGGCACTTCTACCTATTGTTGCATATCTTGACTATTATATCTAATAGATGGACGTCAAGATGACATTCCTCAATGGATACCTCAAGGAGGAAATCTATATGGAGTAGCTGTAGGGCTTCATAACCGAGGAAGGCAAAGTACGTAAGTCGAAGAAATCCATTTATTGTCTCAAGAAAATTTCTGGTAGTTGGAACATCATATTTGACAAACCATAAAGAGTTATGATTTTTTTTAGAATCCTAATGAACCATGTGTGCACAAGAAGCTTAGTAGTAGCACCATTGTATTCATCATGCTTTATGTAGATAACATCCTTATCATTGGGAACGATACATGGATGGTGAGTAGTGTTAAGATTTGGCAGTCCCATACCTTTGAGATGAAAGATCTTGGAAAATCGCTTATATCTTGGGTTTGAAGTTGTTCAAAAATAGAGAAAAGAGAATTTTGAGATTGTCACAACATGAGTACATTAAGAAGCTCTTGGAATATTTCCATTTGGAGAATTCCAAGAAATGCTTCATTCCCTTAAGACATGGTATCCACCTATCCAAAGGGATGTCTCCTTAAAGTATTGAGGATAATAAATCCATGGCTCGATGCCCCTATGCACCATATATGGGAAGCATAATGTATACCATGATGTGCACAAGGTCAGACATCTACCATGTAGTTGGAGTAGACATTACCAATCCTGTTATGGAGAACAACACTGGAATGTGGTGAAAACACCTTTAAGTATATAAGACAGATACAAGATTACATCTTGATTTATGGAGATAGTGATATCCAAGTAATTGGATACACATATTCATACTTCTAATCTGATATGGATGAGCGCAAGTCAACTTCAGAGTTGTGTTCTTGTTGAGCATTGGTGCTGTGAGTTGGAGATGCAAGAATCATTACACTACGACTGATTCAACGACATAAGCCGAATACATTGCCACATCGGATGCTATAAAATAGGTCGTGCAGTTGTGTAAGTTCATACTGGAACTTATTCTAGTTTCCTCTAAGACTTCCATCCCACTACTCTTCGATAACATGGGAGCCATAGCTCAGGCAAAGGAACCCATATGGCATCAAAGTAACAAGCACATGGAAAGGAAATACCACATCATTCAGGAGATTCAAAAGCATGGTGACATTATCATCACCAAGGTGGCCTCTACTGATATTATTATGGATCTCCTTACCAAACCCTTCGACGTAAAAGGGTTTCTATCAGCATGTAATGGGCATGTATTTAAAGATTATACCTAAATGGTTCTAAGGACTAGTGGGAGATTGTTAGCCACATGGCCCGAGGCGAACCATTTCTACAATAAATTTTACTGTAGTGTTTGATATATCAATAAAGGTTGTCGATTTAGTTTCACTCCTCGTCCAATATTGAATGAATGAAGTCACTTATAAGGTCCCTTAGTATAATTAGGATTATGTACCATGTCTATCTTAATGATCATACATCTGTTGGTTAAACGATTGAATAATAGAGGTTGGTGCTTGGATGATATCTAAATAGTTTGATTGAGGACTGATGAATCACTAATTCATCATATTTATTCATTTGTTTTAGCTTAGAATCTTATAAAATACATATAAATATCAATAAATATAAACCTTTAATAATCCTCATTCTTTTGTAAACAATATATATTTATCACTATTTTAACCTAAAATAAAAAATAAAGAAATAAAAGAAAAATAAATAAAATAAAAAGATAGTATGTATGAAATAAATACATGCTAATCCTAACCAAGATAATTGGTCAAGAATTGACCTTATCGACATGGAATAAAGAAGGGGAGTGTGGATCTGTATCTATAAAAATCCAGAAAACCTTTTCTCACTTGTATATTGATCACCGCACATATTGTACGTATCTTATACTATTTTATTTATCACCAAAATGAAATCAAATAAAAAAATTTTCTTCTTAGAACATGTACACAAAAATAAGTTGTTGACATTACAAATAATTGGATGAAGAATCATTCTATGAAATAATAATAACAACACTCTAAAAAAACCGCAAAGTAAAACTTGTATGATCAATATCTTATCCACAAAAAATTGAAATAAATCAAACTAACTTCCATTATGTTCAAGATTAAATAAGCTTTAAAAAAAGATTGTTTCATAAAAATCGATGTTATGATGTAAAAGTTGGCCTTTTGAAGTGTTATTGTATAATTTTCCAATGTTGTATACTATAGTATTTATTATTTTTTATTTTCTTTATATTTTTGCACATATTATAATTTTATTATTTTGTATATATTGTATTTTGATGAAAAGTAAAATAAAAAATGCAAAATAAAAAATAAAAAAATAATGTATTTATTGTGATGTTATCATGTACCTATAATGTACATATTCCTATTTAATTAACATACTAAAATAACTTATAAAAATAAAAAAAATGTTTAAAATCCTTACATTTATATATAAATTAATAAATGAATAAATTAAGTAATTATTTGTGAAAATACTTTATTCAAAATGAAGTTGTCATATATATGCATCTTTACCCATGAATAAATGTTTTTATTTATTTTACCCTATTTATTTAACTTATTTATTTTATTAAAAATCACAAAAATTAATTTTATTTATTTGCTAATAACATTTATTTTCAAAAATTTCTAATTTGAAGCTATTTATTCTTTATTTCATCCTTTTCCTTTATTTATTCCTTATTTTGTCCTTTTCTGTTTGGACTTTTTTGGACCGACACCCCATTGCTCGGATCCGGGTCCATTGACCCATGACAACTTCTTATCCTCCTTCCTTTGCCTAAATAAATACATGACCAACCCTTCTTCCTTGAATTTTCCTACTGGTTTAGGCATCTTATTCTTCTGATTATTTTACCTAAATAACTTCTGATCAACCAATCACTTCACCTGAATAATTTTGCGATCATTCGTACCCCAGTGCGTACACCCTCCTCAATTTCAAATCCGGCTCACCTATTCATCTATAAATACCCACGATCTCGTCTATTCACCCTTGATCCATTTTGCCCTCCATTTCTCCGTGAGCTTGGCTACATGAGTATTCTTTAGGTGACATATGAAGTATTCCTTGATCGAGAGTGCGAGAAGAGGAGGCAGAGGTGAGATCCAGATGCCACTGGACCTCTATCGGTGTTCCGAGTCTCTTCAACTTTTCATCATTGTATGGAGGTCACAATCCTTCAACGACTACTATAGGGTATCATAAAGTAAATTTAGTTTCATTTCATAGTTTAATTCCTCACATTTCTTTTGAATTTAGTTAGATCCGAGCTAATCAAATCAACCTCCGATCTTTGCGATTATAGGTCATCCACACATTCTCACTTCACTCCGACCGTCGATCCACAATCACCACACATTTTCTCCATCCTTCTATCAGATCTTATCAACCAGATATGAGTCAGATGTGGAATTCGACCTCCTCTCCGACTACTTCACCAGAGGTCGACCATCCACCCCTAATTTCCTCTTTATTCTTCTCAATAAATCTCACCGGAGCATCGTTTCTGAGCTAACAAGAAATTACAGGTGTCGGAGGAGCATTATGGAGCTAGAATTCAAAGTTGGAGATCAAACTGTAGGCATTTAGGAGTTGGATCCCCAGAACCTCCATCAGTGGGATTTGGATTGAGGTTTCACTTCAATGAGGAGGAACATCAGAATGTGTTGGAGTTAGTAGCGTTCATCGGAACCAAATCAGATTAGATCTAGTGGAATCAAAGTAAGAATCAACCTTTATATATGTTATTCCAGGTGCCCTAATCATCATTGGATCAATAACATTCCAAGCTAGATCACATCTCATCCATTGGTCCAACACCAATTGTCGATGGCTTGATTAAATCTAGATCGTCGAAGTTCAGCCGTCAAATCTGCACGTGGACTGCATGCTTCTCAATGATTTTTTCACTCTATCCCTGTTTCTTTCTTTTATTTGTAAATAAATCCAAAAGTGGACGTGTGTCCCTGAGTCATTGTTTTAATAATTGCACTTATTTCCCTCATGTGTTTTAAATTTACACTTTAGTTCTATTTAAACGGACTCACGTGCATCAACACATGAATTTTGGAGAAATTGCAATAAATTTCTTGTGTTATCTTGATACAATTTGGCCTTATAAAAAAGTTATTTGCAGAATAGTCCATTCCAGCATATCTCACATGCTCTTGCACGTAATTTTCTATTTTTATCACCTTTAATATTATTTTCAAAATTAATTTGATTTCTTATTTTTAAAATTTCAAAAAACATTAAAGTAATTATTCTATTTCAACTAAAAATTTCCATAGAAAATTGAAAAATATTTTAAATATCAAAAACACTACTTATGTTTTTTTATTTTTTAACTTCTATTTTTTTTGAAAAATCCTTCGAAAAATCTTAAAAATTCAAAAATTCAAAAATTTAAAAATAATCATAAAAATATATTAAAAAATCATCAAAATATATAAATTCTTATTTTAAAATTTGAAAAATTTATTTTCTATTTAGAAATATTTTCTAGCATTTTTTATTTGTTTTTTAAATTTTAAAAAAATCAAATAGTGGTTTGATTTATTTTTATGTTCTATTTTCAATTTTTATTCACTTTATAAAATCTTAAAAATCTTATAAAATCATAAAAATAGTATAAAATATAAAATAATTTTATTTTTGTTTTTAGGGTATTTTTGATATTTTAAAAAATAAAAAAAGACCTTCGTTTTTTTTATTTTACATTTTCTTTCATTTTTATCCTATAAAAAATAAAAAGATTAAAGTTTGTAAAATCAAAAATCAATAAAAAATTTAAAATAAGGAAAAATATTTAAAAATGACATATATAAATTCATAAAAATGTAAATAATTAAAGGTTTTAAAAACAACAAAAGAGAAAACGAAAAAGAATCCTCTTTCATTTTCATTATTAATAACCCTCGAATATTATATCCTCGCTAAATTTGTTCCTACATGCTATACAAGTAAAATAAATAGCACTTCAAGCATTTTCCTCATCTTTCGATTTATTTTTGCTTATTTTTAGAATATTTTCTGCTTGATTTGGGAATTTATGGGAAACAATGACACTTCACTTCGATTACTACATAATTAAATAAATCTCTACAATTTCTGAGTTCAGCAAATGGCATTGTTGCTTGGGAGGCCCGACAGGGGTAGTTAGGTTTCTTTTCCTCTACTCTTTGTTGCTTACTTTTTATTTTCTATTTTATTTACCTATTTTTAAATTTCATTTCATTTTCTGCTTCTTTTATTTTCTCTTATTTTTATGTTTATGACATATTTCTTGTTTCTCCTTTTCTGTGAGAGCGCATTGAGCAAAGGCAGCATTCCTAGGAGCGTCGACACACCTAAGCGAAGCGGAGGCCATGAGATTCTTAGTCGGTCGACATGAGAGCGTAGTTGATGAGAAGCAAGAGGAGGGAAGATAAATTTTAGCATTTTTTATTTTTTTCTATAATTTTATTCCATTTAATTTTTAAAATAATTTGTAATAGTTTTATTGGCATTTGCTCTTTTTCTATTTTAAAAAAGGCCATTATAATCTTGTGATTGTGGGGGTATGTTTCACCAAGTGCTGGTGCACTTGGGGAGACACCATTGGTTTTATTTTCTTCGCCTTTATTTCATTGTTTCACACATATTGAGATTTCCGACTTTATTTTTCTTTGTTTTATGTGCTTCAATATCTTGATTAAGTTGGGTATGTTATAGGTCCAAATCCAATAATATCTTCCTGTTCTGATAGTTATATCGTAGATTGGACATAGTCAAATAAAAAGGTTCTTCATGATAATAGAAATTCATGCTAGGATGGTTCTCGTGAATTTTCATATAGGATAGATTTTATATTCATGCACGTATTGTCTTTCATATAGATTGCTGGTGACCTGTACGCATCATTCATTCCGCAACGCATCAACTTTTCTGACTCCCTTCTCCTTTTTTTCTTCACTTAGGATAAAAAAGAAATTGGAGAATTCTTTAAGCGTTTTATTTGAAAATTACTAAAAAAATTACAACTTAAATAAAATTAGGACTGCTAAAATAACTCGACCCTAAATAAAATAACGATTCATCTTTATTTGGGGGCAGAGTAACCCCTGCATTAGGCACATGTACTTACCTTTAGAAAGACTGGGTGAGGATGTACCATTAAGGATAGAACCCAAATATCCGGACTTGTGCCCTAAGCACCTATGTATCACTCTTTGCTACACGATCGTAGCTGAAAGCACTTGACTTCGACCTTAAAAAATCATTTCGATGTGCTCTGCTTCTTATTTTCCTCAAGGCATGATAAAACCCGACGTCCCGGACAGATGGTTTCGTCTTAGCAAATGAGAGAAGGTGGGAATGGGGGAGGAGATGCGCAACAAAGAGTAGATCATAGATCTGTCTTAGCTCACCCTTAGAGATTCCCATAAGCCAAGCACGTGCACTCAGTTTCATGGATAGAGATACATGCAGTTCATGGGAATTTCGAGATAAAGCCCCAACTATTACTTTTACACCCCATATTCTACAGTCACATCAATGAATAACCATATATACACCTTTAGTAGTTTGACCACATATAGGGTACCATGCACTACCGTAACATACAGTTAGAGGTGGTGGACTTGTCAACCTTCCCTTTCAGCCTTATGGATATGTCTCTATACTGGATCAATCATTTAAGAAGAGTTATCATGTCCTGGGAGGTGTTGAGGTCAACGTTTTTCAGCAAGTATTATCCCCTAGGACGACTAAATCAGAAGTGTATCAGACGCGCGAGCCTATGTCGAGCCATTATGCAATAAATGTTATTGCATATCATTATGTGATCTAAAATGAAGAATAACTAATTTGCATAATAGGTCCCTTATTACGATTAGGATTATGTACCATGGCCATCTTAATGATCATATAGCTGTTGTTTCAAATGTTGAATCATAAAGGCCAGTGCTTGGATGATATCTAAAGAGTTAGATTGAGGACTCATCCAGCACCGTTAAGTAATTATTAAGAAAGGATCTCTAGCCTGAGACGAATATGACAATTCTTCTCTAAAGGATGATATCTAACTGACCTCTTGATGCAGTCCCTCTAAATAGGAATAAAGATTCGAACGTGTTAGATGAGTTAGGTCTAAGACCTGGCTTAACGAGATCTAGATAACCAAGACCTATGTCGTATACTGTCACGATATAGGCACGCATTCTCTAACTAGAGATAGATGTCTTACCATATGTTTGAGTATGTACATTTGGCAGGTCGATAGGTTGATGATTTAATCATGGTCTATACATCGACGAGCTAGTGCGCATACAAGGGCATATGAGTAATGCGATCTCTCAACGGGATGATAAAGGTTCATTACTGAATCGAAAGACATGAGCTCACTTAATAGATATTGGGATCAAATTCAGTGTATGATCATCTCGCTTTGGAAGATTGACTGAATTTGAAGGTATGATATATACTTTCGGAAAGTATATGATTAATACCGAGAACTTAATGATAAAACCTTGAAGAAGACAAACTAAATAAGATCTAAAACATCAGGTTTATTTTGGGTCTTCCAGTATGTGTATGATGTATGGGTATTAGGAATACTTGAGGGTGATATGATTATAAAGGATTGTATAACCATGATGCTTCCATTTTGAGGGAGTGATGAAACATGTTTGGATTTTAGTAACTGCTCTCAGTAGAGAAGTAATCTAATCTTAGTCAAAATGTTGGACATAGATCTAAATGTGATTCATATGTAATGAGAAGATTAGATCTACGACTTTTATTTCATCACACATCTATGAGAGGTCCCCAAGATCTACATTTGAGAGGTTATTTAAATATGCAAGTCACTATACATAGAATGTACAATCGCCATCTCCTTATCTCAAAGTATCCGTGGAGAAAGTTTACTATTCTTGAAATAGTTCAAGAGAAATTTCATAATTAAAATTTATATATGAGAATTAAGAAATTGATAATTAAATGTTATTTAACTTTCATGAATAATGTGAATGTGATTCATATTATTTAGATGCATGAGAATGATGGTTTAAAATAATTAAATGATCTGATTATTACGGATATGAATAATGTGGATAGAACTATCCATATTAATCATATATATTATAAATGTGATTTATATTATATTAGAGATAACTACTTGTTAGTAACATTTACAATTTAAATGTTGATGCGAATTGTATTCACATTGGGCAATTAATTGGAAATGCAATTACATTTTATTTTGGATGTGTGAATATGATTCAAAAATTTCCAATGGCTTGATTGAAATTTCACAAAATAATTTGGATTTTGTTGTGCAATAATTTACAATAAAGATTGTTGTAAATAATTAGAGGATAATGTGAGATACACAATTAAACATAATAGAAAAAGAGGGAACTCCTTCCATATGGGGGGCGACCTCCGTAGTCCTAATTCAAGGTGGGCGTCCACCCCCCTCCTTAGTAAGAATCCTGCCCCCTTTCCTAATCCTTTAATACCTCTTGATTTATTTAAATTAATATATATTGATGATTATTGATGCATCCATGATTCACATCCTCTATTCCTTTATTTTAGAAGAAATACCTATGCAAAATAATTGTAAATATATATATTATATCCAATAAATTATCATTGTGCATGCTTGTGTTAATATTCCATAATTAACCCTTATTTACCCAAAATAAAAAATAAATAAGAAAAGAAAAGAAAGAAAATAAAAGAGGGTTGTAATTATGTAATAAGTACAGACTGACGATAGAAGGCCAAGAATTAACCTGATCGACAAGGGTAGAGGGAGATAGGGTATTTATTTACTAATAAACCCAAAAAAATACCCTGTATATACTATTCATAATTTATTTTATGTAAATAATGTGTAATTTCATTGCTATGTATATTGTATTATTTTATTTCTCAGTAAAACATCGCCAAATTAAATTATTTCTTTAAGAAACTTATACATGAAAATGTGGTGTAAATAATCAAAATAATTGCAAAAATAAATTTTGTATAGAATAAAAGATAGAACACTCAGAAAAAGCTGCAAAACAAGAATAAAAAGACTAAAACCATCTACATATCAACTCAAATTGAACCAAACTCACTTTCATTGTATTCTAAATAAAGCTAGCTTTAAAATGAAGGCGGTATCATAATTTTTGGAGTTACAGTTTGAAAGTCTATATTTTGGGAGGGGTTGTCTGTATAGTTTATTATATTTATACTTGTATATACATTTATTGATATTTATTTTTATTTTCCACATATTGTGTTTTTAAATGTTTATACATATTGTATTTAATTTATATATAATGAAACAAAAAATAATAAAATTTGAAACAATAAAAAATTAAAATAATCTAATTATTGTACATATATATCATGCTATTGTAAATATATTTATTTATTTAACCTAATTCGCAAAACATAAATAAAAATATGATTAAATCCTTTAATTATTGTGTAAATAAATAAAATATAATATACTTTTGTAAAAATAATAAAATAAAAATATGTAAATATTATATATACATATATTAAACCTGTACATATTGATGTATATTGTATAGAGTATTGTATATATAATTAAATTTATGAAAAATCACAACAAATAATTTATAAAATAACTAACATTTTTTATTTTTACGTTTCTATTTTAAAATCATATATTATTTTAATTGATTTTTATTTTATTTGTGTAAATCATATTTTCGATTGGTCCACCTCGATCTGTTGACCACGGTCAACTGGTCCCCCTCCTCGTTCTACCTCGGATCGGGTTTGCTCCGATTTTCTCCTAATTTTCCCGACCTGATCCGATCGGTTTGGCCTTTTTTCTTCAGCTCTGGTTTGAAGGCACAGAACTCTATTTCACGCCTGACATTGATCTATTAGATGTACGCATCGATTCCCGTGATAACGGATGAATATTCTCGAGTCTGCACTACTTGTAAGAGCACCAGCACCCCATTTTCATTGCATCTTTTGGCAGCTCCTCCTATTCTGATGAGATATAGCATCTTCCCATGAGTAACATCACGCGAGAATCGTCGTGTAGAGAGGTTTTAAAGTTGAGTAGTTAGTCCTTGGTCTCGTGGCTTTAACGCCGTGCTCTACCGCAAGGAGCTCAGCCTCTGCCCCGTCGAGCCATTTAGGTCATGACCCCCAGAGGTCCCTAACCTCTAGTACATGAGATGTAATCCATCAGGTAACTTAGATTAGTAGGTATTTCTTCATTTTTATTCACTTTTTAGATATGTAGTAGAGCCATCATTTTCCAGCTCCGATCACCTTGATCAAAGCCATTTTGGTCGACCTTGTGCCCTACGGATTCTCCTTCCTCTTCTGTCTCGACTTCATTTCTTCACACCTCCTTTCACAATCAGGTTTACTTATACATATAGGGAGTATGACATTTAGTATGGATTACATATAAAAGTTTAAAGTCTAATCCTCTCATAGGTTCTAGTCTAAAAGATCATCCGTAGAACCCAACCCTCAACTCTAAGGAATATAAAGTGTCTCACATCATTACACCATCTCTTTAGCTGTCAAACTGAAAAGTGTGAGGTGGAATGTCCAAGTATGTAGGATTTAGGTTTGTGTCATCTATTTTAGCCTCTCATAGGGACAAGGATGACTCATGTGCCTTAATAACACACATTTGTAGTTTTGGTGTTGATCAGTATGTCTGCCAAGAATTTGAGTCGTGTACGCTTCTTTTTCTTGGATGCACCTAGGTATGTCTCTTTTGAGTATCTATTGTACCTTCAACACGTAGACATTTATCGCTTACGATGTCCTTTTATTATGACTACCTAACTTATAAGGCCTAGTAGTTTTGGTCTAAGTCGATACTTTGAAAAAGTTGAGAGCGCTTGCCAGTATTATAATCTCTTTGTATTTGTAATGTTTGAGGTTTTCTTCTTATAATTTTCTTTTCTCTTTCCCTTTTTATTAGCTTCACTACTTCTATAAAGTTGGCGCATACTGATTGACAATTTTTATGGTTTTACACACACTGGCACAATTTTTTTGTCAAGATAGTACATGGACCTTGTTTCCATACTGGCTAATGTGCTAAAACTCATGTTTCATGAAGTAAAATTTAATCTTATCCCATCATCAAGCATCATAAAATCAGGTCCCAACCCAAACCTCTCATCCCAGTTCTCCATGCAAAACAATGACAATGATAATGCAATCATGCATGTGTAGTGTTGGTCATGTTCTGTTGAGAATAGAGATTCTACATGCAATATAACAAGTATATCTTTGAAACAAGAGAGTTTAAGTTATTAAATCCTAAGACCCTAATGAATAAGAATAGTTAAACTCTGAGTTAAATGTCACTCTAAACCAAGTATCCTAAACTACACGTCTTTTGTATGATGTGAAGGGTGTCAAGAATAAACCACTTATTAGTATATATATATTATTGTTTTTAATATATTAATTTTTAACAACTTGTTTGTATATTCAAAGTAATGTGTCAAAATCATTTCTATACTTGTTTAAACAATATGTAAACCAATTTTACAAAACTATGTTACACGTGCACAAAAATTTTATAAACATTTTACCAATTATTTTCAAATTCACATACCCTCTAGTTCATAATATAATATGAAAACATTTGAAAGTAAGAAATGGATAAAGTATATATGAAATATACACACACTCCCATATACTTAGCTTGTGCTATGTCCTCACAGCACAAAGCGAAATGAAGACCATAATTCGTACTAAGTATAAAGAAGAAGATTGTACAAGAACTGAAATAGACTCTCCCCACTATTCTTGAGATTTAAATAGACTAAGTTTATGAAGAAAATACAGAAGAATCAAGTACCATAGGAATAGAAGAACTTCAAGAACACACAAACATGGCCTCGCTCCCTCCCTCCCCCCATACTTTGGTTTCAAATAGCCAAAGTATAAAGAAAGAAAGTAAAGAAAAATGGACCAAGAAGTAGACTTAGAAGGAACAAATGGAAAAAATAGAACATGGGCTCGACCCCCTATACTTATGCTTTAAGAGGCCTAGGTAGAGAGTAAAAACCTAATAAAGAGGGAACCAAGAGACATAAGCGAATGGAAAGAATCATGTTAATTATGTATAGTTAGAAGATCAAGGATGAGTAAATCTTCATGTTGCTGAATCTATTCTCAACAGATTTTTTTGCTGTAACCTTCATGTAGAGTAGGTATGAGTGGCATCAGAGGCATCACTCCGCATGAAGTAAAACTACTCTGGACTAATGTTCATTTGATTCAATGAATTGCTTTAACAATTATCCATTCACCATGAAAGAACATGTACCATCCGTGAGATCAGATATCTCTACACTATCATTACTATGCACTTCTCACTCTATATAGGGACTTGTCCATTTTGACTTGAGTTTGCCATGAAAGATCTTTAACTTAACATTAAAAAACCATACCTTTTCTCATGGGACAAAGTTCTTACATATAATGTGCTGATCATACCACTTCTTGACTTTGTCCTTGTAAACCATACTATTGTCCTGCACATTGTTGTGGATCTCGATAAGTTCATTCAGGTTTAAGTATGTACACAATTTCCCAATTTAGCAATTCTAATTTATCTTTTTAATTTCCTATTCATATTTATGAAATGACTCGACAGGAAAATGGCATGGCTTGTAATAAATCATTCAGAATGCGGAAGTACGAAGTGGTATCTTGTAGCTCGTCTTGTATGCCCACAAAACTTAGTATAACAACTGAGACCAATTCTTCCTATCAGGACGAACTAACTTATTAAGTATACTATTAACTTTCATATTGGAAACATATGCCATTGATGGATAGCCATCCATTCATTTTTATTCTTTCATATTGGCCTTAAATCCCCAATAAAATATATGTAAATATCACTAACTTGCATGAATTAATAACTAACATTACTGTATAAACAATGTACAAATACCTAAATTTAAATCCAAAATAAATGAATAATGAAAAGAAAAATAAAGGAGGTATCTATAATATTGACTAAATTTGAATCTCGAGATCAAGTCAAATATTGACTAGGTCATCTAGGAATAAAATAGGGGGGATAGGGTGAAATATTGTACAGAAATACAGAAAATCCTAATTCTTCCAAGAACAAAATATCATATAAATAGATATAACTTCTACTATTTCGTTATTATTATATACACTTCAAACAATATAGTATTCAACATAAAACTTGTACATATTTATGTATAGAAAATAAAAAAATTATTGGTCAAAATAAATCATGCACAATACACCTAATATATTAAGTTGTAAAAATCGTAAACAAAACTTCATTAATAAATATCTCTTCCATATGATTCAAATTTAACTAAACTCTGTTCCGTTTTATTTGAAATTCAATTATATTTAAAATGAAGGTGGTTCATTTGATTTGAAGCTAAGATGCAAAAGACAACTAATTGGTGTACATGGTGGTTGTACATTTGCATATAAAGCTATTATATTTTAATTCATTATACTTTTAGTCTATTTATATTTTTAAATCATTGTGCATATGATATATCTTCTATAAATAATATATACAAATTAAAACACTTTAAAATACCAAAAGTAAATAATAAACTCTAATATTTGTATAATGTGCATGTGTTATAAATATATGTATTTATTTAGACATATAAATCAAAAAATAAAAACACCATGAATACATGTACATATGTATTAAATAATGTTGAAAATAAATAAATAATTTAAATAAGGTATTATTTATAAAAATAACAAAATAAAATACTAAGACATAATATATTGGTATAAATAACTATAAATAATAACATATAAATAAAAAATTATATTAATTGAAGTTATAAAAATAAATAAAAATCGGCATAAAATAATTTGAAAAACAAGAAATATTTTTCATGTTTTAAAAGAAAATAATTTATTATTTTATTTTGAACTATATTGTATTTTTTATCTCTTTTGTTTTTTTGTGATGAGATGTGTTGCGGTACTGTCATAGACTATGCCTTGAACTCTTTTCTTCACCCAATTTTTATGCCTCCTCTATCACTCTAATCAAACCTATTCCTTAACGAAATGTCTTTGTTAGATCATGCTACAGCATGCCCTTGCATTAGCCTCCACTAACCCCCTCGATCTATGAGAAATCTAGGAGCAATGTCAGCAAGATCACCCTTTGCTATATTCGAAACCCAACACCTCCTACTCCCACTAATCCACCTCCAACCCCCATAACCCCAAGAACTCATAGCTAGAGAGGACCCTAGTGATAAGAGGTGCCTCTTGAGTGTTTCACGATGAGGAAACATGAGGAGAGGTAATGTTCCATATCGCAAGAGCTTAACTCAGTTGACTCGTCTGCTTCCAGGTATCCACTTGTTGAGGCCCAACTTTTTCTTGTTTTTTCTATTAGAATCTCAATTCTTAGCATATATTTGTCGTTTATGTCATTTCATTTCACCTAGTTTTTCTTAAAAAAAACCAAAAATTTTAGTTCATTAGAGCTCTAGGATCAGGCCTTTGTCCGCCATGACTCAGTCCTATTTCAACGCATCTAATCACCTCACGATCTTCCATCTTCGCTTACCCATATTACCATACCCTCAAATCACCTCATCTTCTCATAGGACACGAGATAAAATCTCCATCCTCCAACCATCATCGAGATCCTTCGTAACCTTCATCCCCCCTTTAATCATAATAACTGGGCCGAGGAGCTTCATCCTCATGCTTTGAGTTTTCCTGTGTAGGAGCCAAGCCTCAAGGACCCCTTTTCGGGTGATTTTAGTCTAGGAGACCAAGTCCTAGGTGGCCTGAATAAGAAAGAGTTACATGCCACGATCAATGAGGCTCAGACACATCCGAGACCTCCAGCATCTATGGAATCCATCTAGAAAGCTGATGAGCCACTTCCAAGCTTGATCCATCAACAGAACTGTTGAAGAGGACAAGGAGCGCCAGTGCCTAGTTCATCCATGTTATTCATGAAGAGTAGGGACCAAGGAATTGATGAATCACCATTTCATCACCTTTATTATTTCATTTGGCCTTATATCCCTAGCTTGATGCATGAATATATCATTAATTTGTACAAAATAACACATAATTATTAACTTATAAATATCGTATAAAACATGCATTTAATACCAAAATAAAAGAATAAAGTAAAGAAAAAAAAGAATGAAGTGTTAAAACACTGAGTGGTACTAGACCATGAGACCCAATGTCATGATGACTTGGTCCACAAGAAATAAAGTAGGGGGAGAGGGGGTATTAAACTGTACAGAAAACACCTTAAAAATCCTAATTTTTATTAATCAATAATAAGCTTTTCGGATATATTTTAATCTATATTATTTACCCCTTAAATAATAAAACTCTCTACGTGAAATTGTATATAAAAATACAATGAAAAATACAATAATGACTTTACTAAAAAAATAATACACAGTGCACCTGGGACATCGAAACAAAACGTTGCAAAGAAAACTTCCAAAACCTGTATCTCCTCAGTACATAATCAAAATTGACCAAACTTACTTTATTGTTCACAAAATTAAATTGCCTATTTAATGAAGGTGGTTTCATATAATTTGGAGTTGAGATGTAAAACTTGTTTTTTAGATCTCTATTATACTATATTAATGTATATAATATTCAATATATTTATTCTTTATATTTTTAACTTTCTTATAATTTTACATATTTGTAAGAAATTTTCACCTTACAAACCCTACAAACTTGTAAATGATCTTCACGACCTTTGAAACAACATCATTCCCCCATCTACCCCTTAAACTTTCTAACTCTTATGTTTGAACTCTGCGGTTAATCTGTTTGAAGCTCGCGGTTTTTTGGGGTAATTTAAGGGGTCAATGGGGGTAATTACATTATGCAAAAGGCGATAAAAGGAAGTTCAAGAAGTTTTTAAGGTTCGTGGGGTAAAAATCCCTACTTGTAAATATTATACAAAATACATTTAAATAATAAATATAGAATAAAACCATGAAAATACATTAAAAATAATAAGTATTATAATACATAGGTAAACTATACCTATATAAGACATGTACATATTTATTTATGTAAATAAATAAAAACAAGAAAATACAATAAAAATATGTATGTAATTAAATAAGTTATGGATATATAAAATGTGTAAATATAATAATAAATACTAGATATAAAACAAAAATAAAATGCATCAAGTATTTGCATTTCCCTTTATTGATCATATTATTGAGAAGGTAGTAGGGAAAGAGTTCTTTTATTTCTTGGATGGGTACCCGGATTATAACTAGGTTGCTATCTCTCTTGAGGATCATGAGAAAACTACTTTTACTTGTCTGTTTGGCACATATGCCTTTAGACGTATGTCCTTTGAATTGTATAACGCTCCCACTACATTCCAAACGTGTTTGTTGGTCATTTTTCAGATAGGGTGGGTAGTTTTCTGTAGGTCTTCATGGACTATTTCTCGATCTACAGGGATAGCTTTGACACATGTCTTTCTCATTTAGATTGAGTACTTCAATGTTGTTATGAGGTAAACCTAGTGCTGGTGTGAGAGAAGAGTCACTTTATGGTTAGTAATGGGATTGTATTGGGCCACACCATCTCCAAACATGGTATGAAGGTTGACCCAGCTAAGATTGATGTGATCTCCAAGCTAGAGCCACCACACAAGTTGAAGCAGTTGAGGTAATTTCTGGGACAGGATTTTATAGGCGATTCATTAAGGATTTCAACACGATCATCAGACCTTTGACTGAGCTTCTGTGCTAGGAGAGTGAGTATATTGTTGATGAGAAAGTCCTCCTTGCATTTAATCATATGAAAGACTTGGTTAATAGTGCTCATGTCCTACATCCACCTAATTAGTCTCTTTCCCCTTTGATATCACGACAGACACATCAAATTTTGCAGTTGGAGTTGTTTTGGGGCGGAGACGGAACGGGATATTGTTTGCTATACACTATGCTAGCGAGACTCTGGATGAGGCACACCGTAATCATAAAGTCATAGAGAAAGAGATGTTAGTAGTGGTATTTGCATCGGAGAAGTTCAGATCTTGCCTCCTTGGTTCACATGTTGTTGTATGCACAGATCACACTGCCATACGATACCAACATGCAAAGAAGGATGCCAAACAATGTCTTACCATATGAGTCCTTCTTCTCTACGATTTTGATTTAAGGATTCGAGATAAACTTGGAGTGAAAACGTTGTGGCAGATCACCTTTCTCGGATCACATATGTAGAGACTTATGAGCAATCAATACTTCCCATATCAGAGACCTTTCTAGATGAGATCGTGTTGTCCATGAACTCACTCCCATGATATGCAGATGTTGTGAACTATCTTGCCTCAAAGAAAATTCCACAAGATTGGTCGAAGCACAAGATAGATTCCTGTCAGAGATACATTTTTACCAGTCGGAGTATCCGTACCTATTTCGTGAAGGTCGGATTGTATCTGGAGAAGATGCATTCCTCAAGAAGAATACACCAGCGTACTTGAGCATTGTCACAAATTAGAGTCTGGTGGGAATTATTCAAGGAAGTGCACAACAACAAATGTTTTACAGAGTGACCTATGGTAGTCAACTTTATTTAAGGATGCGACATATTATGTTCGATGTTGTACTGACTGTCAGAAGATGGGAGGAACTGTTGGTTTCAAAGATACCATGCCCATTAGATATGTCTAGATTTCAGATGTTTTTAATGGTTGGGGCATATAATTCATTGTATCATTTCCTATCAATTAGGAATTTTAGTACATCCTGATTGTTGTGTATTATGTTAGTCGTTGGGTGGAGGCTATTCCAACCAAAGACGCTGATAGTCATATCGTTTGTTCCTTTCTTAAGGACCACATTATTGTGCGGTTCGGGATTCCAAATATACTCATTTTATATGGGGGAAGCCATTTCTTTAATCGACATGACAAGAATCTTGTGAAGGAGTATATCATTGAGCATAGAGTTGTGTCTCCTTACCACCCATAGACTAATGGCTTGCTTGAGACTTCGAATAGGGAGATAAAGATGATATTGCAGAAACTTGTACATCCAGATGGGAAGAACTGGTCCCAAATGCTTGACTCATTTCTATGGGCTTAGCAGACATCGTACAAGTCTCCATTTAGTATGTCTCCTTATAGATTGGTATACGGAAAGCCTTGCCATTTGCCAGTTGAATTAATTCACAAATCATTATGGGCACCCTGTGTATGCAATTTGGATTATGAGAAAGCATGATAGAGTAGAAGAAAGTCAAGGATTGGCATGAGAGACACACTAGAAGAAAGACTTTCTCCCCTGATTAGAAAGTTTGGTTGTTTGGTAATAAATTGAAGTTGTTTCCCAATAAGTTAAAAAGAAAATGGTCAGGACCGTTCATTGTGAGATCTGTACGAAACAATGGTAGTATTGTCATATCTAGGTTGTCATCTGACACACAACCGTTTTTTGTGAATGGGCAGTTGCTAAAGCCAATCTGATCATGATACATTCCTGTTTATGGTTGATTCCATATCGGTGGTATCGGACAATGACTTTGTGGCATCTTTTACGTCTCAAACATGAGTTGATTTTCTCTTTTATATATCCTTTCATTTTATTCTTTCTTCTTCCCTTCTTTTGTTCATGTTCTTCGTGTGTGCGCTATACTTAGGATGAACTCTATCCTGAGTATAAGGAGGTAAATGATTTAAGTTTTTCCATTTTTGTTATGTTTCATCATTCATGTTCTTTCTTATACTCAGGGATCCCTACCCTAAGTTTAGGGGGAGTGATGTTGTTCATTCAGTCTTTTTTCGTGTTTTTATTTTTTTCTTTTGTTCTCTCGCTTGTCCTACAACTTTTTGATATTCCTTTTCTATACATAGGGATCTTTTACCCAAAGTATAAGGGAGGACAAGTCACGTCGTTGAGTTTGTTCAATCTTTTCCTCGATTTTCTCTGTTTATAGAATCTTTTATATTTCGGATTATTTGATCCTAAGTATAGGGGGATTACCAATTTAAATTCTTTTCATATATTCTTTGAGTCGTTATTGTATAAGATCTTTTCACTTTTCTATATTTGGCACGAGTTATGTCTTCCTTTATAGCTCTTTGGTCACTATGAGGACATACTTAGAATTATTTTATCCTAAGTATAGAGAGGATCACCAATTTCAACTCTTTTCATCTATTCATTGAGTTATTGTTGTATAGGATTCTTTTTACTCTTCTATACATAGCATAAGTTATGTATTCCTTTATAGCTCTATACTTTGGGGGATCACCAATTTCAGCTTTTTGTCTATTCTTTGAGTCATTGTTGTATGTGATTATTTTGACTTTTCTATACTTAGCACGGGTTATGCCTTCCTTTATTGCTCTTTGGTTACTATGAGGACATTGCAGAAACTTGTATATCCAGATAGGAAGAATGGGTCCCAGATGCTTGACTCGGTTCTATGGGCTTATAGACGACGTACAAGTCCCCATTGGGTATGTATCATGATATATCGGTGTATGGAAAGCCCTGTCACTTGCCAGATGAATTAATTCACAAATCATTATGGGCACTCTGCTTATGAAATTTGAATTATGAGAAAGCATGAAAGAGTATGACATTGGATCTAAACAGATTGATGGAATTCCAAGATTTTGCATACGATAACTCACTCATGTATAAAGAAAAAGTCAAGAATTGGTATGATTGACACATTAGAATAAAGACTTTCTCCCCTGATCAGAAAGTTTGGTTGTTTGATACTAAATTGAAATTGTTTCCCGGCAAGTTAAAAAACAAATGGTCAAGATCGTTCATTGTGAGAGCTGTGTGTAACAATGGTAGTATTTTCATATCTCGGTTGTCATCTGATACAAACCATTTGTTGTGAACAAGCAACTACTGAAGCCATATCTAGATCATAATACATTCCTATACATGGTTGATTCCATATCTGTGGTATTAGAAGATGACTTTATGACATCATTTGCATATGATACATGAGCTGATTTTCTCTTGTATATATCATTTCGTTTTATTCTTTCTTCTTCCATTTTTTATCGTTCACATCTTTTGTGTGTGTATGTGTGTTCAACTTAGGATGTACTCTATCCTAAGTATAAGGGAGGTGAATGATTTGAGTTTTTCCATTTGCGTTCTATTTCATCACTCATACCCTAAGTTTAGGACGAGTGATGTTGTTCATTCTGTCTTCTCTTGCTTGTCCTTCAACTTGTTGATATTCCTTTTCTATACTTAAGGATCTTTTGTCCTAAGTATAAGGGAGGACAAGTCGATTCGTTGAGTTTGTTCATTCTTTTCCTCGATTTTCCTCATTTGTACAACCTTCTATAGTTAGTATTCTTTTCATTTATTCTTTAAGTTGTTGTTGTATAGAATTCTTTTCGCTCTTCTATACTTAGCATGAGTTATGTCTTCCTTTATATCTCTTTGGTGACTATGAGGACATAGTTCGAGCTATGTATTGGGGGCTCATATATATTGTATATATACTTTAGCCATAACTCGTATTTTTATTAATAATATGTACATTTATTTAAAATATGTTTTGAAAAATTATTTTTAAAATTATTTACAAAAACGTTTTTGTAAAAATATTTGCAAAATTTTTTTGTAAAATATTTTGTAAAAACATTTGTAAAAGTGTTTGTAAAATGTTTGAATTTTTTATAAAACTATTTGTGTACAAATATTTGAAAACTTATTTGTAAAAATGCTTTGTTTGTAAAATATTTATAAATTATTTCCTATTTCAAAACTATGTATATTGTACAAAATGTTTGTAAAATCTTTTAAAGAAAAATGTTGCAAAAACATGTTTGTGAAATTGTTTGTATTATGATTTGTGAAAAATGTTTGTAAAAATATTTGTAAAACTTTGGAAAAATATTTGTAAAATATTTTGAAAAATGATTGTAAAATCGTTTACAAAATGTTTTGAAAACTATTTTATTTTTTGGTAAAACTATTTTGTCACATGGGATATAGATTATGGGATGTATATGTATTAGAAAAATTCTTGTGTCTACAAAAACCTTAAGCACTTAATACTCATGTAAATAAATTTTTTGTTTTATATTAAATTATTTTATAAAACTTGTATCTATAACTTGTTTATAAAATCCTCTAGTAAATTCTCCTATAAAATTTGTATAATCCTTGTGTGTATAGTTGTTTATATTTCTTGTAAAGACTTTTAATTTAGTAACCCTTTTCTTTATTTAAAGAATGTGTGTCTAAAATTCATAAAAATTTGCAAAATTATTTGAAAACTTTTCAAAAAAAATGTTCTTTTATTTCTTTTCTTCAAAAAAAGTGTTTTGTATATATTTCTTGCATTTGTATGTGCATTTTTCAGATTGGTATTGGCACTTAAACTTGTCTAGAATAAATTCAAAGAATGGATCATAATTGGACCTTAATCCACTTAATTTCAGAGGAACCTTATGGAAAATGGAATTGAGATTCTTCTGTTCCTTAGCATTAATTCATTGGAAACCACAATACTTTGTTCTGTATTGTCTTGACTTCTTAAGTAGAGTACTTCGAAGCACACACATGATTCTTGTTGATAATGACCTATCTTGCACACATGCACTCACTTTGCTCACCTCAATTGAAGTGGTAGAGGGTTGGATTTGCTGGCATGAGATACAAGCCAATGGAAACATCAAAAGTTTCACATATGTGGTCATTCTACCCCAACCAGATTTTGTAGCAACGGGGTCGAACAACATAATGTTGTGGGTTGCAAAAAAACTTCAAAATAAAGATAGTCTACTGAATCAGGAAGAAAAACTTCATATGTACATGCTTGTGTAAAATAATGTAAAATAAAAATCTCCAAAAAAAGTAGACAGGCCTGAATGAAAATAAAATGCTTACTAGAGTATGTATGTAGATGTATAGTCAATAAGTCTTGAGCTTCTAAGTTAGATATTTGTGAGACTGCAACTGGATGACTTGGTTACACTGGCCAAGCATCCTCGAATAGGTAGCTACACTGGCTACCATCCATTCTTCTCTCCACCTCCTCCTCTTGAGCTGGTTGCAATTAACCTCAGAAGGGAATAGCCCGCTTCTGAAGGAAAGAGTTATTGGATTGGGGAATTAGGGTCATCCTATTGTAGAAGACTAACT
This sequence comes from Ottelia alismoides, assembly GCA_037367405.1. Taxonomy (NCBI): domain Eukaryota; kingdom Viridiplantae; phylum Streptophyta; class Magnoliopsida; order Alismatales; family Hydrocharitaceae; genus Ottelia; species Ottelia alismoides. The sequence continues at coordinate 273,676 of JAZKJV010005726.1, read as the reverse complement.
TTTACTGCTTTAGCTGAGGATATCTACATATCACTTCCACTATACAAGAAAGATTCATAGTCATAAGGGTTTGCGTATGAGTAGATTTATTTTGACCTAGCTATTGATAGACTTGAGAAGAGTTGTGTGGTTTGTAGAAGATGTTAAGTGTCAAGTCTGTTTCCCACTAAGGTTCCGATCAAACTAATAATCCAAAGGTATGACCAAGCTCCATACATTGATTTTATGAAGATAAGATTAATAGTCAATATTGTTCTAAGTTCTTTATTTTTCCTTTATTCTTTTTCTTTTAGTCAATTATTCTTTAAATAAGCATTTTCTAAGGGACTGGCAAAGGTAAAGTATAAAGGGATGGAGAATCTACATTTCATCATCTTTATTCATTTATTCTAACTTAAAATCCCTTATAAAATGCATGTAAATACAATAAATCCTTTCTTTTGCTAACTCTCATTCTTGTGTAAATATTTATATTTATCTCTATTTTAACCAAAAATAAATATATAAATAAGAAAAAATAAAGAAAATTAAAGTATATATGTAATATATACAAGCTGACTCTAACCCCGAGAGAAGGTTAAGACTTGACCTGATTGACTATAAATAAAGTAGGGGATAAGGCCTAAATACCAAAAATTTCATAAAATCAGCCATCACTTATTTGTATTCATCATTTGTATACTGCTCTATATAATACACAATCTTTCATTTATTTATTCATACCCGATTTCAACTCAAACGCAATTGTTTTCTTCATGAAATTTGTGGATAAAAATCAATTTACATTGTGTAAATAACAACACTTTGAAAAAGCCGTAAAGCTCAAATCGTAAGATCAATATCTTCTCCACCAAAAGTCAAAATTCATCAAGCTCACTTTCAATGTACTCCAAATTAAATAATCTTTAAAATAGAGCGGTTTCATAAAAATCAGAGTGATGATGTGAAATGTGTCTAGTTGGGGTGTTATTGTATATTGTACCTATGTATAACATGATTAATATTTATTTATTCACTTTCTTATACATATTTTTTATATTTTCTTTTTAGTTAATTATAAATACTATAAAATACAAAAAAAATATAAAATCAAAAATCAATAAAAACAAATTCGTGTAAATATTGTACACATACCAATATGTATATGCTGTAAATACTACTATTTATTTAATCTTTTAATCACTTTACAAATTTTAAATAAAAATTTCATTAAATACTTGTAAAATTTTGTAAAATATAATTCATTATTTTATATATAATTTTATAAAAATAAAAAATTAAAAATCACAGTATTGTTTAGATAGGTATACAAACATATAAATAACACATTGTTTTTATTTTTACCCATGTATATATTTTAATTAATTAATTAAAAATCACATAAACTAACTATACTTAATCCTTAACATAATTCATTTACATTATGTAATCATTTTTTATTTGAAACTAATTTATTTAACATGTAATGAGTTTTTGTCATTTTCCCTATTCTATCCTATTCTACACGCCCTCCTATTGGTTGACCCAGGTTTGTTGACTCAGTTCAACTCCCTATTCCACTCGTAATTTTTGCCTAACCCGTTCATCGGTGCTTTTTCTCTCAATTTTCCCACATGTACTGAGCACTAACACTCCCTGATTCCTTCTCCGGAAGTTCATCCATGACCAGTGTCAACCTCACCAGCTCTTTAGATCCACCGATCATGCCTCGATCCACTCGCAATTCAAATCAAAACATCATCGAACCCATTCCTATTAATACAAACCAATCGCCTCTAATAAAGTTTTGATTCATTTTCCCTAATTCTATTGCTCGAGATTGAGTCCGGGAATGCGAGGTAGTGACAATGCATCAGATCCATGATCAGGAGAGCAATTTGAGCTAAGGAGGACGAGATCCACCACTGTTGTCGAAGCTCTACTGTAACAATCGAGCTTATCCACCTGATACATGGAATCGAGGTGACAACCCTCTCCCTTCTTTCCATAGGTAGCCTAGGTAGTTTCCTCTTAATTTCTTTTTGATTTTGCGTGTTATTTTCACGATTTAGCTCAGATAAAACCCGCATTCTCCTCGTCCGATCCGACCGATCGGAGGTTCTACGATCACTATTATCACTCTCTAACCTCGCCATCACATCCGCCTTAATGTTCTCCATTTCATTCCACACATGTCCCCTTTAAATCATCTGTCTAAAGTTTGGCTCCCTCTCCGATCATCTTTGTCAGATCCCCCACTCTCACACAATTTCTATCTTTTACACATTAATAAGCTCGTCGGAGCATCACCTCAGTGTGTAGATTGTATTACAGGTCTTGGGACCACACTACGGAGCTAAAGGAACAAGATCAAGATCCATTTGATGCTGAACACCTTCAGACCTCCAGATCCTCATATCACCATCCTCGACCACTATGGAGCCATCAGATCGGTAGAGCATCATTGCAGGAATCTATGTCATTCCGAAGCAGATTTGGGCAAGAAACAAGTGAGATCTTCTAAATCAAGTCTTACGAGAGGTCAACTTCATCCCAGTTCTTCAAGACCACCTGGAGTCATCCGATCAAGAACTTCATCTCTAGATTTGATCATGTTCGTTGAAAAATCCCCAAATAATAGTCATGGATCCTATGTCTAGATTAGATCCGAACCATCCATGCATGCATCAACTTTAATCGTTGGATCACATCATCGACGAAGATCAACCGTCCGTTACGCTACGTAGATTAAAGGGTAACATTACACCTAAGCCCATGATTTTATTTATTTTGCAAATAAGTCCCAAGTGGGACACATGTCTTATATTTAAAATATTGAACATTTGCATTTTTATCCTTGTTATTTATTTTAGTAACATTCTGGTCCTATTTGAACTATGAAATGTGCCCCCACACGTGTTTCCTATAAATATTGCAATAAAGAGCATGCATGTTTATGTTATCATTTGGTCCCTGAAATTAATTTATTTACATTAAGTCTGACCAACACACCGTTGTGTGTTTTGGGGAAAACTATACATTGGGCCCCATATTTATTTATTTTTTATCATTTAATCTTTAAATAATTAATCTTTGCATCCATACCCCTTTCGTCTGCACATTATTTTGCACGCTAAATTGAAATAAAAATTGCAAAACCTCTTTAAAAAATCCACAAAAATCATGTTATCTTTTTGTTAATTAGATCTTACATAATAAATTTTTATTTTGCATTTAGATCATTTTTTTTTAAAAAATACAAAAACACTAAAATATTCCAAATTTGATTTTAATAATAAAAAAAAATATATAAAAATTTTGTGAAAAGTTCTAAAATAATTCTTATCTACTTATTTTCATTTTTTAGTTACAATACCATTTTTGCATTACATTCCTCATAAAAGACAAAAAATCATAAAACATTCAAAACACTTAAATATTCATATAAACATTATAAAATTGCTAAAATGTGAAATTGCTTTCTGGAAAAATATAAAAATTCCTCTCTCTATCAAGTTCCATTTCAACAATTTTTTATTTGATCTTCTTTTTTAAAAATCCAAAACATCAACATTGTTTTCTATAATTTGTTTTTCCTATTTTGATTTATTTAAGATCTTTAAAAAAATTAAAAATAAGGCAAGCGTATAAAAACATTAGAAAAATATCAGGAACCCAAAATTCTTCTTCTTTTTCTTATTTCCTTTTCTTTATTTTTATTTTTTGTTTAAAAAAAATTAAAAAATCATTTAAAGAAATAAAAAATCATAGAAAAATATAAAATCAGAAAATTATTTAAAATTTAAAATATTAATTTATAAAAAATATACTACAGAAATAAAAAATACAACGACCAAGAGTAGTGTGCATTCAAAATTTTCCTTTATTTCATTGATTTTCGTTTATTTGATAACCCTCGAGATTTTTGTAGCTTAACTGAGTTCGATCCTCTATGCTACACACGTAAATAAATAGCACTCACAGTTCTTGTGCTTACATTCTTTTTATTTCTTGTTGGCTTGAGCTATGAATAAAAAATAATAAATTTTTGTGAGGGAGTTTTAGGGTTGCCACAACACACAAAATAATTCCATTAACTCAAAACCTCATATTTCCATGCTCAACACGGGGAATCTCAAAGATATTTGAATAAATAAAACTATGAATCTTATCTCATCATTACATCTGGATCATGTTCAGATCAATGTCCAACATTTGGACTAAGATTGGATTGCTATTCTTTTGAGAGGAGTCACTAAAATTCAAACATGTTTCATCATTTCCTCGGAATGGAAGTGTTATGATTATACAATCATTTATGATAATGTCACCCTCGAGTATTCCTAATACCTATTCATCATGCATACCAAAAACTCTAGAATAAACGTGAAGTTTTAAATTATATTTAGATTGTCTTCTTCTATGATATCATTAAGTCTCATTCAGTCATTGGGAGTTGGCATTAATCACATGCTTTATAAAAACATATATCATACCCACAAATTCTTTTCATGCTTCCAAAGCTAGATGGCCATGCGTGGAATTTAATCAGTCCCAATACCTCATCATTGAGCTCATGTCTTCTGGTTCAGTAGTAAACGTGTATGACCCCTTTGTGAGATCGTATAACTCATTTGCCCTTGCATGCACACTAGTTCGTCGGTGTATAAACCTTAATTAGGTCATCAACTTAATGGTCTGCCAAGTGTACATACTCAGACATATAGTAATACATATGTCTTTGGTCAAAGGATGCATGCCTATATAATGATAGCATACGATGTACGTCTTGGTTATCTCAATTGCATGAAGTCAACTCTTGGACCTAACTTATCTGACACCTCTGAATCTCTATTCATATGCGAAGGACCTGCATCAAGTGGTCATTTGCATATCAACCTCTGGAGAGGGATTCACATCTTCTTCTCAAGCTCGATATCATCTCTTATAATCATTTGATGGTGCTTGATGAGTCCTTGTTGAACTCATGAATTTGAGGGATTTATTTAATTATTTAATAACAAAAGTGAAGTGCTGTTATTTTCCCACAAATTCCCAAATCAAGAAAGCATAAATATAAAAGATAGCAAAAAAATCAAAGATAACGAAAATGCTAGACGTGTTATTTATTTTATATGTACAGCATGCACGATTGAACACATGGAGGCTACAATACACGATTGTTATTAACTAATGAAAATCAAAGAGGATATTATCTTTTTCTCTTTCGTTATTTTCTTGTGTTCCTTTTTATATTTTTATGATTTTTTTCTATTTTTCTATTTTTATATTTTCCCACTTTTAATTTTTTAATGATTTTTAATTTTACAATTTTTTATCTCTTTAATTTTTAATAGAAAACAAATTAATGAAAATGTAAAATAAAGGACTTTTTTATTTTTAGCAAATAGTAAAAATAACCATAAAATTTAAATACATTTATTTTTGTGTTTATGAAATTTTATATTATTTTTATAATATTTTTAGATTTTATGATTTTTAAAGCTAATAAAAACTAAAAACAAAACATAAAATAAATCAAGCCACTATTTATCTATTTTTAAATATAAAAAAACAAAACTATTGGAAAATATTTTTAAGAAGCTATTTATTTATTTTTTATTTTCACTGTATTATGATGATTTTTTTAGGTTTTTAAAATTTCTCAATTTTTAGTATTTTCTGAAGGAATTTTCAAACATTTTTTATAGAAGTTAAAACAAATAAAATCACATTCATAAACTTTTTACGATTTCAAAACATTTTTCAATTTTTTATGAATCTTTTAGTTCAAACAGAGCAATTTTTTCAATGTTTTTTGAATTTTAAAAATAAGAAATCAAATTAATTTTTAAAACAAAAATCAAAGGTGTTAAATATAATAGGAGATTATTGTAATTTTTATGGAATTTTTGGGATTAATTAGTTAATTGTCAAACTCAATTAAAGAGAAAACAATTTGATCAACAATCGAGGGATTTAAGTGTAATTATTTCAATTTTATGTACTAAACAATAATAGAGATTTAAAATAGAGGGCTCAGTGTGCAATTATTCTAGAAAATAACGTACTAGCGTACATGAGATGCATTAGAATGGACTAATCTACAAATGAATTTATTTAAAGGATCAAACGATAAAAAGATAACACAAGCAATTTATTGCAATTTCTCTTAAATTCATGTATTGATGCACATGAGTTTATTTAAATAGGACTATAGTGCAAATTTAAAACACACGAGGGAAATAAATGAAATTATTCAAACAATGACAAAGAGACACTTGTACTCATTTGGATTTATTTACAAATAAAAGAAAGAAACTGTGCTAGAGTGCAAAAAATCATCGAGGATCTTACGATCCATATGCAGATCTGACTGTAGAACTTCGACAATTTGGATATGATCAAGCGGTTGACATTTGGGGTTGGACCACCAGATGAGATGTGATTTGGCTTTGACTTTTCTTAATCCGACGATGATCGTGGCACCTAGAAGAACACGTATGAAGGTGATAGGTTCTGACTTTGATTCCACTAGATCTCTTCCGATCTGGTTTCGATCTGCATACGCTACTAACACCAACATATTCCTTATGTTCCTCCTTGTCGATCTGAAGTAAAAGCTCAATCCAAATCCCACAGATTAGTTATATGGGGATCCATCTCCTAAATGCCTGGAACTCAATCTCCAACTTTGGATTCCAGCTCCAGAACGCTCCTCCTACACCAGGAAGTTGTTTCTAGCTCGGAGGTGACGCTTCGATGAGGTTTTTTAAGGAGAATAAAGAGAAAATGGGAGGTGGATGGTCGACCTCTAGTGAAGTTGTCAGAGAGGAGGTCGAATTCCATATATGACTCAGATATGATTGATTAGATATGATAGAAGGATGGAGAAATGCGTGGTGATCATGAAGCGATAGTTGGGGTGAAGTGAGAACACGTAGATGACCTCCAATCGCAAATATCAGATGTTGATTTGATTAACTCTGATCTAATTAAATTTGAAAGAAAATGTGTGGAATAAAACTCTGAAATGAAGCTAAATTAACTCTATGGTACCCTATGATGAATGGAGGGATTGTGGACCTGATTCGATGATGAAAAGTCAAAGAGACTCAGTACAACAATAAACGTCTAGCAATAGCTGGATCTCGCCACCTCGTACACATATAAAATAAAAAAACACCTATGGCACAAAAAAATTGCATATAGTATTATTATAGTATAGTTATTTTGTTGGAATACTTAAGTTGTCACCTAAAGCATACTCCTGGAGCTGATCTCGGGAGAAATGGAGGCTAAAACAGATCAGAGGTGAATATATGAGATCTTGAGGTAGTTATAGATGAAGAGATCATACAAATTCGAAATTGAGGAGGGCACAAGAACTGAGGCACGAATGATCGAAAATTTATTCAGGTGAAGTGATTGGTTGGTCAGAGGTTATTTAAGTAGAAGAATCAGAAAGAAAGATGGCTAAATCGGGTGAAAAATTTAAGGACGTAGGGTTGGTTAAGAATTTATTCGGGTAGAGGAAGGAGGATAAAAATTTACCTCAATCAATAGACCCCGTTTCGAATAATGGGGAGTCGAGCCACAAAAGTTCAAAAAGAAAAAGACAAAAAGGGAAATAAATAAAGAAAAATACGGAAATAAATAAAATAAAATATCAAATAAATAATAAATAGCTTTAAATTAAAAAGTTTGAAAATAAATAATGTTACTAAATAGAAAACTTATTTTGGTGATTTCGAATAAAATAAATAATTTAACTAAAAAGGGTGAAATATGTAAATCCCTTTTGTCATAGTAAATACCTATTAATATAATAACTTCATTTTTAATAACATATTTTAACAAATAAATACATAATTTATTAATTTACGAAATAATTTCAGGATTTTAAATATATATTTATTTTATTTTCATGAGCTGTTTTAATATGCTAATTAAGTGGAAATATGTAGAATTTATTGACATGATACTTATACAATAAATACATTATTTTATTTATTTTTTATTTCATAATTGTTGTTTGCATTTAACATAAATAAAATATAATATATATAATACTAAAATACAATATGAGCAAAAATACAAAGAAAATAAATAAAAGAATAAATAATAGAGTGTACAACATAGATAAGATATCCGATAACACTGTAAAAGGCCAACTTTCACATAACAACTCCAACTTTTATTAAACAACTACATATTAAAGCTTATTTAATTTTAAACAAATGAAAGTGAGTTTGGTTTATTTTGAATTTTTAAGATAAGATATTCAAAGAAGATGCGATTATTGGGATGTTGAGCTGATTAAGAGAGGGCAAGGACGACCCAAGAAGTGTTGGAAAGACGCCATACGAAGGGATCTTAGTTTTATGGATATAGGCCCGGGATTAAATGTAGATAGATCTGAATGGAGGTGAAGAATCCATGTAGCTGACCCTACTTAATTGTGTGAAAAGGTTTTGTTGTTGTTGTAAGATATTGATCTGACATGTTTTTCTTTGTGGTTTTTTTGGAGTGTTGTTATTTTTATTATATACAATGATACTTCTTCCAATTAGAAATAATATTTACAACTTAATTTGTGTACAAGTTCAAGAAGAAAATATTTATATTTAAGATTATTTTGGTAACAAATAAAATAGTAGAAGATATGTACAATATGTGTAGGGATGAATATACAAGTGAGAAAAGGTTTTTTGGTTTTTTTAGATACAGACCCTATCTCCCCCTACTTTATTCCTTATTGATTAGGTCATGTCTTGACCTACCCATGATGTTAGGATCAGCTTGTATTTATTGCATACATATAATATTTTTATTTTCTTTATTTTTCCTTTATTTATTTGTTTTAAAATAGTGATAACTATACATATTTGCAGAAGAATGAAGATTATTAAAATGTGATATCTACTGATATTTATAGGTATTTTATAAGGAATTTAAACTCAAACAAATGAATAAAGACGTTGAATTAGTGATTCTCATCAGCCTATACTTTACCTTTGCTAGTCCCTGAGCAAACACTTATTTAAAGAATATGTGACTAAAAAGAAAAAGAATAAACAAAAAAAGAACTAAGAATAATTTTTATTTAAAAACTAATATTCATAAAATCAAATTGGGGAGCTCGGTCAAACCTTAGTATTATTAATTTGGCGAAACCTTATTGGGAATATGATTTAAGACTCAACAACCTTTAAGGTCCATGAGTCTCTATTCAGTTTCATCGACATTCAGGTTAGAACAACTCCTCATATGCAAATTCTAATGATTATGAACCAACTTGCACTATGTACGTAAACTATAGCTCTCCACATCTGAAGTGACAAAGAACGTCCTTCTCTTAGGTGACCCTAATTTCCCATTCTATCTACTTTTTCCTCGAGGAGCGCCCTCTAACTAATTATTTCCTAATTAACTCTAATTTATTTAATTTCTACATTTCTGATCGCGCCATGCGACACCTTTAGATCGTGCCACATGACCCGCTCCTGTGTCACTACTTGTCTCCACATAAGTCGTCTGATCTATCTTGGATCGAATTGATCTTGGCCATTGTCCACCGCCCAAATCCTAAGCATCATGTACTATTGATCAAGTGGATCTAAGTCGCTCTCCTTCACCCAAATCTTCACCGTAGGATCAAAAGATCCATAGTCACTGGATTTTGTCAACCTCCAGTTCGCTCTTCCCAAGTGTTTCAACTCTTCATTCCATGGTAACTTCCTCTGATTTCACCAACCTCTATCCACACCAACTACCCTTCAAACCTCCACCAACTTCCTCTCCCAACTACCTGCTTCCACACTAATCACATCGTGACCATTAACCCTAAGTTCCAAGCTAACTGGCAGTGGTTGAAATCACTGCCTGGAGTTAGCAACCTCCGCCGTGTCTCTCCTATAAAAAGCCATCACTAGATACAAGCTCTGGCTATCCTACATTCCTAGACATACACCCTAGACCCTTAGAAATCTAGTGACGGTATGAGGGAAAGATCGAGTGTGACAACGATTGTGCACCTCCGGTGAAATCCTTGGTTTTGTCACCATGTTACAACCAAATTCAAGGTTGTTCGATCTTAGCTCCTTAGCCAGGAACTTCAAGTGAAGACCTTGAAGATTTAAGCTTCATTATTAGGCTCAAGATTCAACTTCAAGCACTTCATCTTCATCCTTCAATTCCAGAGCTTCGATGGAGGTTTTTGGACTTCATAGATAACAGAGAGCACGGAAGAGCAGGACTAGCCTCATTGGAGCACAAATTATATCTCCGCCGTGCGTGGATGAGCTGAAGAACTGGAGTAGCAGCAATAGTTGATTTCCTTTATTTGGGAAAAATCCAATGGTTATAGATCAACCACGTTGCAAATCTGAAGCAATGTTTCGCATCCGAGCCTCATTCCTACCCTCTAGAGGAGAAATCAGGAGCTCACACATGAACCGACCGTCAACGCCCGAGCCTAGACGAATCACGTGCTCCGTGCAGGTGAGTGGAAAAATCACAACGATCGTCCTCCAGTTTCCTGATATGACGGATAATTCCTTTCTCCTAGTGAAAATCGCATTAAAAACCCTAAGAGTTATTTTATTTGCTTTCTAGTCTCTATTTGTCCTAATCTGTAATAGAACTTGGAAGTTTTTCTTGTAAAAAGAGCCCTTGATTCATTGTTCAATATCTTTTTATCCTTAAATCCATTTAAAGTGATTTTGGTCTTGTTTGAAAGCTTGTTTGATGCTTGGTGTGCTTGATTGATAATTCGGCTTTAGAAATCACACATTAATTATTCTTGGTTATAAGTGCTCACTTACATGTCTTATCCTTATTAAAAATGCCCCTTGAATAATCAATTGAACCTGTTATGTTCACTAATTTTTAATGATTTAATATTAGGTCATTAAATGATTTAATTGCTCGTTGTCTTTATTCAACGTCAAATGAAAGCTTAACTCTTGGAAAAAAAAGTTTTGAGAGTTATATCACACTTTTCCTAGTCAATCCTTTAACTAATCAATCAATTAATGGTATTTTCGTAATTAATATAGGTTATTTGTCATGTGCTTTTAAGTGTGGTTGTTCTATTCATGATTAAGTTTCATAAAAATTTGTAAATAATTACAAAATGTATCTTGTTGTATTTTGTGCATCATCTCAATATAATTAATCCAATAATTTCTATTTAAAATATTTGAGATTTAAATTTAATCAATAAATTGCTTGCGTCCTTGAGTACGACCTTAGACTTCCCAGGTTTTAAATTAATGCCACGAACCTCGTCACTGAGACTCATTCTCAGTTCTGTATGAGAAGTTAAGTGCTCGTACTACAATGGACCGATTTGAATACATGCATTTAGTGCTTCATCAGATGACGCCATTGTCGAGGATGTAGTACATCTTGTGATTGTTTATAGGATAAAATTTTTATTTAGTAAATTTTAGGCTTAATTATTTTTTGTTGTTTTGTACTTGTGATGTCTTTTCAATTAAGTGTTTAATCTCTTTATAATTTCTTAATAAATTTATTGTTTTGTGGTAGGCTCGTGGTGCCAACTAATTTTTCAGGACGACTCAGGCAATAAGCTTGGAGCAACTTGTTGGAGAGCCCACGAGACAATTAATTTAGTAGATGTTAATTAGCTTAATTAAATTTTATTCCATTCTCAACTGAGATCTCACACATGTAAACAAAAGCCTTTTAAATAATATTTATTTTTGTGTGTGGTTGTATCGAGAGTGGTTCTCGACTTCAGTAACATCCTAGATTCAAGCACTACGTCCAATAGAAAGATCGTATGTCATTCTTGCTTGATCTATTTCGTAATTTAGGACTTACTTCACAAATCTCATAAGATTCACAATTGCAAAAATATTAGGAGATTCATAGACGCATGTAGCATACGTTCTACTTAGTCAAAAAAATTAGTTTCTACACAGCTAATAGAACTACTGTTTAGGTGTGGTTTCTCAACTTGCATCATATAGCTAGAAAAAAGGTCTGGATTTCTTTAGTAGAGTGGAAGGTTTAGAGGACATTGTGTAAGGCCTGGTCCTAAAGAAAACGGGTAGCCGTATTTATACGGTATGTACTTACTTCCATGCGGGCTGAGAGTGGATGCTACTAGTCATAAGAATTAGGACAATTTGTAAGGAGGTTTAGGCACCTAACATCTCATAACTCTGACAAGATCTGTTTTGATATCTAATTAAAATTGGCAATATTATAAGGCCATCATCTTGGCCCTTAGCGTTGAGTTGACGAATTTACAAGGGTTTGTATTGATTATTTTGTGTGAGTAACTCTGCACATTAAAGTGCCTAGTAGAACTAGATTCTTTTGTATAACAAGCGTGCTCAAATTTTCTATCTCTTGAACTTCGAAGATAGATAATTGGTCGGATATTTGCTTGAATTTTGCGAGCTTGTCACTGAACCACACAAATATCACATATTCATCGGTCTAGTTCCCTCCTCCCCCTTCTTTAACTGGTCCAACCCTAAAACAACCCTTTTTCCAAACTTGTGTATCATGATTTCCTCCTTGGGGGTGGTTATATCTCAACCAATCCCTTCTCTTCTTTTCTCACCGAGGAAGATCATTGCCTAGGTGAAATCGATTTGATTCCATTGTCATCATCTAGATCTCATGTAGACCCTTTATTTGATGAAGGTGACAAAAACACATTAAAGATGCCTCCAAAGAAAAAGAATGGAAATGGAGAGGAGGAAGAGCGAGAAGATCCAATGTATGTTGTATTGGCTAGATTGGCAGAATCAAAACAGGACCAAGCAATGATGAGATTTCAATTAGGCCAATTGTAGTTGGGTAGAGATGCACCAATGGATGTGGCATATAATCCTGGGAGATTTCATATGACTATTTGGTTGAGCCCAGCCGAACTTGAAGAATTGAATATGAGTTAAAGCCACAGTTCCTTAGCATGCCACCACATTTTCATGGGAATGGACATGAAGAGACATATGCATTCCTTAAGGACTTTGAGCTAGTCAGTTCCAATCTTAGACGTCATATGGTTAGTGACGAGCCGAAATCTACCCTTTCTAATGTCGTATAATTGACTCGTGTGTTGCAGTCGGATAGATCCACGTCGATCATAAATTACCGCACAAATCGATGAATCGTCGAATTAAATTAATGTACGGTTTTATGTTTGTTTAGCCTAGGCAAGCCCCAGGGTCGACTCAAGGAGGCAAAGGAACAACTCGGGATCAAGTTAGATGAATCAGATTGCGGTTTTCCAAGTGGGATTTTTTTGGATATTTTTTATGCATTAAAAATTTCAAATGCAAGAGGCAAATTGGATGCAAAATGTATTTTTTGGAATTTTTGGATTTAAAATGCACAAATGAAAAATACAAACTTTTTTGGGGTTTTAATGCAATTTTTCATGCAAATAATATGCAAAATTGTGAAAAATTTACAGAAAGTTAAACATGGTGAAATGAAGTTACACTAATTTTTTTAGAATTTTATGACACTTTTTGATTTTTCTTATGAATTTTTTACTGAAAACATAGTGATTGCGAGTATTTAATTCCTAATAAATCCACTAAATAAAATTATCCAAATATAGATTTATCTCAAGTAGATGTTTCAATAAGGAATACACGAGACTTGAGATTTCACAAAAATATTATTCGTGGAATTAATTAAAAATCAACTACTGAAATCACTCTACAATTTATTTTATGCAAACGACAACTCTGAATTGGACGAAACTTGGACAGTAATTATAGCATACTAAAAGGCATCATTCACAATTTTTTAACAATTTTTTTAGTAAGATATAGGCCTGTGCGAATTTCAGAGCATAATTAGGCAAATTATCTGTGATTTTCAGTCTCTGCTTTTTAATAAAACATCCAAGGCTCACAAAAATATAAATAAATAACTGAAAGATAAAGATTTATTTGCTCTAGAACATGTGATTTTTCATTAAAGAAAATGATGCTATTTAACTGTCCAAATTACCATTCAAATACAGGGGTGTCAATGCAAAATAGAAATTAAAACAAGTACTCTCAAACTGTGCCTAAGGGCACTTTTGCAATTCGATAAACATGCTGAAAATGCAATTTTTACAGGGATAATAAAAATAGACAAATGACTTGTTCTTGGCTTCAATCCCACGCAAGGCGCCTCCACCAAGTAAGAGCTATCCAAATCAACTTGAATTTCGTTAAAACACTTCACGGTTGATTACTTAAAAATCGATTAAGGTTTTCACTAAATGATTTTTCTAAGACAAACTATACGTGCAAATGACTTGATTTTTGGATATGTTGTAGCATAGACCTATATCTACCAATGATGATTTTTTAGAGATTTTTCGATAAGCAGAAAGTCCGCAATAAATTTATCAATCAACATGGGCAAAATATTGCACTTTTTCAACAAATTAATTTCCATAAAATATTCTGCGAACCATTATCACCAAACATTTTCACCACACATGCTGCACCTTATTCTAGCCACACATTTTCACCAAACATCGCATCATCATCACATCACAACCATTATCATCACCAAACCAACTCATAAACACCACCATTTATCATCCACCACCATCACAGTCATCATCACCATTCATCTTACTTTTTATTTATGTTTAAAAAAAATCATTACAACAAAAAAATTTGCAAAAACAAAAAAAACAAAAAAAGGCAGGAGCTCCTTCCTCCAGGTCGTGCTCTCCGCCATCCCCGTCGACGCCACCAGCCGCCCACCTGCCCCTCGCACGGCCGCGGCTACCCCATGCGCCGCTACCCGCGGCCGCCTCGCACCAGCCCTCCGACCGGTCGCGCCCCGCCCTTCAGCCCTCCACTCAAGGCCGACACTGCCTCGACCTCTTCTTCTCACACGGCCGAGCTCCACCTCCATCCTCTGCTCACGCGGCCGTGCGCACCGCCCCAGGACCTCCACGCGCCACGCATCACAGCCGCTGTGCGCGGCCCTCGCCCTCGACCTTGGTCGCGCAACCACCCTCCAACCGTCCCACCAACAGCAGCAGTATCGGCATGGCCAGCAGAGCCACTATCGAACCTCATCCGCACAACAGCCAGCCCAGCCCACTGAATTGGTGTCTCTCACCTTGGCGATCCAGACCCTGTCTGATAGGGTCCAACAGATGCAGAATGACTACCTGGACATGAGAACCGACATCAATCGGGTCTCTCGTACCCAGGACCAACAGATGGTGCCAAAGACCCCAATTCCCGCACAGGTTCAGGCCAACCCGAACAGCTTACACCATGGCCAGAACCGACCTCGAGATGAGGTATATTATTCAGATAATTATTTATCTGAACATGAGATCCTTTTGTACGATAATGTAAATCATATGTCCCTCAGGAGCGGAAGGACCGTGACCATACCTGATCGGGCACGGGCACAGAAGGAAGGAGCCTTCGAGACTCTACCTGAGGAGAACTCGGAGGAAGAAAAGGAGGAGCATCACCACCATCGCCGACAGAAGAAGAGGACATCTGAATCCTCAAAGCAGCATTCTCGCATTCGCATGGAGTCCGACGAAACCGATGAAGAGCCCGCACCTCCATCTGAGGAGGATCGTCCAACAGTCGCGAAGAAGCAGCACCGGTTTCGCCTCAGCATTTTCATCAGAGTTAGAGTCCTAGTTTGTTTCAGAGTCAGAGTCATGCAAATAACTCAGTTCCCGATCTTGATGAGAATCTTTCAGTTTCCGAACATGAGTTGGAGTCAATAATCCCTTTCCCCCGAGCTCTCAAGGGTGGAAAGAAGAAAACCAAAAAAATCCAAAAAGATGACCCTGAAATGGCAGAGTTCTGTAATAAACACATCAAGGTCACAATCCCCTTTGACAAGTTCGTGGAAATGACCCCTGCATTCCAAAAATACCTTAAGGTGAGATGCATACCTACTAGGGTTAGCAGGAAAATCAAAAGTCGTGTTGAGAAACACGTTTTATCAGTAGCCACGACTTGTGCAATAAAGAACGTGTTTCCTAGGAAACGAAGAGACATGGGTGCACATTATGTAGTGAGTCATGTTGATGA
Organism: Ottelia alismoides; assembly: GCA_037367405.1. Lineage (NCBI taxonomy): Eukaryota > Viridiplantae > Streptophyta > Magnoliopsida > Alismatales > Hydrocharitaceae > Ottelia > Ottelia alismoides. Next base: position 257,627 of record JAZKJV010005726.1, on the reverse strand, counting down.
CATTGCGTTTGCGCGCACTCTCCTGGACAATGGTTCCTCAATTAATCTGATGCCTATAGCCCTCTATGAGCGGCTTAATCTCGGACCTCTTAGGAAATCTAGAGCTCTTCTACAGTTTGCAAACAAATCAACCAAGAGGTCCCAAGGAGAGTTAAGGAACATTGTGATCAAAGTCGAGGGGCAAGAATATATGGTGGACTTCACTGTCCTGGATATGGAGACCCCTCGTAATTGGAGAGATTCCCAGATCATTCTAGGTAGGCCCTTCCTCAGAACAGCAGGGGCTTATTTGACTATAAGATCGGGAAAATTCAGTTCCAAACTCCAGGCGGAGATGAGGAACTTGAAATGAAGCAGACAAGATGGCATATACCGAATTCAGAATACAGCACCGAGTACTCTTCTACCGGAACAGACTGCGAGCATGTAGACTTAGTTGGGCCATGGAGACAGAACCCAGCCAGCACCGATATGTCCATCTCCTCCGAAGATGATCCAGTGCATAAGTCAGTCTGCGAGATCCTCAGGAACGAGTACAGCTCTGAGCCTGCATTGCCCTACATCTTCGATGACATAGAGACCCAGTTGGGCCTGTCAGTCCTTACATCTTTAGGACAATCAGAAGATGAGGATAACGAGTCAGACGAGGCGCTTGCCGATTGTATGGAGATCTTTGACGATCCGACTCCAGAGCCGAACTTGGTGGCAGCTATCACGAAGAACGATCCAGCCACTTCCAACACCGAGCCAGATCAGATTGAGCCAGACTTTTTAGACGATCACACTATTCCTGAGCTCAAACCCTTACCCACAACCTTAAAATATGCCTTCCTTGCGGGTCAGGACAAGAAATTTCCGGTCATCATCAGTTCGCGACTGACCGAGGAGCAGGAATCTCGCTTACTAGAGATCCTAGAGAAAAACCGCAAGGCGATAGGCTGGAGCATTTCCGATCTCCACGGGATAAATCCCGCTCTGTGTTTGCACCATATTTACTTGGAGAATGAAGCCATACTCTCTCGTGAATTCCAACGTCGGTTGAATCCAAATTTATGAGAAGTCGTGAAGAAGGAGATAGAAAAATGGTGCAACACGGGTTTCATTTACCCAATCTCCGACTCTAAGTGGGTGGCCCCAATTCATGTTGTCCCGAAAAAGTCGGGAATTCAGACGACCACCAATGAGGACGGAGAGGAGATCGTGACGCAAGTACCCACGTCGTGGCGCGTCTGTGTGGATTACAGACGCTTGAATGTCGCGACTAAGAAGGATCATTTCCCCCTACCATTCATTGATCAGATCTTAGAGCGACTAGCGGGAAAAGAGTTCTTCTGCTTCTTAGATGGGTTCTCGGGCTACAATCAAGTAGCCATAGCTCCAGAGGACCAGGAAAAGACCACATTCACATGCCCCTTTGGTTCCTATGCTTTCAGGCGCATGCCTTTTGGGTTATGCAATGCTCCAGGTACTTTCCAAAGGTGCATGATTGCTATATTCGCCGAAATGGTCGGCGAATTCCTGGAAGTCTTCATGGATGACTTCTCGATCCACGGTGATTCCTTCGACTCATGTCTTAGGAATTTGGACCGAGTCCTAAAAAGATGTTGTGAGGTTAATCTGGTGCTCTGCTGGGAGAAAAATCACTTCATGGTGACGGAGGGCATAGTGTTGGGGCATGTCATATCTAAGAGAGGAATGGCGGTTGACCCTGCCAAGGTGGATGTGATCAGACGACTCCAGCCACCAACCAACGTAAAGCAGTTGCGGTCGTTCCTCGGGCATGTTGGATTTTATCGGAGATTCATTAAGGATTTTTCTAAGATCGCCCGACCGCTAACTGAGCTTTTAGGAAAAGACATGGAGTTTATTGTTGATCACAAATGTCCTGAGGCCTTTAAGCTTCTGCAAGGAATGATTATGGACGCACCTATCCTACAAGCCCCAGATTGGTCTCTACCTTTTGAGATCATGACGGACGCCTCAGACTATGCTGTTGGGGCTGTGTTGGGACAAAGAAGAGATGGTGTCCCGTTTGCAATTCACTACGCAAGCAAAGTGCTAGATACCGCTCAGCGTAACTATACAGTTACGGAAAAGGAAATGCTTGTGGTAGTGTTTGCCTTGGACAATTCAGATCTCAGCTAATCGGATCCAAGGTAACGGTGTTCACCGACCATACGGCACTACAGTACTTGATGGAGAAAAAGGACGCGAAGGCGCGTCTTCTTCGATGGGTTTTACTTATCCAGGAGTTTGATTTGGACATCCATGATAAACCTGGAAAGAAGAACGTAGTGGCCGATCATCTTTCTCGTCTCGAAGATCTTAATACTTCCGAGAATTCACCAATTCGAGACTCCTTCCCTGACGAGTCGATTTTTGTTATCGACTCACTCCCATGGTACGCCAATATCGTGAATTATCTTGTCTCCAAGAAAGTTCCCGAAGATTGGCCCAAGAGCCAAATCGACCGACTGAAGTCGGACGCTAGACACTACCATTGGGAGGATCCGATCCTTTTCTTCGAAGGACCGGATTGTGTCTGGAGACGATGTATTCCTCAGGAGGAATACCAGAGGGTCCTTTCTTTATGCCACAGCTTGGAGGCAGGAGGACACCACTCCGGGAAGAGGACCGCATGGAAGGTACTTCAGTGTGGCTTCTACTGGCCGACTCTGTTTCACGATGCCACCGCCTTCGCGAAGTCGTGCCCAGTTTGCCAGAGAATGGGAGGAACTGTTGGTTCGAAGGATGATATGCCAATGCATCCGGTCATCATTTGTGATGTCTTTGACGCCTGGGGCATTGATTTCATAGGCCCATTCCCTGTAAGCCACGGGTTTGAATATATCCTTCTTGCGGTAGACTATCTGTCCAGATGGGTGGAGGCTATCCCGAGCCGCAGACAGCAGGACTGTCTGTAAATTCATTAGAGATCACATCATCTCTAGGTTCGGGATCCCCAAAATGATGATATCAGACGGGGGTAGCCACTTTGTGAATCGGGAGGTGAAGAAACTCCTGCAGGATTACGACATTGAACATCGTGTCGCGAGTCCTTACCACCCACAAACCAATGGTATGGCTGAGGTGTCAAATAGGGAGGTGAAAACCATATTGCAAAAGCTTGTCCGCCCGGACAGGAAGGACAGGTCTCAGATCTTTGATCAAGTCCTCTTGGCGTATAGGACGGCTTACAAGACACCGTTAGGCATCTCCCCATTCTGAATGGTATTCGGAAAGCCGTGCAATTTGCCCGCAGAGTTAGTGCACAAATCAGAATGGACAATCAAGAAGGTCAACTGGAACACACACCTGGGACAGAAGCAGAGAACCATGGATCTGAATAAGCTTGTGGAAGTCAGATACCGCGCATACGACAACGGTTTGGTGTACAAGGACAAGGTGAAGTGTTGGCATGATAGATATATCAGACGAAAGACCTTTGTTCCTGGACAGAAGGTATGGTTGTTCAATGCTAGGCTGAAGATTTTCCAAGGCAAGTTGAAGTCTAAGTGGACGGGCCCATTTGTTGTCCGTACGGTGCATGATAGCGGATGTGTCGAGATCTCAGATCTCGCAGATGACGCACCGACATTCCTGGTGAATGGACAGCTGTTGAAGCACTTCGTCGAATCCAATGAGCAGTTAGTCCATGTTGAGGAGATTGTATTCATGCGCGAGACAGATACAACAGACTGTTGGCAATGTGAGCCCCGGGCGAACCATTTCTACAATAAATGTTATTGTAATGAATAAATTATCAATAAAAGTTATTGTTTATTTTTCACTCCCCTTTCTGAGATTAATGAATGAATGCACTATAGGGTCCCTCTGTACAATAAGGGTTATGTACCATGGCCAACTTGATGATCATACAGTTGTTGATTCATTGGATGGATCATAGAGGCTGATGCTTGGATGAATATCTAAGGAGTTAGATAGAGGACTCATCAAGCATCATCAAATGATCATTAAGTGATGATCTCCAGTCTGAGTGGGAGATGGCAATCCTATCTCATATGACTGATATCTGACTGACCTCTTGATGCAGGTCCTCTGCATGGGAATAATGATTCAGAGGTGTCAGGTTAGTTAAGTCAATAGGGTTGACTTGACGAGATCGAGATAACCAAAGACCTACATTGAATACTGTCACGACTTAGGCATGCATCCTCTGACTAGAGACAGATGTATTACTATATGTCTGAGTATGTACATTTGGCAGACCAATAGGTTGATGACCTAATCAAGGTCTATATACCGGCGAGCTGGTTTGCATGTAAGGACATATGAGTAATACGATCTCTCAAAGGGATCATACAGGTTCACTTGTGAACCGGGAAACATGAGCTCACTCATGAGGTATTGGGACTGAACAAATTCCATGCATGGTCGTCGTGCTTTGGAAGCATGACATGAATTTGAAGGTAAGATATATGCTTTATGAAAGCATATGATCTATACCAAATCCCGATGACCAAGATTGAGAAACTTAATGATCTAACCCTGAAGATGACAGTGTAAAAGTGATCTTTATCTTCAGGATGATCATGAGTCTTCCAGTATGTAGGATGTGCAGGTATTAGGAATACCTGAAGGGTGATTTGATCATATACGATTGTATAACCATGACGCTTCCATTCCGAGGGAGTGATGAAACAGGATTGGATTTTAGTGACTCCTCTCATTAGAGAAGTGACCTAATCTTAGTCCATGAACTGGACATTGGTCTGAATAAGATTCAGATGCAATGAGAAGATTACGTCTACGGTCTTGATTTGATCAAGCATCAGTGGGAGGTCCATAGGATCTGGAGTTGAGATATGATCTCAACATCCAAGTCACTATACGTGGAACAATACAATCGCCCTGTCCTTATCTCCAAGTATCTGAGGAGAAATAGCATTGTTCTTAAATGGTTTAAGAACAATTCCATAAGATCTAAGCAAAGAGAATTTGATAATTAAAAGTGTTTTAATTATCATGATGTATGAGAAATTATCCAATATGATTAAATGTGATTTAATTAGTTTGGATAAGAATAATGTGGATAGAGATATCCAATTATTCATGATATATTATAAATGTGATTTATAATGTATTAGAGACAGTTACTTATAATTTATATGTGTTGATTAATTATGATGTGTATTGGATACACATTGTGTAATTAATTAACAATATGAATTACATGTTGTTTTGGGTTGTGAATATGATTCACAATTTTTCCATGGCAAGATTGCAATATTCTCAAAGATAATTGTGAATTATTTTTTGAGAAATAAAACCCAAATTATTTTGTTGCAAATAAATAAGAGAGAGATTACATGGAGATTACAATCTCCATGCAATCCATGGTGGACGGCACACCACTCCTAATTGGAGTGGGTGTGCGCCTACATGGAAGGCACATGGAGATGAAATCTCCATGTGTCTTCTCTCCTTATTTGTTGGGTTAATTTAGGAGCAAATTATATTTGATTTTATCAAATATATTTTGACCTAAATTTGTTGCTTTTGACAACAACAATCTCAGCCATTGGATGAACATAAATCAATCTCATCCATTGATTTTATGTGTCCCATGGATTGAGATCCATGGATCCCAAAACCCTATAAATAGAGAGGCATTCTTGGCTCTCTCTTTACACATGCTATTGTAGCACAAAAACTCTCTCTCTCTCTCTCTTTCTCATATACACGACAGCCCTCTCTCCCTCTCTTCTTGGTGGCCGTCCACCTTGGTGGAGAGAAACGTCGTCGCCCGCGCCATCGTGCTGCCGCTTCGACTCTCTGCGGTTCTTTGTCTTCTTGGAGTGCTTCACTCACGAAGGAGACGTTTGATCTCGTGCGACGAGATCAGGAGCAACCGCGCTTGGATCAACTTGGATTGCGAGGACACCGCGACTCATCTCCGCGCTCGCAAGCCGTTACTCCGACGATCGGACTTGAGACAGGAGGTCTCTTTTCGTAGAGACTCGATCAACCACGCTTCAAGAGGTATTGCATTATACTTGATGTGGTTATAGATGAAACGATTTGAGAAAGGTTCTCGGATCATGTGGTTTCATCGGTTTAAAAATTTTAAAATTCCGCTGCTCCGAACAACTAGTACGACTAGTCGTTCTTCGTCGTATTCGATACGACGATCACGCTTCCGTGATGCGTTTGAGGATTTCCCCATATCCTTCAAGTGGTATCAGAGCCTTAGGTCGACGGTTTCGAATATGATTCGAAAAAACGAGGACGATTTGGGTTCGTTTAGGTCGCGAAAGTTTTCATCGCGTTTGATTTCGCAGATCTGTTTAATAAATAAATTCGGTACTGTTTAAATTGTTTAAACACGAATTTAATACTTGGATTTTGTTCCCCATTAAATAAGGAAACCATAGGCACTGAGTTTGCATAAATCGGATTTCGTATGCTCTAATTATGGTTGTTTTAATGGACATGTATGCACTGTTGCGGGAACAATAGATTTTAACATGATTAAAGAGTTAATTACTGTTATCATCTGCCTCGAAATGCGTGCAAATCCACTTAGGTTCTGTTGTAAATCAAGTTAGCAATCTATGAAAATTGAGTTTGCTTAATTCGGATTTAACTTGATTGAGATATGCCAATTTTAGTGAATAGGGGTCTATACTGAAATTGCATTCCTAATCTAGAACCAAGTGATTGTCAATTAGTGAAATTAATTGTTAATTTCGTGAAATAATCTTGAATAATATTTGTGAAATATTGAGACATGATTATTTGCCTAATTGACATGGCCCCAACCAATTAATTGATTAAGATGTGATCTAAATCATAAATTGGAAACAACAATCTTCAAACTTGATGCTTGAATAGGATTTGGGAATTTGTCTAGCAAATTTCCTTATAATCAAAAATGTTTTGATTATTACTATATGGTACAATTTCGGTTGAAAAACCGATGATCATCTCAAGTACAAATTAATCAATTTGGCATTATCCTTTCCCGAGGCGGATATGGTGCCTAGTCGGAGAGCATTGGGGTTGCGGGTTGCAACGTATGTGGTCCGTCCCACTCTCGTCGGTACTGGCCATGACAGCGGGTAGGGCCGGGATAATGTCCGAGGGATTAAGATGTATTTTTCTAATTATTAAAATTTGAATTAATACGTATTTTGAGATATTACCATATATGTATTCAAGTAAAATAATCAAGTTTGATTGTTTGAATTGGATTGATAATTAATTTAATATGATTAAATTGATTATGTCCAATTGAAATACTCTGATATGATTAGAGTTATTAATTTCCTTGGAAGAATTAATTATGTGAATGTGATTCACGATAATTAATTAAAATTTGAATATGAAGATGGAGGATCACATAAGTGACATCCATGGTCTCCCGTCAAGGCGAAGAGTTTCGTCGCCAGGGATTGCATATGGGAGACGCCTGTCCGAAGTGACAGCTCTCGTGTGCAAGCGCATCTGGATCGGGCTCTTTGCTTCTCGAAAGAGTAAGGCCGTATGCGTAGTGACCCCAATATCGGATCCTCATATTATTGGGGCGATATTGGATTGCGCATAGCGAGTACTATTCATGTTGACGGTTGGTTCAATTAACAACGGGTCAACATCGCCTTAGGGGTGGTGGGCTCGGGTGTTAAAGACAGAATTGGGAAATTGCAAGTTGGACTTGTAAAATGAAATGAGTTCCTGCTTTTCTTTATTGGAGTCACAGATTCTCATATTATTGGGATGTGACAATGATAAAGAGGAGATCCCAATTCTTGCTAGAGATATAGCGGTAAGTATATCTCTTACTTTGAAAGTGATTAAGGGAATGAACTTTCAAAGTCGACAATGCAAGAATAATTTGATTTAAAATACCTTAATCAAACATCATAAATTTGAATATATATTTCTATATTCTAATATAGTGCATTCTTAATTTCAGAAAATGTAGTCTTTGAACCCACTTAGTAGGCTTCTTGAGGTCAACCAATTGACCGGCCCGAATTACTCGGATTGGATCCGAAATTTGGAGCTTGTTCTCTCTGCTGAGCGCATTAGTTATGTGCTATCCGAGGACAAGCTTGAGAACCCTAAGTCCAAGGAAGAAAAAGCATTTAATGACAAGTATGATGAAGATCATGTCTTGGCTAGGTGCTATATCCTAGGTTCTCTCTCCAATGTGCTGCAGAAGCAACATGTGGAGATGAATACCTGTCAGGAAATAATGCAGAATCTTAAAGATATGTTTGGTGACATTAACCGCACTCAGAGGTACAATGTTATGAAAGACCTCATTCGTTGTAGAATGCAGGAAGGGACTTCGGTCCGTGAACATGTACTCAAAATGTTTGGGTACTTGTCGGAGCTGGAGACTCTTGGGGCAACGATGGATGCAGACATGCAAGCTGACTTCATTCTGCTGTCATTGCCCAAGTCTTTTAATAACTTTGTAGTGTCATTCCACATGAACAAGTTGGAATTGACAAATGCTGCTCTCCTTGCTTCATTAAAGTCCGCAGAGGACGTAATGAAGAAGGATGGTCCCAGTGGCAGTGCAATGGTTGCACAGGTCAAAGGGAAGCGTGGTCGGAAGCATGGTTCTCGGAAGGGCCCGGCCCAGAAGAGAAAGAAGAAGGGACAAAGTGTTGCCTCTTCTTCCAATGCATCCACTCTCATGGCGTCGAAGAAAACCGACGTCTGTCATCACTGCAAGAAGCCGGGGCACTGGAAGCGTAACTGCCCAGATTACCTGAAGTCCTCAGACAAAGGTAAAGCCCCAGCAGGTATGAAATCTACTTTCATCATTGAAACTAGCTTTCTCGTTGGACGAGAAGGAAGTTGGGTTGTAGATTCTGGTGCTTCTGTTCATGTATGCAATTTGTTGCATTTGTTTCAGGAAACTAGGAATCTTGAGGAAGGGGAGATAGTCATCCAGATGGGATCTGATGCAAGTGTTGCAGCAGTAGCCGTCGGGACTTGTAGACTATCATTATCTAGTGGAAGAGTCCTTATACTTAAAGAATGTCTTTATGTACCCGAAGTCAGAAGGAACTTGATATCTGTATCTAAGCTTGTTAGAAGCGGATATACTTTCCTTTTCTGTAATAAATTAGTCATAAGTCGTTATGATAAATATATTGCGGATGGTGTTTTGACTTCTGGTGGACTCTATGAATTGTGCATTGATAAATGTATTATGAATGTGACAACCACTAATAAAAACCCTAAAAGATCCAGAGAGGATAAAAATATCTCAAATGAGATATGGCATCAAAGGCTTGGTCATTTGTCTGTTGATAGGATCAATAGATTGATAAAGGATGGACCTCTAGATTTTCTAAAGGTTCAACCTCTGCCCACTTGCAAACATTGCATACAAGGCAAAATGACTAGGACGCCTTTCCGTAACAAGGTTACGAGATGCGAAGGTATTATTGACCTAATACATACCGATGTATGTGGTCCCTTCAGTACCGCGACTCGAAATGGATACCGATATTATTTGACGTTTATCGATGACCATTCGCGATACGGGTTTATCTTCCTACTACGTCATAAGTCTGAAACCTTTGAAAAGTTCAAAGAATTCAAGGCTTTGGTTGAGAACCAAACCGATAGGAAGATTAAACGGATTCGATCTGATCGAGGTGGCGAGTACCTATCAGATGAATTCAAGGAATACCTTAAGGAGAATGGAATTGTTTCCAATCTCACTCCTCCTGGAACTCCCCAACTAAATGGTGTTGCTGAAAGACGCAACAGGACCATCATGGACATGGTCCGATCAATGATGAATAAAGCAAATTTACCTCTTAGTTTCTGGGGATATGCAGTAGAGACTGCAATATATATCCTGAATAAGATTCCTAGCAAATCCGTGCCTAAGACTCCTCATGAGCTATGGTATGGAACCAAACCTAGTGTTAATCACTTTAGGGTTTGGGGTTGCTTGGTCTATGCGAAGAACGTAGACGCAAGTAAGCTAGAATCTCGCTCTCGTGAGTGCTACTTCATTGGGTATGTTAAAGATGGTATTGGATACCAACTTTATGACCCTGAGACCCAAAAGGTTTTTGTTTCTAGAGATGTGAAGTTTCTGGAGAATGATTTCCGTAAAGGTCAAGACAACAATGAAGTAGAGGAATTCTTTGAATCCCCTGAGGATTCTGAGCTTCCTAGACCAGAAACGGAAGAGATAAATAAAGATGAAACACCCATACCTCTTCGAAGGAGTTCGAGGGTGGTTGCACCACCTGAAAGGTATGGATTCCATGTGTCAGGTGAAACTGACATTGATCCTACTTCATTTGATGAAGCACTCGCGGATCAAGACATGGATAGATGGATGCTAGCAATGAAGTCAGAAATTGACTCCATGCATAAGAATGGTGTATGGACCCTAGAGGATCCACCTAAAGGGGTAAAACCCATTGGGTGTAAATGGATCTTCAAAAGAAAGAGGGGACCTGATGGGAAAGTAGAGACTTTCAAGGCATGGCTCGTAGCCAAGGGCTACACACAGAGAGAAGGCATCGACTACGATGAGACATTCTCTCCTGTGGCTATGCTTAAATCCATCCGGACATTGCTAGCTATAGCTGCATATCTTGACTACGACATCTGGCAGATGGACGTCAAGACGGCTTTCCTCAATGGATACCTCGAGGAGGATATCTACATGGAGCAGCCCCAGGGCTTCATGACTGAGGATGGTAAAGTATGCAAGCTGAAGAAATCCATCTATGGGCTCAAGCAAGCTTCTCGTAGTTGGAACATCAGATTTGATGAAACCATAAAGAGTTATGATTTTGTGCAAAATCCTGATGAACCTTGTGTATACAAGAAGCTTAGTGGGAGCGCCGTTGTGTTCATCGTGCTTTATGTAGATGACATCCTTATCATTGGGAATGATACAGGGATGATGACCAGTGTAAAGATTTGGCTATCCCATACCTTTGAGATGAAAGATCTTGGAGAAGCCTCTTATATCTTAGGCCTGAAGCTGTTCAGAAACCGAGAAAAGAGGATTTTGGGATTGTCACAACATGGATACATTAAGAAGATTCTTGAACAATTCCATATGGATAGTTCAAAGAAAGGATTCCTACCCTTAAGACATGGTATCCACCTGTCTAAAGGAATGGCTCCTCAAAGTGTTGAGGAAAAGAAGGCCATGGCTGGATGTCCTTATGCATCAGCCGTAGGAAGCTTAATGTATGCCATGATGTGCACTAGGCCAGATATCTGCCATGCAGTGGGAGTGGTAAGTCGTTACCAATCCTGCTATGGAGAACAACACTGGAATGCAGTAAAGAACATATTCAAATATCTAAGACGGACGCAAGATTACATCTTGGTCTATGGAGATGGTGATCTCCAAGTCTTAGGATATACAGATTCTGACTTCCAATCGGATGTAGATGATCGAAAGTCGACATCGGGGTTCGTGTTCTTGTTGAATGGCGGTGGTGTGAGCTGGAGAAGCAAGAAGCAGGACACTACTGCAGATTCAACAACGGAAGCCGAATACATTGCCGCATCGGATGCTGCGAAGGAGGCGGTGTGGTTGCGCAAGTTCGTGCTGGAGCTTGGCGTAGTTTCCTCTGATACTCCCATCCCGTTACTCTGCGATAACACGGGAGCCATTGCCCAGGCAAAGGAACCTAGATGGCATCAAAAGAGCAAGCACGTGGAAAGGAAATACCACATCATTCGGGAGATACAAAAGCGTGGTGACATCATCATCACCAAGGTGGCCTCTGCCGACAACGTTGCTGATCCTCTTACCAAACCTCTGACACAGAAGGTTTTTGACCAGCATGTAATGAGTATGGGTTTAAAGATTGTACCTGAATGGTTCTGAGGGCTAGTGGGAGATTGTTGGCAATGTGAGCCCCGGGCGAACCATTTCTACAATAAATGTTATTGTAATGAATAAATTATCAATAAAAGTTATTGTTTATTTTTCACTCCCCTTTCTGAGATTAATGAATGAATGCACTATAGGGTCCCTCTGTACAATAAGGGTTATGTACCATGGCCAACTTGATGATCATACAGCTGTTGATTCATTGGATGGATCATAGAGGCTGATGCTTGGATGAATATCTAAGGAGTTAGATAGAGGACTCATCAAGCATCATCAAATGATCATTAAGTGATGATCTCCAGTCTGAGTGGGAGATGGCAATCCTATCTCATATGACTGATATCTGACTGACGTCTTGATGCAGGTCCTCTGCATGGGAATAATGATTCAGAGGTGTCAGGTTAGTTAAGTCAATAGGGTTGACTTGACGAGATCGAGATAACAAAAGACCTACGTTGAATACTGTCACGACTTAGGCATGCATCCTCTGACTAGAGACAGATGTATTACTATATGTCTGAGTATGTACATTTGGCAGACCAATAGGTTGATGACCTAATCAAGGTCTATATACCGGCGAGCTGGTTTGCATGTAAGGACATATGAGTAATACGATCTCTCAAAGGGATCATACAGGTTCACTTGTGAACCGGGAAACATGAGCTCACTCATGAGGTATTGGGACTGAACAAATTCCATGCATGGTCGTCGTGCTTTGGAAGCATGACATGAATTTGAAGGTAAGATATATGCTTTGTGAAAGCATATGATCTATACCAAATCCCGATGACCAAGATTGAGAAACTTAATGATCTAACCCTGAAGATGACAGTGTAAAAGTGATCTTTATCATCAGGATGATCATGAGTCTTCCAGTATGTAGGATGTGCAGGTATTAGGAATACCTGAAGGGTGATTTGATCATATACGATTGTATAACCATGACGCTTCCATTCCGAGGGAGTGATGAAACAGGATTGGATTTTAGTGACTCCTCTCATTAGAGAAGTGACCTAATCTTAGTCCATGAACTGGACATTGGTCTGAATAAGATTCAGATGCAATGAGAAGATTAAGTCTACGGTCTTGATTTGATCAAGCATCAGTGGGAGGTCCATAGGATCTGGAGTTGAGATATGATCTCAACATCCAAGTCACTATACGTGGAACAATACAATCGCCCTGTCCTTATCTCCAAGTATCTGAGGAGAAATAGCATTGTTCTTAAATGGTTTAAGAACAATTCCATAAGATCTAAGCAAAGAGAATTTGATAATTAAAAGTGTTTTAATTATCATGATGTATGAGAAATTATCCAATATGATTAAATGTGATTTAATTAGTTTGGATAAGAATAATGTGGATAGAGATATCCAATTATTCATGATATATTATAAATGTGATTTATAATGTATTAGAGAGAGTTACTTATAATTTATATGTGTTGATTAATTATGATGTGTATTGGATACACATTGTGTAATTAATTAACAATATGAATTACATGTTGTTTTGGGTTGTGAATATGATTCACAATTTTTCCATGGCAAGATTGCAATATTCTCAAAGATAATTGTGAATTATTTTTTGAGAAATAAAACCCAAATTATTTTGTTGCAAATAAATAAGAGAGAGATTACATGGAGATTACAATCTCCATGCAATCCATGGTGGACGGCACACCACTCCTAATTGGAGTGGGTGTGCGCCTACATGGAAGGCACATGGAGATGAAATCTCCATGTGTCTTCTCTCCTTATTTGTTGGGTTAATTTAGGAGCAAATTATATTTGATTTTATCAAATATATTTTGACCTAAATTTGTTGCTTTTGACAACAACAATCTCAGCCATTGGATGAACATAAATCAATCTCATCCATTGATTTTATGTGTCCCATGGATTGAGATCCATGGATCCCAAAACCCTATAAATAGAGAGGCATTCTTGGCTCTCTCTTTACACATGCTATTGTAGCACAAAAACTCTCTCTCTCTCTCTCTCTTTCTCATATACACGACAGCCCTCTCTCCCTCTCTTCTTGGTGGCCGTCCACCTTGGTGGAGAGAAACGTCGTCGCCCGTGCCATCGTGTTGCCGCTTCGACTCTCTGCGGTTCTTTGTCTTCTTGGAGTGCTTCACTCACGAAGGAGACGTTTGATCTCGTGCGACGAGATCAGGAGCAACCGCGCTTGGATCAACTTGGATTGCGAGGACACCGCGACTCATCTCCGCGCTCGCAAGCCGTTACTCCGACGATCGGACTTGAGACAGGAGGTCTCTTTTCATAGAGACTCGATCAACCACGCTTCAAGAGGTATTGCATTATACTTGATGTGGTTATAGATGAAATGATTTGAGAAAGGTTCTCGGATCATGTGGTTTCATCAGTTTAAAAATTTTAAAATTCCGCTGCTCCGAACAACTAGTACGACTAGTCGTTCTTCGTCGTATTCGATACGATGATCACGCTTCCGTGATGCGCTTGAGGATTTCCCCATATCCTTCACAGACACACCTCGAGCCGCGTATGAGACCCTGCAGCAGTGAGCTCCAGCCGTTAGCAGCATCTTGAAAGATTCAAACGAACTCATTTGTATATACCATCTTTTACATCCTATCCTCTCTCCCTCGCGACTCTAGTAACCCATCCCCGCCTCATTAGATCATTATCTTGGACTATACTTAGGATAACCATATCCTAAGTATAGGGGGGAGGGGTCACCTAAGTCAGTTCACTATACATTCTCTAGATCACATTGGTCCTCATACTCACTTCCGTCTGAGCCTAAGTATAGGGGGGACCGATGCCCGCATTGTATAATCATCCATTCTCCTCTTGCTCTCGTCCGCCTCATTTTCGATCTTCTTCTACACTTAGGCTGTCAAAGCCTAAGTATAGGGGGGGCGGTGCGACTTCTATACGATATTTGTAATTTTAGCTCTCCTATGCGTAGCCCTAGCTCTGTCTTTTTAGTCGCTTTTCGTGCTCTGAGGACATAGCACACGCTAAGTATAGGGGGGGCGTGTATATATTACATATATACTTTACCCATACCTCGTACTTTCACATATTTTCACGTGTTTTTGTATATATTATGCAATAATTATGGGGTGGGTAAAAATTGAAAAAAAAACTTTTTGTATAATGTTGTACTATAATACTTGTATAAAACAAAATGTAAATGATACTCTTGTAATATTTGTTGTAAAATAGGATGTATACCAAAAAAATGTGTGTTGTATACTATGTATATTATGTGTAAATTAAAAACTTGTTGTAAATAATAAAATTTGTTGTATACCAAAAAATATATATATGTTGAAAATAAGGCTTCTTATTTACTCTTGCATATATCATCCTTGCATTTCAAAAAAAAAGTCTTGCATTTCATTCATAGTATGTCATTTGCACCTCATCTGCATATCTTGCATATGCAAGGTGAAAAGCTAGTGGGTTCTGAACCGAGTTATGGGTAGAGATTGAGGATGGACTTGATTTGACCTTAATCCACCTAATTTCGGAGGAACCTTATAGGAACTGGAGTTAAGATTTCTCAGGTCAAGTGACTTAATTCTTTGAGTCCGCAAGTCTATGTTCACATGTCATCTTGATTAGTCTAAGTAGAATATCTCGTGCACACACATGATTCTTTTAGACAGTGACATAACTTGGACAAAGCACAATGCACGTAGATCTTCATTGATGAGGTCTTGAGGAAGTAGAATCCTTTAGCTTGGAGTAGCACACGGGTGGAAACATCCGTCCTCCTCTAGGGAGGGTAGTGCATCTCAACCTAGTCTGGTGGTGTTGAAGTCTAAGGACAGGATGCTGTGGGTTGCAATAATGCTTCAAAAGAGGGATAGTCTACTGGCTCAAGAGGAAAAACTCCTGATGTACATGCTGCACCTTGTATATAGTTCCAAAAAAAAGAAAAAAAAAGAAGAAAAAAAGAGAAAAATGCAAGAACTCCACAAAAAAAATAGACAGGTCAAAAAAGAAAAAAAAATGCCTGTCGGAGTATGTATATTAGCAAGAAGTCTGCAGCTGGATGACTTGGCTACGCTGGTCAGACATCCCGGGATAGGTTAGCTACACTTGCTATTGTCCATTCTTTTCTCTACCCCCTCCTCTTGAGTTGGTCGCACTTGAACTTAGAAGGGAATACCCCGCTCCTCGAGGAAAGAGTTATTGGACCGGGTTATTGAGTTACCTTGTTAGAGGAGGCTGGTTCCGAGTCATTTCTGATGTGGAGAGCTATTTTTCACGTACACAGTACGAGTAAGAATCATAGTCATCAGAAATTTGCGTTTGAGGATTTGTTCTGACCCGACTGTTGAGGCGTCTTGAATAGAAGACTTGTGGAACTTGAAGTCTGTTAGGTCTTAAATTCAGATCCCAATAAGGTTCCGCCACACAATTAATCCAAAGGTCGAGTCAAGCTCCATTTTCAACTTTTGTTCATGACCTTGGTATGGAACCCAATCTCATTTCACTTTTGCATTTCATTTTAGTTGCTCGGGGACGAGCAAGGTTTAAGTATAGGGGGTTGATGAATCTGTGATTCATCACTCTAAAAGTCGAAAATAGAGCTTTGTTCCCGAGTAATTGAGGCATTTTTCTACTTATATTGCATAATTAACATTCATGCATGCAAGCATAATATCTGCATTTTACTTGTAAATATTCACCTGTATATTAGCTAAAATACCATATTTGTATATATTTTATACTGAATCCAAATCCAATAAAATCAACTCCATAGTGTATATATTACTAACATTAATCAAGGAAAAATATCAAAAAATACTAACTTGTAAAATTGATCAATAAAAACCCCAAGCCAAGTTTGAAACTAGGAACCTTAAAATGCGTATATCTCTCACATACAGTGTCCGATTTAGGTCTACTCACTTTTAGAATAATACACATTCAGAGAACTTCGAAACAAGACCAATTTCATTAAAATCGGAGCTCGTATGCAAAACTTGGGTTTTGGGCCCCTTTTGTACATTGTACATAATGACCGTTTTACCCCTATATTTTCTCATTTTATTTTCTTTCATACAACAATTTTTTCAACAATTTTTTATTTTATTCCCTTTTTTTTGGTCAATAATGTTTAGCAGTCCCGATTTTTAAGTTAAGTTCTCACTGATTACGTCAACCACACAACACGTCTATAGGACAGTCCCAATTTCCGTTTAATTAAATGTGAAAATCAGAGGGAGAAATCGAGAAAAAAATGATGCAAGATAAAACAGTGATGCTATGCTGAGTTCAGGAGACTTACAGTGATCCCTTCGCTTTTTTTATGCAGGATGCAGAACAGAATTGAAAACTTTATCTAAATGCAAATGCAGGCGATGAAAGCCGCTCCTAAACAGGCAGTTCTATTAGCGTGAAGAACAGTTTAATTTGGCTAAGTACTGCGGTCTAAGTGCGTCTTTTAAGTGATTTGTGTGGTCCTAATGATTACGAGCACAAGAAATTCCTAGATTGGCTCGGGGAGCCGCTAGTGCAAGGTAAGTTACATTCACCCACACAGCACATAGGGACACAATTCCACTATTTTTACACATGCGATAACCCAAACGGGAACCGCTGGAAATGGTGCGAAAAATGTGGAAATGATTGAAATTTACAAGTTCTCTCAATTCACTCAAAGAATAATGTCGATTCCAAGAAGCGCCTTCGACTCCTCGTGTTCCTCGCATAAAAATAATTTCGATGTCAGAGAGAGAACGACTCGAAAATAATGCAAAACTTTAAAGAACAGAGAAATATTCACAAGAAAAACCGGGGGTCAGACTACTCGGAGAAAGAAAATCAAACACTCAAAAGTTATCCAAAAATTAACCTAAGTCGTGCCTCCCCGACAACAGCGTCATTTTGATAGCCGCCCCGCTCCCTTAGTTAATTCGATCAGAATAATGTCCAAATTAATTAGATGTCGTTCGTTGCAGTCGGATATGAGAGGGCTAATCAAAAACCACTTTAATTAGATTCGAGTTAATTTCAAGCGGCAATTTTTTTTTACTTGGTGAAGTCCAAGGTCGAACTCAGGGAGGCAGCTGTCTCCTTAGGTCAAATTTTAGCAAAATCCAAGTGTGAGATTTTCGGGGAATGTATTTTTGGTCTTTTTTGGTTTTTTTATGCACTACACATGCAAAATCAATGTTAATTCAGAAAGATGATAAAATTAATTCCAAAAATTATCAAACTTGGCCAGATGATGAAATGGGATGAAATTAAGCCACCCTAATTTTTTTAGAATTTCCTGATGCACGAATAATAAAATATGCAGACTTTAGTGAAAATGAATAAACCAATTTTAATAATTACCAAACGATAATATTTCTCAGAAACAAAATTAATCCAAATAGGTCTAAGTAAGAGCTATGCAAATCAACTTGAATTTCGTTAAAACACTTCACGGTTGATTACTTAAAAATCGATTAAGGTTTTCACTAAATGATTTTTCTAAGACAAACTATACGTGCAAATGACTTGACTTTGGATATGTTGTAGCAGAGACCTATATCTACCAATGATGATTTTTAGAGATTTTTCGATAAGGAGAAAGTGCGCAATAAATTAATCAATCAACATGGGCAAAATATTGCACTTTTTCAACAAATTAATTTCCATAAAATATTCTGCGAATCAGAAAAATACAAATAAATGCTAAAATGATAGACCAAAAGTTATGCTACACAATGCAACTTTTGGAATTAAAAATGGATGACAAAATAAAGAGAAAATAAACGTGCAAATGCAAGGGTGTGAATGCAATACAGAGAAAAGAAATATGAGCTGAAATGAAGCACATGGACTTACATGCAATAATCGGAAACTTGAATTTTTTTTAAGAACTTGCAAAGGGGTGCAAGTGTCCCCTTTGCAAATACCCAATTCTTTATTCTCCGATGTTGCCTCATGCAAAACAGAGGCTTCACGGTGGAGGAGCTTCACGGGCATGGGGCGGCAGCCTTGGTGGTGGAGGAGCGGGACCTTGGAGCTGGGCCGTCGGTGGCGTGCGTGGCAGTGAGGAGCTCGCGGAGGAGGAGCGGTGGCTGACGCGCGAGGAGGTGGCGGTGGCCGCACGCGGCGGTCCTGGCGAGGGAGATGGTGTGCGGTCGATTCCAGCAACCAGGGGCAGACTTGAGAGGCGCGCACAGCCGCATATCGTGCGAGGTGGCGGGGACGCGGCTGCACGCTTGACGACTGAGGTCGGTGAAGGAGGCGCGGAGCCGGGTCGCGTAGACGGTGTGAGTGCAAGATGGTGGAGGTGCGGGCGGCTGGTGTTGGAGGAGCCTGACGACGGGTGCTGTGAGAGTGTTGTACGTGGAGCAGCCGCGTGGCCTGGAGGTGCGGGGAGGGGCACGCGTCAATGGACGAGGATGGCCGACACACGGCCAAGGGTCGTCGGGGCAGAGGCGACAGCACAGTGACGGCGGTGGTGGCGCATGTGTGTGAGTGTGGCGTGGTGAGAGGAGGAAGAAGTAGAGAAGGAGAGAGAGATCACAAGAAACAGGGAAGTTTCACCACCTCCCCTGATCTTCATGCATTTGTTTAAGTGATTTAAATGACGGACAAATCGATTGATGGAATTTCGTCGAAAAAATAAATAAAAATCACCGTTGCGTTCGCAACGTGTGATTTATCCGTAGAAGTGTGATCGGTTTTGCGATTCAGTAGGAGGAAGGTGATGAATCGAGGAGAGAGTGTGTGTGGTGTAATGAAGAAAAAGAAGATATGTTACTTGGAGGGATGGACTGATGCCTGTGAAGGAGCTCGATGATGAGCTCCTGTCTTCGCTCGATGCAGCGGCGATGCAGAGCTCGAGAAACTCGAGAAGGAGCTGCGGCAAGGGAAGATCCCTTGGATCTCGCCTGAAGCGCAAATGCCGTCGTCGACTCAAGCTCCACCTCCGGAGCTGTCACCAAGGGGGAGGAGCGAGCTGGGCCTATACTTCTCTAGAATGGCGGATGCGTATGAATGGAGGGATAGAGGAGATTATAAAGAGGAGAAGGTGGAGGTTGGAGAGGGCATGGAGAGAGTGGGAGAGATGGAAGAAGGAGTGGAGAAGATGGGATGGGATGGAAGGTGTCGAAGAGTCCTCTCCCTTAAGTAAAGGGAGAGTGGGGAGGAATGGGTAGAGAGGAGAGAGATGATGCCACTTGGCGCACTAGGGTGCGGCCATGTGGCATTTATTAATTAGTAGCCAAAATCTATGGAGTTGACATGTGGCGGCTTCCGGAGGAGCCACATGTCGCTCCGAGAAGAATTCACAACAAAAATAAAAAAAAGAAATAATAGAAGTGGTTAGATTAAAAAGTGATCAACACGAATGTTGCTCGTCTCGATGAGATCCACAACTTTCGTGAAGGGCCGACAATCAAACGAGATCATCTGTATAAAAACATATTTTTGGGTGGTACCTTATAGGTATAAAATACCACATTTTATCTTTTGCAATTTTTTTTCATTTTTCAATAAGAGAAAAATCAAAATAAAAATAGAGAAAATATGAGAAGAATATTTACAACTCAATCTAATTTTTTTTGGATTTTTAATAATGAAGAAAATAAAATGAGAAAATACAGGGGTAAAACGGTCATTATGTATAATGTACAAAAGGGGCCCAAAACCCAAGTTTTGCATACGAGCTCCGATTTTAATAAAATTGATCTTGGTTCGAAGGTCTCTGAATTTATATTATTCTAAAAGTGAGTAGACCTAAATCGGACACTGTATGTGAGAGATATACGCAATTTAAGGTTCCTAGTTTCAAACTTGGCTTGGGGTTTTTATTGATCAATTTTACAAGTTAGTATTTTTTGATATTTTTCCTTGATTAATGTTAGTAATATATACACTATGGAGTTGATTTTATTGGATTTGGATTCAGTATAAAATATATACAAATAGGGTATTTTAGCTAATATACAGGTGAATATTTACAAGTGAAATTGGCGACTTATTTATGCAAATATGAATGCTAAAATGCAGATATTATGCTTGCATGCATGAATGTTAATTATGCAATATAAGTAGAAATATGCCTCTAATTACTTGGGAACAAAGCTCTATTTTCGACTTTTAGAGTGATGAATCACAGATTCATCAGCTAGTCAATACTACATTAGGCTCAAAGCCCTTCCTTTTTGCCTTGAAGGATAAGGAAGATTAATGGATGAAGAACTTAGGGATAGTCATAACCACCTTTGTACAATTCAAGTACCTTTTCCTGAAGAAGTTCTACCCTTTGAGTAGAACCAACTTGATGCATTCACGCATCACGAGTTTCTCCCAATTTCCTAATGAGGCTTTCTGTGACTCATGGGAGAGATTGAAGGACCTCTTGTGGAATTGTCCTTTCCATGATTTAGAGCCTACGATCTTGGTTCAGTATTTATATAGTGATTTACATCTTGAGGTGCAGGGTTTGGTTAGTGCAGCTTATGGAGGCAACTATACATAACGAGGTGCAGACACTGCTTGGAAAGTGTTTGAACGAATTGTCAAGATAAGTAGAGAGCACAAACCACTAGTTGAACTTGGTTAAAAACCCCCAATTAGTTCCAATCCCGTGGGGGAATGAAGTCTACAATGGATCCTTTTGACATGCGCCTTATAGCATATAAACTCATAGTAGTTGAGAGGATAGATAGGCGGATGAATGGGTTCAGTAACAACTTATCCAAACTACCTAACAGATGGCAGAGATTTCTGAAAAGGTACCCAAGATGAGGGTACATGCCATGACTACATCTGCTGCTTCAATTTACCGTGTTCACCATATTCATGAGAAGCAGATGCCAGGGACACTACAACCATGGGTAGAGTACTAGACTTTAGCTCATTTTTATCAATAGTAACCACCGTCTATGGGAACAATCATCGAGGAGCCTTCCAAATTGTGGGAAGTAAATGGTGTATGGTACATGAATGATCCTTCTAGACAGGGGAATTCTGGGGATCATTTCTCATACTAGCATCCCCTGACTTTCTATAACAAATTAATTTTGCCTACACCTCTTACAGCATCATAGAACTATGGAGACATTTCTTATCAAGCATCATGGCAACAACAATACATGCATCAGCAGGCGTACCAACAGTGCTTAAATACTCAACATCATACCCAGCCGCAACAGCAGTTATGACCATCAAGGCTAGTCTTCACACCCTTCCTTTTTCTTCTTCAAAACCACATCAGCAATCAACTTCCAGTCCCATGGATTTTCAATTTCAGATTCTAGAGCAATTGTGTTACTACCGGAACAAGTGCAGGATTTGAGGGTTGACCTCAACCATTTATCCCATCTACATGATGAGCACAGTGCTCCTACTACATCTATTCCTACCCAGGTTCAGGCTAATACCAATAGCCTGAAAAACCTCAATAGTAGCATTTATTAGGTCATGTATATTACTCATATTTTCAATAGTTTGAGCATGAGATCTCTCCGTTTAAGTATGGTAACCATGTCTTTTAGGAGTATATGGACCGTGGTCGTACTTGATCGGACTAAGGACATGGATAGGACCAACTCTAAAGCTCAGCTTGAGGAGACTTTAGAGGATGATGACTCCATGCATTTTCAGAAGGGAGAAAATTACAGATCAAGGAGGAGTTCAAGAGTAGAGCAACACACATCATATTCATAGTCTACAGAGGACCTTGCTCCTTCAGATGAGGAGAATGCATATTCAACATGCATTCCTCATACTATAGAAGATGATTCAGTTATTATTCCATTTGTAAAACATTCAAAAGTGAAGAACTCGGTTTCTACTAATAATAAAGAGTATGCTTTTGTTTATGATTCTGAGTCGTTGCATCATTCTTTGCCTATCCCTTTCCCCTATGCTCTTACGGTAGGAAAACACTTCATTAGAAAGATTGAAAGAGATGATCCAGACATGGCACGATTCTGTAGAGATTAATATCATAGTAAAGGTACCATTTGATTAGTATGTGTAATAATACTGCATTTCAGAAATATTTGAAGGTGAGATATACACCAAGTAGAGTTAGCAGAAAGAAACCGAACAACTACGTCAGGACCTATGTTCTTCCAGTTGCCACTACGCTTTGTCCCAATAACCAGAAATTTCCACAAAAGAAGAGAGATTTAGGAGAACATTATGTTGTGAGTCATATTGATGACATAGCGTTTGCACACACTCTCTTCGATAATGGTTCTTTGATCAATTTAATACCCTCTTTGAAGTTGGTACCTTTATGTAAATCTAGAGAGTTACTTCAATTTATGGATAAATCAATGAAAGGCTAAGGGCATGGTCAAGAATGTCATTATCTCGATTGAGGGACATGATTACAAAGTGTACTTTACTGTTCATGATATGATATTCCTCATCATTAGAGAGTGTCACAGATTATCCTTTGGCAGCCCTTCCTTAGGACCGTTTGAGCTTCTTCTGATTATCATACATGGATGGTGATGTTCCATTCTCCTAACGAAGAAGTGAAACTGCATATGAAGCAAACAAAATGGTAATAACCTAATTCTGAATCTAGTACTGATTTCTCTTCACTGTAGAAGGCAAATTGCAATGTAGTTAGCATAGTTGGAATCTCTGCTCAGAACACAATAGTACGGAGTGGTACCCTCTCATCTGAAGAGGACAATGTACATGAAGCATTTGAAGATATAATTCCAAAATTCTTGCTCTATGCATCCCACTATTCCCCTTATGATGTAGAAGTCCCTTTGGACTTGTTAGTTCCCCTTCGTTCGGAACAGTCAAGGAAATTAGATGATGAGTTGGACCCGGCTTTGTCCAAATAACCATGTATCTTTGGTGATCTGACTCCCTATTCTTTAGTTCAGTTGGTGGACAACCTTTCAGATGATTCATATCCACTACACAACATATATTCGGATTTGGTGGTAATCCAGTCTGATGTACCTGATGACTTATCTTTACCAAAGTTGAAGCCACTACGTCCTACACTCAAGTACTCTTCCCTTACGAGACCAAAGAACAAGTTTCCTGTCATTATTAGTTCTAGATTGATTGTAGAGCAGGAAGCAAGGTTGTTAGAAGTATTAGAGAAAAATCGTAAGGCTATAGCATAGTCCGTCTTGGATCTCGTGAGTATAAACCCAACACTCTGTTTACACCATATTTTTGTTGAGATAATGCCAAACCTTCCCGTGAATTTCATAGGGGAATTAATCCAAATCTTCGAAAAGTTATTAAGAAATATATAGAGAAATAGTGTTGAGTGGGTTTTATTTACCCACTCACTGAATCGAAATGGGTGGCACCTTTACATGTTGTCCCGAAGAAGTCGGGAATTTAGATGGTCACTAATAAGGAGGGAGTTGAGATTACGACATGAGTACCTATGTTGTGTCATGTCTGTGTCGATTACAGGCACCTGAATGTTGCGATCAAGAAAGATCACTGTCCCTTACCTTCTATTGATCATATTTTGGAGAGATTAGCGGGGAAAGAGTTCTTATGTTTTCTTGACAGGTACTCTAGCTACAGTCAAGTAGCCATCGCACCTGGGGACCAGGAAAAGACCACTTGTACATGTCCCTTTGGCATATATGCATTCATACGCATGCCTTTCGGGATGTACAATGCCCCAGGTACATTTCAGAGATGCATGATTGCCATGTTTATCGAAATGGTTAGGGATATCCTAGAGTTCTTCATGGAAGATTTCTTGGTTCATGGTTATTCATTTGATTCTTGTTTGGAACACTTGGACCGAGTGCTTCAAAGATGTAGTAGGTGAATCTAGTAATCTCCTGGGAAAAAAGTTATTTCATTGTTAAGGAGGATATTTTGTTGGGGCACACCATCTTCAAGAAGGGAATGGAGGTTGACCCTGCCAAGGTGGACGAGATCAAGAAACTTGATTCACCAACCAACATTAAGTCAGTAAGGTCATTCCTAGTGCATGCTGGAATTTATAAAAGATTTATTCTAGATTTTTCAGAGATTAATTGACCCCTGATAAAGCTCTTAGGAAAAGACACATAGTTCTTTGTAGATCACAAGTGTATTGAGGCCTTTGATCTACTTAAAAGAATATATGCAATTAACCAATTCTGCAGGCTCTTGACTGATCTCTTCCCTTTGAGATCATGATCGATGCTTCGCATTTGATGTAGGAGCCGTATTGGGCCAATGACGAGATGAAATTCCATTTGCTATTCACTACGCAAGCAAGATAATGGATACAACTCAGAGATTATACAATGACTGAAAAAGAAAAGCTTGCAGTATTTTGGGCTTTAGAGAAGCGCAAATCTATGATTTTAGGTTCAAAAGTGATAGTATATACTGATCATTCATCCATTAGATATCTTATGAAAAATAAGGATGCAAAGGCGTGTCTTATTAGATGGATCTTGTTACTTCAGGAATTTGATTTGGAAATTAAGGATAATACTGGGGTTAAAAATGTAGTGTCTAATTATCTTTCAAGGATTGAAATAAAGGATTTCCCTGATACTGAGGCTATTTGAGAGACCTTCCCAAATGAGTCTATTTGTGTTATTGACTCAATCCCATGATATGCAAACATGGTGAACTTCCTTGTATCCAAGCAAGTTCCCCATGGATGGACTAGGAGCAATATAGACTGACTCAAGTCAGATTTGAGGAAATGCCATTGGGAGGATCCTTTCATTTTCTTTGAAGGACTGGATTGTATCTGGAGAAGGTGTATTCCTCAGGAGGAATACCAAAGTGTCATTATGTATTGTCATTCATTTGAAGTTGGAGGACACCATTCAGGAAAAAGAACTGCTCACGAGGTATTGCAATGTGTTTTTTTCTAGCCAACCTTATTTAGAGATGTTGTAGATTTTGTACGGTCGTGCCCTGTCTGCCAAAGGATCGGAGGGACTTTTGGATCAAGAGATGAGATGCCCATGCATACTATGATTTTTTGTGATGTTTTTCATGCTTGGGTATAGATTTCATGGGTCTCTTCCCTAATAGCCAAGGTTTTTAATATATCTTGTTAGCGGTTGATTACTTGTCCAGATGGGTGGAGGCTATCCCACCCCAAACTGTATATGGTATGACTATTTGCAAATTTATTAAGGATCATATTATTTCACGGTTTGAGGTACCTAATGTTGTGATATCTGATGGAGGTACCTATTTTGTGAATGGAAGGATGAAATATTTATCAAAGGACTATGGATTTGAGCATAGAATAACTAATCCTTATCACCCTCAATCAAACGGCATGGCCGAGATTTCAAATAGGGGGGTGAAGAGCATTCTTCAAAAGTTAGTGCGACCTGATTGGAGGTACTGGTCTTAGTTATTGGACCAAGTTCCGTGGGCTCACAGAATGACCTACAAGACACCTCTGGGCACTTCACCTTTTAGGATGATTTATGGCAAGCCATGTCATTTACCTACTGAGTTAGTGCACAAATCCGAATGAGAAATAAGAAGATAAACTGGAGCTTTCACTTAGGAAAGTTGTGTAGAAACATCAACGTAAGTAAACTTGTGGAAATCCGCAACCAAGCTTATGACAACAGCATGATCTGTAAGTATAAAGTTAAGAAGTGGCATGATGTACGTATTAGATGCAAGAACTTTATCCCTAGACAGATGGTATGGTTGTTTAATGCATAGTTAAGGATTTTCCACGGGAAACTAAAATCAAAGTGGTAGGGTCTTTATATTGTAAGGGAAGTGCATGAGAATTGTAGGGTATAAATTTCAGAGCTTTCAGAGTAGCAACTTCCTTTCTGGTTAAGGGGTAGTTACTCAAGCATTTTGTAGAATCCAAGGAAAGGTTAACTCTTGTAGAGTTGATTAACTTCATGCATATTGAGTAAGTTTAATTTTATCATGTAAGACATGATTATCATGAAATATTCACATTAGAAGATTCATTTCTAGAAGATTCATACTCTTTTTCCATTAATTTCTTATTTATTATTCCACCTACACCTTGGCTTCTCTCAGCCTAAGTATGGGGGGATTTTTCCTCATCTCTTCCTATGTTCCGATTCCACCTATGAATTTATCTTTATATCTTTACTTTGGTCTTCCAGAACCTAAGTATACGAGAAACTATTGTTGTATATTTCATCGTGACTCATTCTTACACTTGTCCTAAAACTTGACTCAGCTCTTGTAGATTGTTTTATGCTTAGTTGAGCTTTAACTTCATATCACTTTATTCTATGAGAACATAGCAAAGGCTAAGTATAGGGGGTCTACCATATATATTACATATATACTCTAGCAATAGGTCATAATTTTGAACTTTTCTCAAACTCTTGGGGTTGTAGGTATCGTATTACAAAATTAAACTGACTTTTGTATAAAATATTTTGAAAATATGTTGAAAATTTTATACATATTTGACATGGTTTTAAAGTGTTTTACATGGTTTATAAAAATACGGCTTGACATGTTTGAAAAAAATCATTTGTAAAATATTTTGAAAAACCTACATATATATGTGACAATGTTTGCAAAAAAGTTTTCAAAATTCTTATCAAACGAAGGGTGTAAATGAGAGTGACTAACTAACTCTATTCAAATTCAATAAAAATCACGCCCATAAATTTTTTGTGTCTCTTCAGTATCCTTTTGTGTTTTAAGGTTCTCAGATGTCATGATAGTTCATCGATATCTTTTTATAATGTTGTTTTTGTCTTAAGAGTCTTTCAGAGTTACACATGGAGGAAAACCTGGATTTCAATTCTATATTTTGGAAGATCAGGCTGATAAAGATTTTTTTGAAAAGAGTGATGCCTATTGAGGAAGATGTTTATTGATAGAAGAATTAGATATGGAAGTACCTCTACCATTTCTCGAGGATGTTCACTCCTTGGATTTTCATCCATCTTGTAAATGGGGTTACCCTTTTATGTCTTGTATTTCTCTTCTAAGGAAAACCCAAACGTCTATGCAGTATTTAAAGGTTTGATTAGCCTTCCTATAATCATGAATAATTTTTAGGCTTTCCATGTAGATATGGATATCACTTTTGAGGAAGAATGTCATCATTCTTAAGGTTAAAATTTCAAGTTGATGAAGATCTTTTGTATTTAGATTCCGAAGTGTTCTATATTAGGAAAAAGTAGTTGAAACCTAAGGCTGCCTGTGATTTTAAACCTCAAAGAACCGATCTTGATTTTTGAGGAATTGAAGTTTGTAGTGTTGTGTTATAATAGTCATATTGTTCCTCTATGATGTTCTGTCAAAGATACCTAGTCTATCGTCTTTGTCTCAATAAACCTAATAATTCCTCAATTATTTTGTAAATAACTAACACACGGACTTATTAATTGGTAATTTTTCATCTGACTTTCACTATGAATTTAAGGTTTGATATGATATTTAACACTTTGTTTAAGGAGTCCCTATACTTTGAGTTATCTTTTATTAATCATTAGGGTCTTAGACTTAAAAATCCATACTCTCCTAGTTTGAAGATATGCATGCTATATTTCAAGCTTAATCTCCCTTAAAAGAAATTTGTTATCACATATATGATTGCATTTATGATAAAGACGAATCAAAGTATCACCGAGGAGTCTGGGATAGGAAGCTTGAGTTTGAACTTGATCTATATGATGCTCAGGGATGGGAAAAAACTAATGATGGCTTCATGAAACCTCTGTGTCAGCATCTTAGCCAGTATGGGACCTGTTCTCATGCTATCTCTTGAATTTGACCTGAAGTGATAGGGTGTGATGACATTAAATTAATAAGTTAATCAATGTGCACCAATATTTTGGTAAAAGAAGTGGATCTAGCCAAAAATAAAGAAAAGAAAGAAATGGTGAAAGAAAAGCTCTCATGATATAAAGTTAAATATAAAAGAGCTACCACCAAAGGCAAGCGCTCCCAACCATTTCAAAGTGTCCATTTGGACCACCGTTATTAGGACCAGGAGTCGGCCTAGAACCCAAAAAGGGCTCTGTATCGTAAATGCTACTAGTCTGGGTGTAGAAGGTATATTAGATACTCAAAAAGGGCACACCCCAGTGTACTCCCAAGAAAACAAGTGAAGACGACTCCAACTTTTTTTGACGGACAAACTGATTAGGAAAAATAAAAAATCAAAATGTGTTGTATATTGGCACTTGAGAGAATCCTGTTCCAAGGAGAGGAAGAGAAAATAAGTACACAATCCAATATCCTCCATAATCTAGCTTTTCATTTATCCCTTCGAAGTCTGACAAACTAAAGAGATAGTGGAATGGGGTAAGACTATATTTGTTCCCTAGAGTTGAGGGTTGGGTCCTTAGGAGAGCTTCGAGTATCAGAATTTTTAGTGACACTTTGACTCTACTCTCATATGTGTAGTCTATACTAAGTCATACTTTTTATATATGTATACATTGAGAGTCTGACAATTAGAGTTGTTGAATTCCTTTTTACTAATACTTGGATCAACTTTTAGTTTTATGATTCCTAAAAAACATAGTGTTCTAGGTCAAATCAATCCTTGTATACTCACTTACACATGTTAAGGATCTCGCTAATTAAATTAATTTTCTAACAAATTCTTTACTAACTTAAGGACGCTCTTAGCTTAAGTATAGAGGGTGATAAATACCATATTTATCATCATTAATTATCAATATTAACTCTATTGCTAAAGTTAATCACAAAGATTCAATAACAACTAACACTAGTTGCTAATTTATGTGTTGTATATAATTAACACTAATTATTATCTATTAATATGGTGTAATATTTTATGTATTTATTATTAAAAATAAAAATATTAGATTAATGCTGCATATAAATAAAATAACATAAAATAAAACAAAAATCTATAGGAATAATAAAAAGAAAAATAAAGAATTGTTTTATATGGTTTTTAATTTTTAACTATGTATAGATGACCTCTGATCTCTTTGACTTTCTTCATGAAAGGTGTAGGTCTCATCGAGATCTACAACATTCATGTTTACCACTTTTCCTAATTCTCCCTCTAACTAATTCTTTCCTTATTAATTCTGATGTATTTAATTTCTTCAATTCTGATTGGGCCACGTGGCACCTTCAGATCGCGCCACGTAACCCGCTCCTATATCGCCACTCGTGTCCACATAAGCTTCCTGATCTATCTTGGATTGAATTGATCCTGGCTATTGTCCACCGCCAAAATCATGAGTGTCTGATCCTCTTGATCAAGTGGATCCATACAACTCTCCTTCGCCCAAATCTCCAACGGTCACTGGATTTCATCAACCTCCAGTCCGCTCTTCTTAAGCATTGCAACTCTTCATTCCATGGCAACTTCCTCCAATTTCACCAACCTCCATACACACCAACTACCCTAGAAACCTCCACCAACTTCCTCTCCTAACTACCACCTTCCTTACCACTCACACCGTGACTATTAACACTAAGTTCCATGCTAAGTGGCGGTGGTTGAAACCAACGTCTGAAGTCAGCAACCTCTGTCGTGTATCTCCTATAAAAAGCCATCATCTGCCACAAGCTTCAACTATCTATCATTCATGGACATGCACCATAGCCTCTCTGACCTACAGTGATAGTACGAGGGCAAGATTGAGTATGACAATAGTTGTGCACCTCCAGCGAGTTCCTTGATTTTTTCACCAAGTTATATCTGAATTCGAGGTTGTTTGGACAAATGTTTTTGGACCGTCATTGATAACTAAGGAGTAGGACCAACCTCGCCGGAGCATAGGCTATAGCTCCGTCGTGCACGAATGAGCTGAAGAATTAGAGTGGCAGTAACCGTTGATTTACCATTTGGGTGAAATCCAACGTTTATAGATCAACCACGTTGCAAATACGAAGCAACATTTCGCATCCGAGCCTTAGACTTAGGCTTATTCCTACCCTCCAGAGGAGAAATCATGAGCTAACAAGTGAACCGACCCTTAACGCCCGAGCCTAGATGAATCAAATGCTCTGCACATGTGAGTGGAAAAATTGCAGTGGTTGTCCTCCGGTTTCTTGATATTATAGATAAGACCTTCTACCGAGTGAAAATGGTATTAAAACCCCTACAAGGTATTTTATTTGTTATCTAGTCCCCATCTGTCATTATCTGTAATAAAACTTGGAAGATTTTCTTGCAAAAAATACCCATGGACTCATTGTTGAATATCTTTTTATCCTTAAATCCAATTAATGTAATTTTGGTCTTGTTTAAAATATTGGTTGATGCTTTATTTCTTGGCGTGCTTGATAGATAGTTCGGGTTTAAAAATAAACCATTAATTATTCTTGGTTTTAAGTGCTCACTTATATCTCTTATCCTTATTGAAAATGCACCTTGAATAATCAATTTAACATGTTATGTTCATTAATTTTTAATGATTAGTTCATTAAATGATTTAATTGCTCTTTATCTCTACTCAACATCAAAATGAAAGTTTAACTCTTGTAGAAAAGGTTTTGAGACGTATATTACACTTTTCCTAATAAATCCTTTAATTAATAATCAATCAATTCAGGGTATTTTTGCGATTAAGGTTATTTGTCGTGTTCTTTTATGTGTGATTGTTCTATTCATGCTGAATGTGCATCAATGTTTGCATTTAATTTAATTGCATAAAAATAAGTTAAAAATTACAAAAAATATATCTTGTGTTTTCTGCATCATCTCCATATAATTAATCAAAGAATTTGTATTTAAAACATTTGAGATCTAAATTTAATCAATAAATTGCTTGCATCCTTGAGTTCGGCCCTGGAATTTCCCAGGTTATAAATTAAAGCCGAGAACCTCGTCACTGAGATTCCTTCTCGGTTCTGTGTAAGAGGCTAAGTGCCCCTACTACAACTGATCGATTTTAATATATGCATTTAGCGCTTCATCAGTGGAGCACTAGGTACTTGAAGTGAGTGTGTATGTTTCCATTCGTATGCATCTCTTGCTAGAGGATTCTATCGCTTACCACCTCATTAGTACTAAGCTACGTGCAAGGTGCTTGTCCAATTTAGGTTATTGTCTAAAAGAATCATGTGTGTATGAAATATTCTACTTAGACCATTTATGATGACATGTGAACATATTATTATGGACCCAAAGAATTAAGTTGCTATGACCTGAAAAGTTTCAATTCCATTTCCTATAAGGTTCCTCTGAAATTAACTATATTAAGGTCTTAAGCAAGTTCCATTGTTCAGAGTTTATTCTAGACTAGTTTAGGCATCAATATTATTCTAAAAAATGCAAATGCAAATGCAAGAAATAGACATTTTCCCTGAAAAGAAAAGAGGAAGTTTCTACATTAAACTTTTATGTCATTTTAGAGAAATTTTGTAAATTTTTATGGATTTTATACATTTTCCAATTTTATGGAACTTTTAATAGAGAATTAGAATAATTGAATTTAATAATATTTTATATAAAATTTACAAATAATTTTATACAAAAATATATACAACATTTATACACATTTATACGACATTTAACAAAAATAATTTTTATTTACAAATTTTATGTATGAAATTTACAAGGATTTTATCTTCAAAAGGATTTTATAAATAGATTCTATTTAAGAATTTTATATACGAGTTTAATACAACTTTTATACAAGGATTTGATTAAAAGGAGTTTATTAACAAAGGAATTTATTCACATAATTATTTCAAGAATTTTATTTACAAAAATTTTACAACAAATTATACCCATATTTACATACAAATATTTATATGCAAGGTGAGAAAATAAATTTACAAACTATTTTGATCCAAGTCCGACCCAATAGAGGATACACTTGCAAGCGCATTGATGAAACTTGTCCTCGCAATCCAAGATGTTGATCCAAGCAATGGATCTCCTGATATTGTCACAAAAAATTGGAGCTCTTCCAATTGTATCGAAAGCTCTGAGAAGATGAAGATCCACGAGCGATTGAAGCAGCAACATGATGGCGTAGTGACGATGGCAATCCTCTCTAGGTCACAAAGTAGACGATCACATTAGAGAGAGGGGGACAAATATGATGATGAGAAAAAGAGAGATATTGTTAATTTTGTGATCTAAAGAAGATCTTGGGTTGTGATGACTGAGATTCTTGTGACGGTATAAACTTATCCTCATGGAGTGCAAAGATAGTGTCCCTGAGGCGACCACTCACAAGACATCCTAAGTCAATCAACATGTACCTACAACGTAAAAATAAGATATGAATAGCCAAAAATGTGAGGCATAATTTATTATAATTTACAAACAAAGATGTATAACACGGTAGAGGTTGATCCATAAAGAGGAAGCTAGGTAGCCTAAATATTATTGCTAATCAAGGTGATCTATGTACATACATGTCTTTAACCCTTTAATGCGTATTTTTTATTTAAGATTTTTTAATTTTAAATAAGTTAATAATGAATACATGTATTGGTAAATTAATAATAATACAGATATATATTAATACACACACATAAAGGTCTAAAATAGAAAGAGACAATCAAATACAAACAAGATTGATTTTTCCACCTTTTTAGGGTTTTGAATTTGTTTTTAGATTTTTAATTTTGCATAATTTTAATTTATTTTCTATTGTTGGAAAATAAAATAATATATATTTTTATATAATATATTAGCTCATAGATTAAGTATGTGATTAATATATGTGTGTGTGTGTGAGTGGAAAGGGATCATACTCCATGGAGTAGGTAACTTACCTACTCCATTCTCATTTTTTGCCACTTCTTTTTTCAAAAAATGCTTCCATAGATTTTTCATAAATATATCCTAATATGTCATTCAAATTTCATCAGAAATAGAGATTCATATGCTTTCTTTCCAGAACAGGTCTATTCCAACAAATCTAAGACTGTTAAATTACATGTTCTAGATGGAGGGAATATGAGTCTCTATTTCTGATGAAATCTGAACTAGAGAGATATAGTTATGAAAATATATGGAAGCATTTTTCAAAAAAAATAAAAAGAAGTGACAGAAATGGGAATGGAGTTGGTAAGTTACCTACTCCATAGAATAGGATTCATTTCCTCTCTCTCTCTCTATATGTATATACATACAGATATTATATGATATATATGTCCATAAACATTCCAAAAATCTAGGAACTTTTTTAGGTTTTTTTAGATTTTTTCTAATTTTACGCTTTTTCTAGATTTTTACATGTTTTTATGTATTTTAAGAAAATATCCCAAAATAGGGATTAAATAAATAGACCGAGTATATTTGAAGATTTAAAATATCAAAAAGTGCTAAAAACTCTTCAAATTGGTTTTAATACATAAAAAAAGTAGAGAAAATTCAGGGATAAAATAAATATTTTTGGGTTTTTTTGTGATTTTCCTATTTTTTACTTAGTTTTAGAGCTTTTTAATTTTTAGTCTTTTTCAATTTTTAAGGATTTTTGGTCTGGAGTTAATACATGTAATAATAATCATACACTAATTTTTGTGATTTTTAAAGGTGCTTTGATATTTTTTGGCATTTTTACAGCTAAATATAGAAATTAATGCTCACTGTTTGAATAATTATAATAAATAAAAGCCAAGAAATGCAAATTGAAAATCGAAGCATGAAAAAATATCCTTGAAGGCATTTATGTGTAATTTTAAAAGATGAAATACAAATAGTGGTTATTTTTAACAAAAATAAATAATAAAATAAAATTATGTCACTGGCAGGGACCTTTTGGTAATTAATAGAAACTTTCCACAATTCTCGAACCCTTTTACAAAATCCAAGGGCGTACATGCAAGTTTTCCATAAAATAAATAAATTAAATGCTTCCTAGATGGGCCTTTTTGCAAATAAATACAAGCTCTGGTCCTCAATACAATTTTTCCACAAAAGTATACATTGAATATTTGATTTTATTTATTAAAATGAAATAAACAAAACCAAGGGGTCATTCCCGTAATATACCCAACTCACATGGCAGGCCATAGGAGCTAAGATGGCATGGACCCATGTATAAAACACATGGTGTTTAAGGGTCTCTAACAAAATTTTCAAAATTATTTGCACTCTAGATATAAATTTCAGACTAAAAAAGAAATAATAAATGTCAGAGGGGGGTTTGTTGCAAATTACCCCTTATTTGTGTGTAGGCCGATAATTGTGATCTCCTCACTTGAACACATGACAGCCTCACATCATGTAGTGATGGTTCGATTGACGACGACTAGGATTGGATCACGAGATGAGATCGAACAGTTGAGACTCGATTGATTGGACATCATTTTCTTCATCTAGAGTGGCGTTCTTCATCAGACGGTCCTGAAGTGCTCAGGTAGAATTTTCTAAGAACAACATCATGCATGGCTTTGATCTGCTCCTCCTCTATGCTCTACCTTATATTGAGCTACTGAGATGCTCTATAAGATCGCCTTGCTAGTCCGAAGCTGGAGGATGCCTCAAAAGAGTTCGGGTCCCATCGGAAGGGGTTTGGAGTGTTGAGCACCTAAAGCTCAGTTCTTGACATCGAAGACCCCTCTAATGGGTCCTCTAGGCCTGCATAGATGATAGGAAACTTTGTGGCACGCAGACGATCAGGTTTGGGCCATTATTGATGAGATTCGTGGTGATTTGAAAGGGATTGAAGGTGCCCTAACATGTAGCAGAGGAGGGAACACCGAGACATTGATCTAAGAAAGATCATGGGTTCTAGATGGGTTGGATTGATGAAGCAATGGCTGGGGATGGAGATGGTATGATTGGCGCATCGGAACAAGGGTCGGATCACAGTGACATGGTCAGAGCTCTAATGGCTCTGACATTCGAACTCTTGGAATCTATGCTACACTAAAGATCTAAAGATGAAATAAAATGCTTAATTGAAATGACGGAATTGAAATTTACTTAAGAAATAAAATTGTGCATTTCAAACCTAGTTGTGACACTAGGGAGAAGAGGTGGTCGAAGAGCCACCGTGGACCTCTTCTCATACTCCTACAATGCTCCAAACCTCGGGGAAGCTTCCACTTTCACCGTAGAACTCACACACACATGATTGGAGGGATTATAGAGCTCAGAAAGGAATCAAACTGGAAAGGGAGTATGAGAGTTTATTTGTAGAAATGGTGGGTGGTCCTTATTGATTGAGAAATTGCGACTGAATCGAGGAGCTTCGATTTGATCTTTGGCTAGGGTGTGATTTAAGGATGTTTAATCTCCATGAAACACACATCACGTCTAGCAAGAGCTTCACGGAGCACCAACGAGAAAAAGGTCAAAAATCGGGGTCCTGGAGAGGAGACTGTTGACCTAGAGTCAATGGCTGGCGGGACGTAATTGGTCATCATAAGTCGCTACTGGACAAAACAACCAGAATAAAAAGAGATATCTATAAATGAAATAATATATGAATTAATTCAATTTAAGTTGTAAAATAAAAAATGTTTTTTATGTAGTATTTTAACCTGATTTTTATTTATTTTTATGTATTATTTTATTAGAGCTACTTTTTAGGGGTTTATTTATAGGTATATTGACATATGTTTTGTATATTTTATTTTTATTTTGTATTTTGTATTTTATTATATAATATACATAATTTGTACATTCATAATGTATTTAAATATACATAAATATATTTTTGTATTTTTCGATATAATTTGCACACAAATAAATAGAGATATATATTATATAGGTATAAGTATAATATATTCCTCTGTTTTTTGTATATTATTATATTTTCATTATGGCTTTATTCTATTATAAATATGTACAATAAACTATAAATAATATTTACAAAATTACAAAAATGTTAAATAATAAAAAATATAAAGAATAAATAAAATGAATATCTAACTTTTGCATTTTTACTCCAAATTGAATGAAACCACCTTCATTAAATAGCTTATTAAAAATTATATAATTAAAGTGATTTTGATGCATTTTAAGTTTTTTAATTATGAAGATATGGATTTGGAAAGTTTGGGTTTTGGCTTTTTATTTTGAGTATAAAATTTACATTATGTATTATTTGTGTGTGAAGTAAATTTTGTATTTTCTATACATTTTTATCTAAAATTTCATGTATAATGTTTCTTGATTTGATAAGTAAATAATAAAGAACAAAATGGTCCCTAAAATGAGTTACTAATGAATAAATAAGGTATTTTTACCCCATGAACCCTATAAACTTTGCCAATCACCTCTACAACCTTTGAAATATTGATATTCCTCCCTCGACCCTGTAAACTTGCTAATCCTTACCCCTTGAACCCTGCGATTAATCTGTTTGAAGCTCGTGAGGGTTTCATGGGTAATTTACAGGGTCGATGGGGTAATTACATTGTGTAAAAGGTCGTAGAGGTGATTGACTAAGTTTTTAAGGTTCATGGGGGTAAAAATCACAATAAATAAATATGGTTTTATCGCGTTTTTAACCCTTCTCTCTTCTACAGTATTCCTTCCTTTGGCATTTTTTCTTTTTCTTCGCTTTTATTTATTGTTTTTTTGCTTTAAACAATTTACTTTATACAATAATAATAAAATAGATAATGAATGCTAATTTGTACAAAATAATGATATATGTATGTATTTAGCTAGGGTTTAAAGGCAAAAATAAATAATAAAGGTGATGAAATAGGGATTCATCACCCCCTATACTTGCCTTACTAGTCCCTACAAAAAACTTATTCTTATAAAGTAGAGAAAAGAAAATAAAGAAATAACTTGGAATAATTGTCGACTTTTAAACTAGTATTAATAAAGTAAATATTTAGAGCTCCAAGAAGGCCTTTTGATTAATGGTTTGTTCGGAACCACATGGAAGTCAAGAAGTGTGACATAACAACCTTTACCTTTCATACTCCTATCATCCAGTCCAATTTACAACCAAGTTAGAACCATCCTCTCAGTCACATACTATTGCTACCTTGAAGTATTGGAGCCATGTGTGTGAATTTGTCAGCTCTCCCCAGACAAAATCGTTGAATCATCAAGGCTTCTGCTCTCCAGGTAACTCGTCCTCGTGGAGACAGATATTCCCTTCTAAGGACATGTGCTCCCATTCTTTACAACCGAATGGGTAAGAAGTTACAAGAATGAGAAATTAAGTGGGAATGAACTAGTGTAGTCTTTATTCCCTTGTGAAGTCGGTCAGTCTAACTGATTCTTCACCAAGAAGCGGACCTTTTCTGAAGCTCAAATTTTTGTGGAATTTTTGATATAGGCTTCTTTGGATATTTTCTTTGACTTTATACAACTTCTGCATGCTTGCTTATGCCCCAATGGGTATATAATCTATTGTTCCACCCATTTTTTGAGTTCTTGGAAAAAGTTGTGTTCGTAGACCATTCCTCATCCAAAGAATTCTCTTAATCCATCTTCAGTCTTTAGATATATTGTTACCCATAGAAGTAGGCTAGAGTATTGGAGTTGGCAATCTCCAAGAATGGTTCCTGAGCCACTCTTGATGAAGCGGCCTTGCATCGTCCCGAATAGGAGTCCAAAATTTTTCAACATCCCATCTGAGTTGAGCTAAGTGTTAGGTGCGAGGTTTCCAGTCAAGTCACTGTCTCAAGATTCTTACGGATGATATGAAGGGTTCTATTTAGGCACATTAAATTGAATCATGAACATACTTATAGAATGTAAAGAATTAAGTCGTGGTAACCTGAAATATCTCTACTTCCAATCCTTAATGGGTTCCATTGAAATTAAGTGTATTGAGGTCTATTCAAAGCTACAATCTTCATACTTTATTTGGAATTGTTCAATTGTCCATGTTATTACAAGAAATGTGAATGCTATGTACAATGTAAAAAAATATTTTTGTGATGCAATTTTCTATTTTTGAACTTTTTATGGTTTTTTCAAAAGGTTTTTGCGAATTTTTATGTTATTTTTGAAAAGATTTTCCAAATGTTTTTGAGATTTTTAATTTTGTAATTTTTTAGGGATTTTTCAAAACAAAATATCTTTTTTTAAACACAAAATTTTGGAACAAAAAAAGAGAGAGTATGTACATATATTTACATGGGGGTCATATTTTTATTTACAGGGTTTGGCTTATAGGAGTTTACAGGGTTGTATATATAAGGTCTATAAAGAATGTTTTTTGTCCGAATTGTGTACATAGTTATCAAAATAATTTGATTTTTTTGCAAATATTTTGAAAACTTTATTTTGCAAACTAACTTTACAAATAATTTTTACAAGCATTTTTACAAAATTTGGAAACCATTTTCCAAAGATATTTCAAATAATATATATATATATATATATATATATATTTCAACCACTTTCCAAACAATTGTAAATAGATTTTTAAAACATTTTACTCGTAAAAATTAAAACATTTGCAAAAATTAATTTTTTACAAATAAAACATTTTTACACAAGTTGAAAATATTTAAAAACATTTTCTAAATAGTTTCCAAAATATTTTTCAAAGATTTTTTTCCAAACCATTTTCAAACATTTTGCAAAATATTTTTACCTGATTTATTAGTCGATGTACAAAAAGAAATTTAATGAATTTTATGCAAGTATGTTCTTTATACTTAATTAATTTTAGTTTTGATATACTTATTGAAAATATGAAAATTTTAGTTATGGCTAAAGTGTATGCAAATATATACGACCCCATTATACTTTGCTTGATCTATGTCCTCATAGATCGAAGAGAAATGAAAAGACATAACTCGCAATAAAAAATAAGAGAGCATATACCACAACTGGAGAAATAAAGAATGAATCAATAAGAAGTTGACCGTCCCCCCTATAACTAGGATCGATTAATCCTAAGTATAACAGAATTTATCTACATGCAGGGAGGGTCGAGGTAGGAATGAACAACTCACAACTTGGTTAGCTTCCATTATACTTAGGTTAAGGTATCCCTAAGTATTGACATATATCAATCTGCGAGAAGAAAGGTGAGGGGATCAAGAATGAACATATGAGGTTGCTTACCCCCCCCCCCCATACTTAGTATGAATCATATCCTAAGTATAAAAGCAATGAACGAATAAAATAAAGCAGAGAAAAGAAAATACAAACGAAAAGAAGAAAATAAAAAAACTAAAGGAAGAGTTTTTGACGAACATTATCTGAATCTTTTGTTATTATGTTGGTTGTGGAGGATTCATCAATGATTACTTGCACTACATTGACAATGGCTAGGAGAGTGTCATGCTCAAGGTATGGATTTAGTAACTGACCGTTAATGACAGATGGTTGTGCATCTGTTGACACGTTTGATATCGCGATGCTTCCGTTATCACGCATTTCTTTCACTCTGAATGGCCCCACCCATTACTTTTTAGTTTGCTCGTGAATATCTTCAACTTTGTGTTAAATAGCCTCACTTTCTGTCCAGTCTCGATGGTCTTTCCTCTAATGTGTCGATTGTGCTAGTGTTTAACCTTCTCCCTGTATATCAATGTGTTATCATAAGCATAGTCTTGGAATTCCAAGTGCTTGTTCAGATATTCTGTCCTTTGCTAACCACCTCTACTTGAGTCCAAGTTGTAGATATTGATTACCCATAATGATTTATGTATCAGTTCCATGGGAATATGGCACAACTTTCCTTACACGGGATGATAGGGTGACATGCCCAAGGTAGACATGTAATCGATTCTTTATGCCCAAAGGACAGAGTCCAAGAGTTGGGACCAGTTCTTCATGTCCACCTTCACAAGCTTTTGAAAGATCATTTTGATTTCTTTGTTGAATAATTCTACCATGCCATTTCTATGGGGATGATAAGGAGACGTGACTCGATTCTTGATGCCATACTCCTTCATTAATTTTCTGACCTCTTTGTTAATAAAGTGACTACTCCATCTGATATCAAAATCTTCGGAATCCCGATCCACGAGATGATGTTTTCTCTTAGAAATCGGCACACGTCGTGGCTGTCAATGGATCGAGCAGGAATAGCTTCATCCCAACGACTCAATGTAATCAACGGTAAGAAGGATGTTCTCAAATACCTGACTATTGGGAAAGAGTCCCATGAAGTCAATGCCTAATGCATCGAACACATCTGAAATCTGAATAAATTTCAGGGACATTAAGTCTTTTGCTTTAAGGGTGCCTCCCAGTCCCCGTCAGTCAGTGCAGTGCTTCACATATGTTGAAGCATCCTTAAGTAGTGTCGGCCACCAGAGGCCACACTGTAGTACTTTCGCTGCCATTCTATCTTCAGAGTGGTGTCCACTAGATTCATTCAAGTGACAATGCTTGAGGACACTATGATGCTCCTCCCGAGGAATACACCGATGCCAAAAGCAGTCTGCTCCTTCCCTAAATAGTAGCGGATCTTACATTGGTAGAAATGGAATTGGGACAAGAATTTGTCATTCTTGATACTCGTCCAATCTTGTGGGACTATATTTGAAACAAGATAGTTCACAATATCGACATACCAATGGAGTGAATCCACAACAAGAATCGACTCGTCAGGAAAGGTGTTTATGATGGGTGCATTGCTCGGTGGAGTCTCTTGCTGTTCAATTTTGGAAGGTGATCTGCTACCATATTATAAACCACGGGCTTGTCTTTGATCTCCAAATCGAACTCCTAGAGGAGAAGGA
This sequence comes from Ottelia alismoides, assembly GCA_037367405.1. Lineage (NCBI taxonomy): Eukaryota > Viridiplantae > Streptophyta > Magnoliopsida > Alismatales > Hydrocharitaceae > Ottelia > Ottelia alismoides. The sequence goes on along the minus strand of JAZKJV010005726.1, from coordinate 216,254 downwards.
TCCACCTGATCAGTCTAGGCTTGGCATCTTTCTTCTATTGTAAGTATTGGATAACAGAGTGGTCATTATAGATGATGACTTGAGATCCAAGAAAATAGGATCTGAACTTCTCAAGGGTGAACAGCACTTCCATCAATTCTTTCTTTGTGATAGTGTAGCTTCTCTGATATTCATCTAATGTTTTGTTATCGTAGTGAATGGCATAAGGTGCCTTGTCTTTCCTTTATCCTAGAACAACCCCAATTGCAAAGTCTGCCGCATCTATCCTGATGTAAAAAGGGAGAGACCAATTTGGTGGTTGCAGGACTGGATCTTGAGTGATTAGCTCCATTAATTATTTAATGAAAGGAGAACATACTGATCAACACGAAACTCGGTCTCCTTGCATAACAATTCTAGTAAAAGGCAGGCGATGCAGCTGAAATATTGATGAATCTTCTGTAGATACCCACATAGCCAAGAAATGACCTCACATTTCTGACAGTCTGAGTTGTCTCTAGATTTTCATTAACGTTTATCTTTACTGGGTTGACTTCCATGCCACGTTTGGAAATGACGTGACCAAACACAATCCCTTTTATGAACATGAAGTGGCTCATTTCCCACGACAATACGAGATTGATTTCTCAGTATTTATGAAGTACTATGTCTGGTGCTGAAGAAAAGAATCAAAGTTATCACCATAGAAGAAGAAGTCCTCCATTAACACCTCAAGAAAACCACCAACCATATAAGCAAAGAGTGCAAGCATACACCTTTGGAATGTGGCAGGTGCATTGCCCAAACCAAAGGGTATTTTCCTGAAGGCGTATGTGCTAAACGGGCAAGTGAAGGAAGTTTTCTCTTGGTATTTTGGGGATATTGCCACTTGGTTGTACCTAGGTACCTATCCAAAAGTAGAGGAACTCCTGGTCGATCAATCTTTCTAGTACTTGATCAATAAATGGCAATGAAAAGTGTCCTTAAGCATTAAGGCGACGGTAATCAACATACAAGGATGTCAGTACCTAAATAGAAATCTACTCTCCTCTTTCATTTGTAACCACGGTAAGCCCCGATTTCTTGGAAACTACATGCAGATGGCTCACCCAATTTGATTTAGAGGTGAGATAAATGAAGCGTGTGTCACACCATTTCGTGATTTCTTTCATGAGCGTGTCCCGTAAATTTGGGTTTAGTCTTCTTTGAAACTCTCAGGACAGCTTGGCATCTTCTTCCAAATAAATATGGTGTGAGCACAGAGCATGATTTATCCTGTGGAGGTTTGATACATGCCAACTAAGTGCCTTGTAATTTTTCTTTAGAACCTCGAGAAGTTTAGACTCTCGGTATGGGATCAATCTGCCGCTAATTATGATTGGATACATATTTTCTACACCCGCAAGGAAAGCATACATGATTCCTGCCAAAAGTGGCTTTAATTCGTATTCTGATCTGGCTTGCTTCTAGGTCACTTCAGAAACTCAAATGGTGGGTGAATGATCTGCTAAAAAATTGGAGGTATTGCTTACCTCAGTAGATTGTGGTTCAACTGATAATGTGCAAAAAAAATCTGCAATAAAGTCATCATGTTCCGACTGGCATGAATATTCTGAATCAAATCGATGCATCAACAAATTTGAATATGTCTCCCAAGTGATATCGAAGCTTGTGTCGATGTGTTTTCCTGGTCCTCCTCAAGATATAGGATTTCTAGGGTCCATTTGTCTTTCAAAGAGAGTTTCGTATCTCTGATTTCTTTAATAAAGTCACATACTACTTTAGGCGGTGTTGCATGGCTTTCATCAGGTACAACTTTTGGCTCACTGACCTTGTCTATGGTAATGTTGTTGCTGCTCCAACTGAACATGATCTTCGTAGACTCATAGTCAACCGCGAACTTTGTAGTGCACAAGAATGGCCATCCAAGAATGATTGGAGACTGAAGTAATGGTGCAGGGTAGTCCACATCAAGGACTACAAAATCAACAAGAAACTACATGTCCTATACCTTTACGTCAACATCTTCCAATAGACCTCTAGATCGGTTAATAGATCGATCAGCACAGAAGGATCACGGATGTCTTCTTGAGTGGACCCTGCCTAAATTATAGAAGTAGTGATGAGTGAAGGAGGTTGATGGAAGAGTTGTTGCCAAGCAGGGTTCGCTTGAAGACTTGATAAAAAAATCTGGCATCAGATCAGAGGTGCTCCTTTGATTAGCTTCTTCAGAGGGAGGTTGTTGATGGCTGCAAATGTAGACATGGTGAAGACGTGCTTCTCAACTTTCTAGCATTTGTTGTTGCGATTCGACCAATGCTTGTTTGTACATGCTTCCTTCAAACCCTTCTTCATAACGGACATGTATTCCATGGTTTGCATCAATGGTAACTCAACAATAAAATTTTTGAGAATATCCACAATACCTAGATCAGATAATGCACTTTTCTTTTTGCAATTTTTTGGATTTTTCTATTGCATTTGGAAAAGGAATATTTACATAATTGAAATCAAAATCCTTGATCTTATTTATAATAGAATTCTTGTCCACAATATTTTATACATTCAGACAATAAAAAGGTGTACATTCCAAAAATGCCAGTGATGCTGTTGGTGGACATTCAAAAACTACGGTCTTCGCTCCATCATTTGGCTCTGGATCGACTATTGTGGATTCTCCATTGCTGGCACGACTCTACTTCTACCACGATCATCTTTTTGGTCTTTTTTTATTTTTTGTTATTTTGCTAATAGAGATGGTGGTGGATGACAGTAGGCATTGCTCCTCCTCCTTCCTCACCTGAACATGTAGCTAACAAGGCTGATGTAGAAGATGACGATTCACCTAATGGAGCTTTATTCTTTCCATTGGTATTGGTAGATGGAGGCAAAGTCCTACCTCTCCTAAGATTAATAACATTAGACAACATAAAATCACAATCATATGACTCTACAAGCACATATGGGACATCATATTATGCCTATTTTTTCTCTTAAAATTATTGGGTTTAGTTAGAGTTTTTGTGGCCGGATGTCCAGCTTCATTATCATCTATGCTAGATCCTATACTAATTGGGTCAAGCAATCGAGGCTCGAGTTCACGGGAATTTCCTCAGAGGGTCCAACGAGCTACTCACGTTGGAATTGATAATGTTGAGGCTGATACATGTGCTGCTTGTACTGTTGTTGAGGGGGAGGAAGTTGATATTGATTCTGATATGGAGGAGGAGGATACTACTGCTGAGGTGCAACCACATATCGTGGTATGGCTGGTGCTGACGATATGACAAGTGGTGGTACTACTATGACTATCTACAACTATTGTGGTATTATGGAGATTGGTGATGTTCATACTGAGACTGAGGCTAGGAGGATTATGCAAAGCCACCACCCTAAGGTTGGTGGTACAACCGATTGGTTGGTGGTTGGCCCTGATCTTGTCCAGCAAGACGGGTCAGCTATGCATCATTTCTCCAGACACTGTTGACTTCTTGGTTCATGGGTAGTGGTGGGAATGTTGGATCAAAATATGATAAGTAGTCTGCTTGGTAGACCACCATCTATTGCTGAGGTGGGGCCTGCTTGGGTGTCCGCACATAGTACACATGATGGATCGTTGCTGTTGTAGACAGTGCTGAGGATGTTGTGGAGGTCATGGTTCATCTTTCTTATTAGTAGGAGTCTCTGATGATGGTCTCACTGACTGTCATGAGCTGATGGTGCTCACCAGTAGCTCCAACTACTTGGTGATTTGGTCTAGCTTATCCAAGTGTTGCATCCTCTGTTCGATCACAACGAGCTTCTCAAGATCCTTTGATCGTCTCTGGATGATATCAACCTTTAAGAGATAATTACAAATGATGTTGAGGTTGGAGCTCTCATATATCCTGTCTCGTGGGATGTTGTCATGTGCACTATGTACACTGGCTTGCGGAGGACCTTGGACTGTCTCTGGTAAGCACGAGATAAAGAGAGGGTGGCTTCTCCTTCGACCATTTCTTCAAAGATCCACCATACCACATCTTCATCCCTATTAAAGTGGGATCCCCCACATAACATTAGCTAAACTTTGGCTTTCTACATTCAGGCCCCGAAGAAGTGTTGGACCAAGCTGGTCCTCAGTATGTATTGGTGGGGGTACTTCTACAGATCAGTGAATCATTCCTATACTTCATGAATGGACTTGTGGATGGTATTGGGGAAGTTTCTTATCCTGTCTTCATACAGTTAAGATTACTAAGAGGGTAGAACTTGTGAAAGAATGCATATTTAAGTTCCTCTCAGGTCATCATGACCTTTCCCAAATGAATAAAAGTACAAGGCCAGGTATTGGAGACTCAATGGGAATGTAATCATCTTGACTCCACCTAACGGGATGTTAGAATAGTGTATGGTTCTGTATATGCGAGAGAACTGTTGCAGGTGAATGTACGATTCCTCATTTATGTTCCCGTGGAATGACATCAGGAGTGCACATAACTGAGGATTTTGCTCGAAATGAGTGTGCATTGATGGGATGTGAATCCACTCGATCATATGGCTATCTCTAGGATTGTCTATATCTTTCAGTGTCGGTTTGTGGTTCTCATTCCTTGCCCCCACTTCTTCTTGATCATCGTGGGGTCTTTCACGATCTCCTCCCCCTCTTCTTGCAGGTATGTTCCCCATGTCATTCAACATATCTTGAAATGTAGTCTGCACGAGTGCATGCTCAGTCAGTTACTACTGAATGGCATGAATGTAAGCCAACAATTGAGCATTCACCTAATTCTGATCTGGCATGGAGCCTTGCTCTAGTTGGGGCGACTGCTATCACTTTCCCTTTCCTTGAGGAGCCATCTCCAGGTCTGAGTCTGAAGAGATGTATTTTGGAATGGGATCGAGGACTGAGACTGTCATCTATCTGCAATGTAAAAGAATCCCAACAGACCACTGTAAATTCAAATGCCAGCTACAGTGATGAATCTGAGATTAGGGCCAATCCCATATGGCTGTGAATGGAGTAAAAAATGTAGATTGAAATCGACCTCAATTCGCAACGAGTGGGAGTGGGACAAGAATGGTCCCTATTTTATCAAGAGATAAAGGATAATGGAAAGAAGATGAGGAGTCTAGAGATAAGTTCAGATGGTCCGAACAAGGTTCTCAAGAATCACCTTGAATTATTGATGATGTCGAGTCCATGGAATCGATGTAGGTGTCGACGGAGTCCCGACTAAACCATCCACGGATCAACATCATGAAGCAAAAGAGGATCAATGCCGGAAGAAGGATACGATGGTCAACGAGGAATAAAATGGAGTGTATAATAGTAGAAAGGATTGAAAAGAGTAGGGTGTCAAAGAGGAGACACATATAAAAAAATTTGCGCAGGTGCATGGGACTTCATCTTTGAATCTTAATCCAGATCCATACAAACACATACAAAATTTGGTTCACCAACTCAACACAATGTGAAATCATAAAAGATCGACTATTTTTATCTTTTTAATTTTAGCTTTGTTATTCATGCATATCTTTTAATAAGTCCTTAGTACGCTAACCCTATAGGAGCAAGTGTACCTCAAGAAAAATATCTCGTACTTGTCATCCTCCTTTGCAACCTGTAGTTTGCACTTTTTGAGGTCCTTTTAACCCTTCATGGATCCCTACTCAACCAAAGAATAAGACGGAGGAAGCCAATAGGGGAAACCACTACTTGGACCTCGCTCACAACAGAATCACCTATGAGCGTGCAAGGACCTACTCGGGCACGAATCGATGAGACATACACAATTGTGAGGGCATGACCTAAGCTCAATACTTCAAACCATGTCAATGTTCTACACAAGGCGGGAACACCATCGATGACAGGATCATACTCGGTCATGTACGATAGAAGCATCAATACTTCGGAAATCCAGGCGGTACACAAGGCAATTACAGACTTGGTTTTGGGCTCTAATCCTAAGTGGGTCACACCTTATTCATGGGAGGGGTTTTGGTCTCCTCTTAAGGTACATGAAAGATATGAGGGTTTTATGAACCCAAAGTAGTGAAGTCCATTACATATTTTAATTACTATTAGAGTTTATTTAGCAGTCCCTTTGTTTTAGATTTTTTTTGGGTTTTCATCTTTTTTTGGATATTTTGCATACAAGCACCTAACAATTTTGTAGATTTTTCATTTAAGTCCTAGGTGTTCAAAATCAAAGGGAGAGACCAAAAAAGTCATGCAAGTCGATTCTATGATGAAAATTTCACCATTGAACCTAATGATGCATGCGTAGTTAGAGGACTTACAATGCTTTCCATCTCTCTCCATGTGATATGCAACATAGAATTTTTAAACCTATCTACATGGTGATGTGCAATCAAGAAAATCACCCTAAACAGTAGCTACTATTAGTCATGAAGAACCATATGTTAATTATTTATAAATAAACCCTAGGGTTCAGTTTTGGAGACATCTCGGTGCTTGCGACAACAGGTCTTTCCAACACTGTATGATGCCTCTTTCAGTGCATGTATTTAAGTCCAAATAATTAATAATTCTTACTTTGACTAGATGTAAATGTAAGAGACTATAGTCACATAATTATTATTAGGATCTAGATCTAATTATCAATACAAGCAATCCTAGAGTCTAGGGCACTATGTATACAAAAAAATAAAAGGAAGGTGGAAAAACTCAAAACATCATGAAACAAATAAAGCAAAGGTGATGAAAACCCGAGAAAACCATGACGAGATCTATAGATGAACAATCACCCGGGCAACGGACCTCATAGAGCAGAGTAGTGTACAAGTTTGTAATTATTACAGTTAATAATGAATAAATGAATCACTCTCTCACCAAAATAAACTATAATACTAAGCTAAAAAACTATGATAATTGGTCCCCTTATTATGATTGATGCCTCTCCAACTGGTCATGTTAAGAAGAACAGTCTCCACCATGCTTGGATGAATCCTCCTCCTAAGAGGTTGTCCTCGCGTAGCAAGCCCTCACAAAAAACACAACAAGAGAGGTATATTATCACATATAATCAAATAATGTATTTAAAGAAATTAAGAAATGAAGTATGTACAAGTGATAAATTGAGAAAATACCTCTTTAATAATGTTGTATTATTGTAGTATAGGAGACAAATTTTGATTCAACAAAGACCACAACTTCAAATATGGGTCAACTAATTTACTTAGTATGTGTACCAAGGTCAAACACATGGATACAAGAATCCTAATCAATTCATTAAAAATTACTTGTTAAATAAGGAGAAAATTCAAGAATCTAGGTCTTCATATGTAGTTAGAACACAGAGTGAATAACATGATGCATGAAAGAATAAAGGATAAATATCACAAGTAGGCCTCCATAGGGACCTATTTATAATTTAAGGAAACTGAAGGGGTCCCTTTATACATTTTCCTTGTACGTAGGGGCATGTCTGCGATTTATGAAATCTGACTGGGGCTCTCTACAACTTGTCCAGGTGCACACATGATGCACACTTGCCTGGACTATGTGTAATTCGGGAGAACTCAGGGGTCTACGCTGTAATTTACCTGGCCCCTCTGATCGTCGAAAATCGGAGTGCGTAAATCGATATAAAATCGAGTCGTTGTGCACGAAAGAGAGAGGACAGATCAATAATAAATTTTTATCCGGAACTTAAAATAACAGAGCACACTAAGTGTGTTTGCAAGTGCACAGTGATAAGTCACGGGTCGAACACAGGGAGGCAGATCTGATGTGTAACACTTTCTTTCTTTTTAATAAAAAAATTGCGATTATAGAGCGAAGAACATTAATGCCCAAGAGATGTAACGAACTAAACAGTGTGGTGATTGTGTTCAGGAATCAAATCAAATGGAGAACTAAAACTAAGTTCCAACAAGCAGTTAATTATGAGGATGAAGAACATTATCCATAAAAAGAAGACAATTGATTTTTAAAAAAAAAACAAATCCTATCGTTAAGATTATTCAAATGATGGGGAAACGTGCAAGAATATCTTACGAGCTCCATAGAGGCATGCAAATAAACATGATAATGTAAACCATTTCGAATATGAATTTGAGTTCAAGTTCGGCTAATATCAATGGCTTCAAATGATAACGATAACAAAAAAATTGAACAGGGAGTCTTTTGGCTTCGAGGTGCACTGCTTGAGATGAAAGGACTCCTCCTTTGTGATAGAAGGCAAGTCCTTGTCAGAATTGTTGAACTGTTATGCACATAGTTTCTATACGTGTTAAACCCTCTGCTGCCATATGTATTCCATTGATCGCATAACCTCCTTGAATGAGGGGTACTGGACTTTTCACTTCGGTCGCACTCTCCCTTTCGCTATTCCCCTTGCTTTCCTACAAGCAACAGATAACACAATCAGAGAATAAAATAGTATATTTCAAAAAGATGAGAGACGAAACTGGAATATAACATGAAGCAAAAAAAAATGACGTGAAAGAAATGTAAATGCTGGGATTTGAGCTTGGAATAGGATTTGAGATGACGGCCCAAAGAATGGGAACACCACCCAGATGTTCGTGCGTAGGAACAGGTGGGGAGAACAGGGTCCTGCTCGCAGTGGGCTGCTTCTTCTCGGCTCCGTATCCGGCTGCTCCCCATGGTCGACGGACTTTGATATTTATATCCTACCTTCGGCTGCCATCCCGCATTATTACCAATTGCCTTTTCTATGCGATTGCCAAAATATCCGTGAATGAGAAGATTTCAGGATGGTATGAAGGCCTCGCGAGAAGTTTGCACGTCAAAACAGGAAGGCGACAACTATCACAGGCATATTGTTTGGCAAGAAATATAATTTCGCAGCTTTAGTTAAGGACATTGACAGAGCACGTGAGATCCTCTTATTTGATTCTAGTATCGTGTGCATGATTCTTGCGTGAAGAATGAAGATCGTTACTCTCTCTCTCTCATGCGCTTTTAGTGTACCCCTTGATTGCTGGGTTAATGATCAGATTTAAGATAGGCATATGCAATTGGATTTAGCATTCATATACTGCAAGAATCGCACTTAAGGCTTAATCTCGCTCCCGCTCCAAATGGTATGGCAAGAATGACGGTAACTGTTGCATCATGCGCATGGCTTGGTCCGGCAATTTACTTGAAATTCACGTCTTTAAACTGCACGTAGCAGAGTAGTAGACTAATTGTCCCATAATGAGGGAATAGAAATGGTTTGAATGCCATTTAAAACATGTGAGGTGGTGATATCACAAGATGAGAGAGCAAGAGAGAGAACTCTTTCTACGTGCATGGAGTGGGTAGAGGTTTAGGACATGACGTGACTTTCAAATATAATGGATTGTTGCAAAAATCCACGGGAATACGTGGGTTCATGAAAAGGTCCAACTCTTCTTGATAATCGTGATTATGAATGCAAAATCCAACCCCAATGATAAGAATTAAGCTCAAATCGGTGATCACATCGGAAACGGACGGACACAAAGATATGACATAAAAGCATGCAAACTCGATCCACTAATGCTCACAAAAGGTGCTAAATAGGCAATGATAATGCAATGAATCGTAGATTCAACACCCTCACATGAGGGGCTCGTGATGAGCTAGGCTCGGGAGGCGAGAGAAGGCTCAGATCACATGGATGGATTTGAAGCTTCAGGTGCTGGTTTGAGCCGCCAAAACTTCCGTGCCTCAGAGTAGCGATGTGGCTCTTCTGAGTCATCCAATCGTGAGGACCGAACGACAATTGTACAATGCATTCATCTGCTCTGCCGCCTCTTGTGGAGGACTTTGTGGGGCTCCAACATGCCTAGGGAATCTCCACCGTGCTCCACTCTCCTACTCGATGGTCGAGTAAGCTCCCTGGAGCCTTAGCATTGAAGTTCAGATGGCATGTGTGGCGGGCGATGGTTGGAAGCTGCTGACGACGAAGACTCGTTGGAGGTAGAGTTATAGAACATATCTCCATCCATAATCCAACCATTGAATACCTATGTTCCTGCGAGGTTAGCAATAGCCGAAGTGTGCGATGTGCATGCTTTAAGTGAGGTGAAGAAAGGTCCCATGCCAGTGGATGAGTAGGGAACCTGGATTCCATCTCTAGCGAGTCGAAGAGGAGATAGGTTGGAGCGGAGAGGGATTTTGTAGAAGAGGGAATGTGAGCTACAGGATTGGTGAAAATGTTGGTTGTGAGGTAAAGGTCATAGGATGGTTGGTGAATAGCGGGGATCAATGTGAGCATCGGAATAAAAAAAAAAGAAAAAAGAGCAAGAGAAATACATGATTGGAGCAGGATCTTGGTGGATGAATTGGCTTGTGTTAATCTTCTTACGCATCTCTGGTCGTTGCTCAAATCCGGTCAGCCCTTCCAAAGATCTCAACAGTTCCTATGGCGGTCACAACATGGTACGAGGACCATGGGTGAACACAAGAGCTGAGGGCTCCATTATGGCCCTCGCTTCGATCTCCGTTTGTCACAGAGAGGTGGAGGAGGGCTAGGGTTTTAGCTATGTATTGGTGGACGATGGTGAAGGACAGAGGAGGTGGTTTTATATGTTGGATCTCTATCTATTTTCGCAATGAAGGGTGAGATTTGGAACGGTCGAATAATGGGATTACAAGGTCGGAATTGATGGATGGGGGTTATTGAATGTGAGAGATGACCGAGCTACATGGTGGTGGTGTTAAGGAGTGAAGAGGTGGAGTAATGGTGGTGCTAAAATGTAAAGGCGATGGAGCTAGTGTAACGGATGGGAAGGAGGTACCTAGAGGAGGAAGAAGATTCATGGATCGTTGGATCTCACGATCAATCGACTAAGAAGAGGGTGCGAGGGGTAGTGAGGATCATATCATACGATCTGATCGAGTGATGAAGATCGAGGAAGAGGCGAATGGCTGGGATGATGAGAGGGTTTCATCTAAGGGCAAAAGGAGTAATGGTGACGTGGAGATAGAGGAGGTGTTGCATGCTAGGGCATCCAATGGTCTCGATGAGGTGGAAGTGAGAGATGGAGACCTGATCTGGAATAATATCGGAGGGCTAGGGAGAGAGCCCGAATGGAGGGCCAACATGAAGGCTAGAGAGAAAGATCATACGACCCATGTGAGGGCTGGGTGGCGGAAAAGGAAGCAGCCACGTAAGCGACACAGAGAGCGCCACTGGCTAATCATATTATTCAAAAAATGAAAAAAGAATTGAAAATCAAAAATAAATAGAAGAAAGCAAAATTTACAAAAAGTCAAAACATGAAATTGTAGATGTCTATGAGATCTACAAGTTTCATGTTGGTCGAAAAATCAAAGGAGGTCATTTGTACAACATGCAATTTTTACAATCATTTTTAAGTAATTAAAAACACCTATAAGGGTTTTGAACATTGTTTGTATTTTTAAAAACCAAAATAAATATATAAAATAATTAATCTATATTTAGGGATTTTCAATAAAAGAGAAAATAAATAAAATCTTAGTAATTAAATACAATAATTAAGGTTAGTGTTAATTATTTATTGACAGAGACACACAAGTAATCAAGATTTCCCATGAAGTTATTATTTTTCGAGGATAAAAAGAGAGAATAATGATGATTCCTCATTGACTCATCACCAAGTAAGAAAGAGATAGAAAATTTTATACATGGAAATGAATGAATAAATGAATGTAATGAATTTGTACAAGGGAATGGATGCATAAATGAATCAAACAAGTGAATCAATAAACAAATGATATATATATATATATATATATATATATAAATTAGGCTACACACTTTGCTCCCCGACAATAGTGTCATTTGATGACTGAGAATCTTGCGATGGTCTAAAATTATACTTAGGAAGTGCGAAGATATAGTGTCATTGTGGCGACTACTCACAAGACATCCTAAGTCAATAAACAAGTACCCACAATGTAAATATAAGCAACGAATAGCCAAAAATGTGAGGCATAAATTATTATACTATACAAAGAAAAATGTATAGCATGCAAACATGTAGAGGTCAATCCACAAAGAGCAAGCTAGGTAGCCTAAGGATTATTGTTAATCAATGTGATCTACATACATACTTGTCTTTAATCATTTTATGTAGGAATTTGGTTTTAGAATAATTTAATTTTAATTAAATTTATAATGAATATATGTATATAGGTAATTTAATAATAATAATCAGATAGATATATATTTATGTATACACACATACATAGAGGTAGGGATATAAAAGAGAAAGAGCAATCAAATACATAGAAGGTTTATTTATTTCCTTTTCTAGAGATTTGAAATTTTTTAGGTTTAAATATTGCAAATTTTTAATTTCTTTTTGATTGCTGATAAATAAAATAAAAGTATACTTATATAGAAGTTTGCACGTCAAAACAGGAAGGCGACAACTATCACAGGCATATTGTTTGGCAAGAAATATAATTTCGCAGCTTTAGTTAAGGACATTGACAGAGCACGTGAGATCCTCTTATTTGATTCTAATATCGTGTGCATGATTCTTGCGTGAAGATTGAAGATCGTTACTCTCTCTCTCTCATGCGCTTTTAGTGTACCCCTTGATTGCTGGGTTAATGATCAGATTTAAGATAGGCATATGCAATTGGATTTAGCATTCATATACTGCAAGAATCACACTTAAGGCTTAATCTCTCTCCCGCTCCAAATGGTATGGCAAGAATGACGGTAACTGTTGCATCATGCGCATGGCTTGGTCCGGCAATTTGCATGAAATTCACATCTTTAAACGGCACGTAGCAGAGTAGTAGACTAATTGTCCCATAACGAGGGAATAGAAATGGTTTGAATGCCATTTAAAACATGTGAGGTGGTGATATCACAAGATGAGAGAGCAAGAGAGAGAACTCTTTCTACGTGCATGGAGTGGGTAGAGGTTTAGGACATGACGTGACTATCAAATATAATGGATTGTTGCAAAAATCCACGGGAATACGTGGGTTCATGAAAAGGTCCAACACTTCTTGATAATCATGATTATGAATGCAAAATCCAACCCCAATGATAAGAATTAAGCTCAAATCGGTGATCACATCGGAAACGGACGGACACAAAGATATGACATAAAAGCATGCAAACTCGATCCACTAATGCTCACAAAAGGTGCTAAATAGGCAATGATAATGCAATGAATCGTAGATTCAACACCCTCACATGAGGGGCTCACGATGAGCTAGGCTCGGGAGGCGAGAGAAGGCTCAGATCACATGGATGGATTTGAAGCTTCAGGTGCTGGTTTGAGCCGCCAAAACTTCTGTGCCTCAGAGTAGCGATGTGGCTCTTCTGAGTCATCCGATCGTGAGGACCGAACGACAATTGTACAATGCATTCATCTGCTCTGCCGCCTCTTGTGGAGGACTTTGTGGGGCTCCAACATGCCCAGGGAATCTCCACCGTGCTCCACTCTCCTACTCGATGGTCGAGTAAGCTCCCTGGAGCCTTAGCATTGAAGTTCAAATGGCATGTGTGGCGGGCGATGGTTGGAAGATGCTGACGACGAAGACTCGTTGGAGGTAGAGTTATAGAACATATCTCCATCCATAATCCAACCATTGAATACCTATGTTCCTGCAAGGTTAGCAATAGCTGAAGTGTGCGATGTGCATGAGTTAAGTGAGGTGAAGAAAGGTCCCATGCGAGTGGATGAGTGGGGAACCTGGATTCCGTCTCTAGCGAGTCGAAGAGGAGATAGGTTGGAGCGGAGAGGGATTTTGTAGAAGAGGGAATGTGAGCTACAGGATTGGTGAAAATGTTGGTTGTGAGGTAAAGGTCATAGGATGGTTGGTGAATAGCGGGGATCAATGTGAGCATCGGAATAAAAAAAAGAAAAAAGAGCAAGAGAAATACATGATCGGAGCAGGATCTTGGTGGATGAATTGGCTTGTGTTAATCTTCTTACGCATCTCTGGTCGTTGCTCAAATCCGGTCAGCCCTTCCAAAGATCTCAACAGTTCCTATGGCGGTCACAACATGGTACGAGGACCATGGGTGAACACAAGAGCTGAGGGCTCCATTATGGCCCTCGCTTCGATCTCCGTTTGTCACAGAGAGGTGGAGGAGGGCTAGGGTTTTAGCTATGTATTGGTGGACGATGGTGAAGGACAGAGGAGGTGGTTTTATATGTTGGATCTCTATCTATTTTCGCAATGAAGGGTGAGATTTGGAACGGTCGAATAATGTGATTACAAGGTCGGAATTGATGGATGGGGGTTATTGAATGTGAGAGATGACCGAGCTACATGGTGGTGGTGTTAAGGAGTGAAGAGGTGTAGTAATGGTGGTGCTAAAATGTAAAGGCGATGGAGCTGGTGTAACGGATGGGAAGGAGGTACCTAGAGGAGGAAGAAGATTCATGGATCGTTGGATCTCACAATCAATCGACTAGGAAGAGGGTGCGAGGGGTAGTGAGGACCATATCATACGATCTGATCGAGTGATGAAGATCGAGGAAGAGGCGAATGGTTGGGATGATGAGAGGGTTTCATCTAAGGGCAAAAGGAGTAATGGTGACGTGGAGATAGAGGAGGTGTTGCATGCTAGGGCATCCAATGGTCTCGATGAGGTGGAAGTGAGAGATGGAGACCTGATCTGGAATAATATCGGAGGGCTAGGGAGAGAGCCTGAATGGAGGGCCAACATGAAGGCTAGAGAGAAAGATCATACGACCCATGTGAGGGCTGGGTGGCGGAAAAGGAAGCAGCCACGTGAGCGACACAGAGAGCGCCACTGGCTAATCATATTATTCAAAAAATGAAAAAAGAATTGAAAATCAAAAATAAATAGAAGAAAGCAAAATTTACAAAAAGTCAAAACATGAAATTGTAGATGTCTATGAGATCTACAAGTTTCATGTTGGTCGAAAAATCAAAGGAGGTCATTTGTACAACATGCAATTTTTACAAGCATTTTTAAGTAATTAAAAACACCTATAAGGGTTTTGAACATTCTTTGTATTTTTAAAAACCAAAATAAATATATAAAATAATTAATCTATATTTAGGTATTTTCAATAAAAGAGAAAATAAAGAAAATCTTAGTAATTAAATACAATAATTAAGGTTAGTGTTAATTATTTATTGACAGAGACACACAAGTAATCAAGATTTCCCATGAAGTTATTATTTTTCAAGGATAAAAAGAGAGAATAATGATGATTCCTCATTGACTCATCACCAAGTAAGAAAGAGATAGAAAATTTTATACATGGAAATGAATGAATAAATGAATGTAATGAATTTGTACAAGGGAATGGATGCATAAATGAATCAAACAAGTGAATCAATAAATAAAAGATATATATATATATATATATATATATATATATATATTAGGCTACACACTTTGCTCCCCGACAATAGTGTCATTTGATGACTGAGAATCTTGCGATGGTCTAAAATTATACTTAGGAAGTGCGAAGATATAGTGTCATTGTGGCGACTACTCACAAGACATCCTAAGTCAATAAACAAGTACCCACAATGTAAATATAAGCAACGAATAGCCAAAAATGTGAGGCATAAATTATTATACTATACAAAGAAAAATGTATAGCATGCAAACATGTAGAGGTCAATCCACAAAGAGCAAGCTAGGTAGCCTAAGGATTATTGTTAATCAATGTGACCTACATACATACTTGTCTTTAATCATTTTATGTAGGAATTTGGTTTTAGAATAATTTAATTTTAATTAAATTTATAATGAATATATGTATATAGGTAATTTAATAATAATAATCAGATAGATATATATTTATGTATACACATATACATAGAGGTATGGATATAAAAGAGAAAGAGCAATCAAATACATAGAAGGTTTATTTATTTCCTTTTCTAGGGTTTTGAAATTTTTTAGGTTTAAATATTGCAAATTTTTAATTTCTTTTTGATTGCTGATAAATAAAATAAAAGTATACTTATATAGAATATATTTGTACATATTATAAGTATATAGATAATATATATAGGGAAAAGGGAAGCTACATCGGGGGTGTAGCAAACTAGCTACACTTGACCATTTTTCTTATTTGTATTCTAATTTTTTGAAGGAAACCTTTGGGCATTTACTTAGTTTATTGAGTGGATATGTGTTTCAAATTTCAAGCAAAACAAACATTCCTAACATGCCCATCTAGATACTGTCAATTTCAACAATTCTGAGAACGCTAAAATGTGATGATCTTGATGGAGATGATAGAAGTGTCGAAATTAGTTGAATTTGGCATGATACCATGGTAATATGTGGTGATTTAAATCCCCCTAGGTTTCATTTCAAAAACACAAAAAACAAATGGAAAAAATGGGTGGGTGCAACTAGTTGGCTACAACCCTCAGGTTCAGCTTCCCCTATATGTGTGTGTGTGTTTATGCGCACGTGCGCGCGCGTGTGCGTGCGTGCGTGTGTGTGTGTGTGTGTATGTATGTATGTATGTATGTATGTATATAGATGTTATATGGTATATATGTCTATAATTATCCTAAAATATAGGGAAAATGTTTTTTAGGTTTTTTTATATTTTTATAATGTTTTTTGTTTTTTCTAGATTTTTTACATATTTTTAGGTATTTTGAAAGTCAAATTATCCCAAAATAGGGATTGAATAAATAGGCAGAATTGGTTGAAGATTTAAAAATGGAAAACTTTTTTTGAAAATTCTTCAAATAAATTTTAATATATAAATAATAATAGAGAGAAAAATTATGGACAAAAATAAATATTTTTGGAATTTTAATGATTTTTCTTATTTTTTATTGGATTTTGGACCTTTTTGATTTAGCCTTTTTCTATATTTAGGGATTATTTTGTCTGGAGTCAATATAGGTAATAATAAACATAAACTAATCTTTTTGTGATTTTAAAGGTGTTTTTATATTTTTTGGTATTTTTAAAGCTAAAAAAGGAATTAATGCTCGCTGTTTTAATTTTTATAAAACATAAAGCCAAGAAATGCAAATAAAAACTCAGAGCATGACAAAATATCCTTCACGTCATATACATGCAATTTTGCAAGATGAAAGTCAAACGGGGGCTATTTTTAACAAAAAAAAATAAATAATAAATAAAAATAATATCATTGGAGAGACCTTTTGGCAAGTAATAGAAACTTTTCATACATTCTCAAATCGTTTTAAAAAATTGATGGGCATACATGTAATGTTCCCACAAAATGAATTAATTAAACACACGATCAAAGGGCCTTTTTGCAAATACATATAAGTTATGGTCCTTTATATAAAATTTCAGAAAATATACATCGAATATGCAATTTTTGTATTAAAATGAAATATTCAAAACATGGGGTCATGCCCGTAAAATACCCAACTCATGTGGCAAGTCACATGAGTTGAGCTAGCATGGATCCACTTACAAAACACAAGAAGGTTGAGGGGATCTAAGCAAATTTAATAAAATTATTTACAATCAATAAACAAATTTAAATACTAAAAAGAAAGAATAAGTCGAGGGGGGTTAGTGATAATTACCCATTATTTGTATGCAGGTCGATGGTTGAGATCTCCTCACTTGAACACATGGAGGACTCACATCACATGATGATGGTCTAGTTGATGACGGTTAGGATTAGATCTTAGTCTGAGTTTTGGTGATTGAGGCTCGATTGATCAGACATCCTCTACTTCATCTAGAGCGGCGTTCTTCATCGAATTATCCGAGAGTGCTCAGGAAGATCACTCCAAGAACATCATCGTGTGTGGCTTCGATACACTCCTCCACTCTACTCCGAGCTCTCTTGAGATGCCAAGATGAACTATAAGATCGCCTTGTTGTTTCCCAGCTCGAGGATGCCTTAAAAGAGTCTAGGCCTCATCGGAGGGGGCATGGAGCATAGATCACCTGGTGCTCTGTTCTTGACTTCAAAGACCCCTCGGATGGTTCCTTCATACCAGCAAAGATTATGGAATCTTCGTGGCATGGAGGAGATAAGATCTAGGCCATTATTGGCGAGGTTCACGATGATTTGAAGTGGAATGAAGGTGCTCCAACGTGTGGCGGAGGAGGGAACGCCGAGGGGCTAATCTAACCAATATTAGGGGTTTTGGATGGGTAATATTGATGGAGGAATAGATGGGGATGGATATGGAATTGTTGTTACGTCGGAACAAGGGTTGGGTCACAGTGAAATGGCTGGAGCCCTAATGGCTCTAGTGATCGAACTCTTGGAATATACATTACACTAAATATCTAAAGGCAAAATTAAATGCTGGATTGAAATGATATAATCAAAATATACCTAAGAAAGTAAAATTGTGTAGCTCATACTTGGCTATGACACTTGGAAGCAGATGTGGTCGGAGAACCGTCGTGGACCTCCTCCTCCAACAATGCTACAAACCTCATGGAAGCTTCCTCTATCACCAGAGAACTCACACACATACAGCTGGAGGGACTACAAAGCCCGAAGATGAATTAAATTGGGAAGGAAGGAAGATATGTTTATTTATAGACATGGTGGTTTATCCTTATTGATCGAGAAATTATGGCTGAATCGAGGAGCTTCAATTTGATCTTTGGTTAGGGCATGATTTGAGGACGTTCAATCTCCATGAAATGTGCATCACACCTAGCCAGAGCATCATGAGCACCAGTGGGAAAAAGGGCAACTAGGGTGCTGACACATTGGAAACTTGAGGAAGAGAGAGGTCGTTGTTGACCTGGAGTCAACGATGGACGGGAAGTGATTGGTCCACATAAGACACTATAAGACACAACAACTTGGAAGTAAGAGATAAATATAAATAAATAAATAAATTAATTAATTAAATTTAAGTTGTAAAATAAAAATGTGAAGGGTATGGGGAAATCCTCAAGCACAACATGGAAGCATGTGGATCGCATTGAATGCGATCGGGAGACACTAGTCTCACTAGTTGCTCCGGGCAGTGGAATTTAACATTTTTAAAATGATGAAACCACATGATCCAAGAACACTTCTTGGATCATTTCATATTAACCACAAATAGGTATAAGATTTACCATTTGAAGCATGGTTGTGATCGAGTCTCTAAACCAAGAGACCTCATGTCTCATGTCAGATCCAACGGAGGAGACACACGCGAGCACGTTGATGAGACACGTGCTCCTTGCAATCCATGTTGATAATCCAAGTGGCAGCTCTCCTGATCTCATCACACGAGATCCAGCATCTTCTTCACGAGCGAGATGCACTGAAGGATACAGAGATCCACGAGTAGATGATCCGGCAGCATAACGACGATGTCGCAGCAATGACGACTCTTACAAGGGCTCCATGGTGGATGGCCACTATGAGAATGAGAGGCTTGGAGTGTAGAGAAAGAGAGAGAGAATTCATTAATTGACTGATGCACAAGGGCAACCAGTTTTAGCATTCACTTACTCAACTCCTTGAGGTGATATCCCTTTAGATAGGTCAACACCATATCATAAGGGAAAGATGTCTTTCTTGGGATTTTCCAGAAAATGAAAATGTCTAAGGTGTACCACTAAAGTAA
Organism: Ottelia alismoides; assembly: GCA_037367405.1. NCBI lineage: Eukaryota > Viridiplantae > Streptophyta > Magnoliopsida > Alismatales > Hydrocharitaceae > Ottelia > Ottelia alismoides. The sequence continues at coordinate 196,798 of JAZKJV010005726.1, read as the reverse complement.
CGGTCCCAATGCCCTTTTCTCTTTGCTTCTGAACACCTTCAGAACAAAGATCTAAGAGGTATTCTTGAGATCATAGCTCAAAGTATAGAATAACCAGATTATAAAACACTTATTATTATCCTTATATCATTCCAAATGATTAAGATATCATCTATATTTAGCACGAGAAACACAATGGCACTCCCACTAAGCTTCACATGGTATATCAAAATTCTATAAGAAATCATAACATTTATAATTTCATCAAATCTTATGTTCCAACTATGAGAAGCTTATTTGAGTCCATAGATGGAGTTATTCATCTTGCACACTTTGCTTTCCTTAACCATGAAGTCCTGGGTCTACCTCATGTGAATATCCTTAGAGTGGTATTCATAGAGGAGTGCAAAATTGACTTCCATCTCGAATATGTCAAATTCAAGTTGTGTAGCTATAGTTAGCAATATTCTGATGGGTTTAAGCAAGGTCACTGAAGAGAAAATCTCATTACAGGCAATGTCTTCTCTTCGGTGTGTATCTTATGGATGCGAGATGTGCTTCGAAAGTCTGTACCTTCTCATCAGGTATCCTCTTTCTCTTGAAGATCCACTTACACCTTAACGGGTCTTACCCATATAGGTGGATCCTTGAGGGTCCATATACAACACTTGTATATGAAGTCTACTTTAAACTTAATTGATAACTTCCATCTTTCCATGGCATGATTCATAAGCTTTCATCACATGAAGCTCGATCATTGTCAGATTTCTCTGACACATGGAATTCATCCTCAAACTCATTTGAAGATGTATTAGCGTTTCACCTTTGATTGTCATTTAAGTTTCCGATTTCAGGAGACTCATTATCTTTCAAGATTAAATGAGCTCCTTCATTTTCATCTTGATTCTTTAGAGAGTCATCCTCTAAGAATCATATCCTTGGAGATGAGATCTTTTAAGAATCTCAAGGTCATAAAGAAGGTATCCAATACCATCCTTTATTTTCCTAATGAAGTAGCACTCTCTAGTGCTAGATTCCAGTTTATCATCTTGGAACCTTATAAGAATATATATTGTAGTCTCTACTACATCTATACTTTGGAAACTAAGAGGTAATTATACTAGTATTCATCATTGATCAAATAATGTCAAACATGATCCAATTGTATCTCTTAACAACTCTCTTGAGTTTGGGTATATTAAGAGGAGCGAGATAGGAATGATATTCATATCTTCATAAGGTATTCTTAGAATTCATCTAATAGGTACTTGCTACCTATGTTAGATCAAACTAATTTCATCTTCGTTCAAACTTTGGTTCTAAACCAAAATTGTGAAATATTTGAACATTTCAAAGCTTTCCAAGGTGAAGAGAAGAAATCTTATATCACAAATAGTCATTAAATGATATCACATATCATCAATGTTCATTATGATACAGATGATCCATATACATCAATATGTATGAGATCTTTAATACCTCGACATCTTACACCATTCTCAGAGAAGGGTGCATTTGGATAATTTTTAGTTTGAATACAATATTCACAAGTATGTAAGATTTGAGATTTTAGACATTCCAAAGTTCATCTCTTAGTGGTCTATTGATCTCATCAACAGATATATGTCCAAGGTTTGATGCCAAATCATTGTCAAATGATCTTTATCCTCCTATTGATCTTTTACGGTTTAATTTTCAGTATTATAAATGCTAATGAACCATTCATTAATTTCTAATTTAGTAGAGTCCTCTAGATATCATAATACTATCTGAAATATATACATCATAACTCTTTATGATAGGTCTATTTCAGAATTCAAGTTTATTTCCAACATTTAGAAAAATGATGAGTGTATTCTAATATCCAGGTTATAGAGACATTCTCTAAGACTAAGGACACCCCAACTGAAAATATGAAGTCTATCAATCCAAACATAGATTGTTGCAACAATTGCATCAATACCCATGTGGATGACTATTAAACCTTAAGATCAAATTTTCTAGTCTTCTAAAACATATGCAACCAATTACAAGTGTTATTAGTAGAGTGTGATACAATTATTAGACTTTTATCTTATCCAATAGGAAAGTCAATTTCAATGATTATTATTTTAATACACTATCTGGGTCCTTCTCTAAGGATCCAAGATAGACTTCATAGTCATACTATCATTACATCGGCTTATTGTAGAATTTGCATTTATCCAACTCTTTGGATGTCAAATGTGTGTGGAAACCATAGAAGTACAGTCAACTCTTTTACTTTCCTTCTAACTTGGGTTCGACCCATGCTTCCACTCTGCTCCTTACATCTCTAAACAACCATTGCTTAAGATAAAGAATCTCTTTTGTTGAATTCAAAAGATTCCAATACAAGAGTACTTCAACATTAATATATGTTTCATTAAATTCATACAATATGAATATTATGAAGCTTCATGAATGATGAGAATATAGATAGTAGAATGATGACACTCATCGTATCTACATATATCTTAACTCTTATAGACTTAGGTTCAGGTAGGTACTCAAATTTGAATACATCATCTCTTATGGAGCCACCATTCTACATGATGCAACGAACCATGTCATTTATGATTAAATGTCGAGAGCAAATATGTATGCCAGAACATCTTTCTTAAATTTTATAAGGATTATTTGATAATTACGATCATCATCGACATGTCACTTCCAAAGTACATTCGATGAGATCAAGACTATAAAGACATATAAACCCTAGGGTTGTAGACCTATGGTCTATTTAATTGTCATTCCTCATTATTATGAGGTAACTTGTACATTGCAACAACATACAAGATGTATCCAACTGCAAGTATAATATCTTGATCATGGATCCAATCCATGATATTATACTGATTTTTATTGAGTATAGTATTGAGTGGGTTTAATTAAGGATTATCTGAAATAAGAAATTTGCATGTGTATATATTTTATATATACATATTTTACTTCAATTCAAGAGTTTTTATATCAAAGTTTCTTGCCTTGTCAACAATGAAAGTTCATTCCCTTAATCACTTTCAATCTAAGAGATATACGTACCATTATATCTCAAGCAAGATCTGGGATCTCCTTCCTTATCTTTGTCACAACCCAATAATATGAGAACTTGTGACTCCAATAAAAAGAGCAGGAACACATTCCTCCTTGCAAGTATAACTTGTATTTCCCAATTAGGTCTTTAACACTCGGGCCCACCACCCCTAAGGTAATGTTGACCCGTTGTTAATTGACCCAACCGTCAACATGCTTAACACTCGCTATATGCAATCCTATATCGTCCCAATAATATGAGGACCTGATATTGGGGTCACTATGTATACGGCCCTACTCTTTCGAGAAGCGAAGAGCCTGATCCAAATGGATTGTATGCAGGAGATGTCACTTCAGACAGGCATATCCGACACACAATATATGGCGGCGGAACTTTTCGCCTTGACGGGAGACCATGGACGTCACTTATGTGATCCTCCACCTCATATTCAAATTTTAATTAATTATCATGAATCATATTCATGTAATTAATTCTTCCAAAGGAAATACATATCTATCATAATAGAGTGTATTAATTGGATATAACTAATTTAATATCATTAAATCAATTATCAATCCAATTCAATCATCAAACTTGATTATAACTTGAAATAATAGTATTATCTCAAAGTACGTATTATTCGAATTTTAATAATTAGAAAATACATCATGATCTCTTAAGCATCATTCGTTCCCTACCTTCTGTCATGGCCATTATCGACGGGAGTGGGATAGACCACACACAGTGCAACCTACTACACCAACGGTCCCCGAATATACACCATATCCCCTAGGGAAAAAATAATGCCAAGTCAATCACATGGTACTTGAGATGATCAACACTTCTTCAACCGAAATTATACCATATAGTAATAATCAATATCATTTTGATTATAAGGAAATTTTCTAGACAAATTCCCAAAACCTATTCAAGTAGCAAGTTTGATAAAAGTGTATCAAGTAACCAATTAGTGATCTCGATCTAATTTAATCATTCATTGGTTGAGGAAATGTCATTTTAGGGAACAATTATTATTATAATAATTCCAAAATATTATCTATTATTATTCCAGGAGATTAACCATTAATTTTACAAGTTACTTAAATGACAGTCACAAGGTTCATGGTTGAGTATATATTTTCAACCGTAACCCCAACTCATTAAAATTAACATATCCCACTCATTTTAAATCCAAATTAAACAAAATTAATTTCCAGAGTTTGATAATTTGATTTAAAACAAATAACAAGTGATAAACACGCATTTTCAGGCGTTTTAAAATCGTAATTAACTCCTTAATTATGTCATTATTCGCCATCCCCGAAACAGTGGACATATGGTCATTAAAAATATCCTATCTTGAGTTATCGGATTCCAAATCACGTAAAATCAAGTCCCACGATTTCCTTAATTAATGGGAAACATTATCCAGGTTATATCTTTGTCTTTAAACATTTTAAATAGGATCAAAATTTATCACAAAATAGGGCTGCGAAAATTGAAATGTTAAAATCATCACAAACCCTAACGAGCCCAAATCTTCTTCGGTTTACGGATCCAATACAAAACCTCCAACCTGGCACTGATACCACTTGACGGATATGGAAAAATCCTCAAGTGCATCATAGAAGCGTGTAGATTGCATCGATGCGATAGGGAGCGACTAGTCGCACTAGTTGCTTCGGGCAACAAGATTTAAAATTTTTAAAATGATGAAACCACGTGATCCAAGAACACTTCTTGGATCGTTTCATCTTAACCACAAATAGGTATAAGGTTTACCCCTTGAAGCGTGGTTGCAATCGAGTCTCTAAACCAAGAGACCTCCTGTCTGAAGTCCCATCCAACGGAGGAGACGCTTGCAAGCACGTTGATGAGACACGTGCTCCTCGCAATCCATGATGATGATTCAAGCAGCGGATCTCCTGATCTCATCACATGAAATCCAACATCTTCATCACGAGCGAGATGCATAGAAGGAGACGGAGATCAACAAGTAGATGATCTGACAACGTAACGACAAAGTTGCGGTGATGATGACTCTCACAAGGGCTCCATGGTGGACGGCCACTATAAGAGAGAGAGGCTTGGCGTGTGGAGAAAGAGAGAGAGAGAGAGAGAGCATTCGTTAATCATGTGTCGAAGATCAAGGGGTGCTTCTTCTTATATAGGGTTTTGGGAGTCCAAGGATCCCAATCCATGGACATCACACAATCAATGGATGGGCCTAATTTGTGTTCTTTCAATAGCTATGATCTTGATGTAAAACACAACAACAATTAATTTAATTTAAATTAATATATATCGATAAATCAATATATTTAAATTCAAATCAAATCAACTAATTATCCTTGGAGATAATGAGGAGATAAATCATATCCCCTGAAAAGGGGGGACGACTACCAACATCTCATGAGATCTTATTTTCTCATGAGATCTCATTATCTCATGAGATACAATTATCTCGTGATATCTCTAGGATTTACAACAACAATTGTTGTAAATTATTTCACAAAAATAATTAATAATTATCTTGTGAAATAATGCAATCATGCCATTGGAAAAATGTAAATCACATACATCCTAAAACAAAATGTAAATTATATTTTAATTAGTCATCCAGTGCGAATCCAATTCACATCAATAATTAATTAACAAATATAAATAAAAATATACTTTCTCCAATATATTATAAATCACATTTATAATATATGTGATTGATATGGATAGTACTATCCATGTTATTCATATCCATGATAATTAAATCACATTTAACCATCTTGGATCTCTATTTTCGTGTGCCCAAATAATATGAATCACATTAGCATTATTCACATATTTGATATTTAAATAACATTTAATTATCTTAGATAAATCTCTTACAATATGAATCAAATTCATATTATTTGTGATTGATTTAATTATCAATTTTCTCAATGCTCGTCTACTCATATCAATAATGAAATCCATGAACTCTTTCAAAGGATAATGCGCTTTCACCGCGGATCTTGGAGACAAGGATAGGGCAATTGCATTGTTCCAGATATAGTGACTTTGATATTGAGATCAAATCCTAAATCTAGATCTTGCGGACCTCCCATAGATGCTTGATTAAATCAAGACCGCAAATATAATCTTCTCATTACATCTGAATCACATTCAGATCAATGTCCAATCATTTGGACTAAGATCAGATTACTTCTCTATGAGAGGAGTCACTAAATTTCAGACATATTTTATCACTCCCTCGAAATGGAAGCGTCATGGTTATACAATAGTTTATGATCACCCTCGAGTATTCCTAATACATGTACATCCTACATACTGGAAGACCCAGAATAAACCCGAAGTATAAGATCAATTGTACGTTGTTTACTTCAGAGTTTTATCATCAAGTTTCACATTCGATCATTTGGAGTTTGTATCCATCATATGCTTTCCAAAAGCATATATCATACCCAGATGTTGATCAATACTTTTCCAAAAGTATATATCAAACGTACAAATTTAGTCAAGCTTCCAAAGAGAGACGATCGTGCGTGGAATTTGATTCTTCTCAATATCTCATGAGTGAGCTCATGTCTTCCGTTTAGTAATGAACATGTATGATCCCTTTGAGAGATCGTATTAGTCATATGCCCTTGCATGCACACGAGCGCACCAGTGTATAGACCTTGGTTAGGTCATCAACTTATGGTCTGCCAAATGTACAGACTTAAACATATAGTAACACATCTGTCTTCGGTTAGAGGATGTGTGCCTCTATCGTGACAACATGCGACATAGGACTTTGGTTATCTTGATCTCGTTAAGTAAACTCTTTGATCTAACCTATCGAACACATCTGAATCTCTATTCCTATGCAGAGGACCTGAATCAAGTGGTTGGTTAGATATCAGCCTTTAAAGAAAGGATTGCCATCTCCTTCTCATGTTGGACATCCTCCCTTAACAATCATTTGACAGTTCTTGATGAGTCCTCAATCTAACTCCTTAGATATTCATCCAAGCACAAGCCTCTATGATTCAATAATTGAATCAACAGTTGTATGATCATTAAGATGGCCATGGTACATATCCCTAATTGTACTAAGGTACCTATTATGCAAATTATCATTCTTCATTTCAGATCAGGGAATGATATTTGCAATAACATTTATTGCATAATGGCCTGACATGGGCTCGCATGTCCAACAAAATGTTTATTATATTATGTATTATTTTAATCTTATTTTTTATTTTTAAGGATTAAATTATTACAAATTACGTGTTCGGTTTTTATTTATAGGAATATTGACCTATGGTTCATATATTTTATTTTTATTTTATATTTTGTACTTTTTAATTTTATATACATATATTATATTTTTATAATCTATTAAAATATACATAACTATATTTTTATTGTATTTTTCTGATATTTTTTGTATACCTAAAGAAATATATATTATACATGTATAAGTATTGTATATTCATTAATGTATTTTTGTATATATTTTATTCTAGTATTTTCTTTATGGTTTTATTATTTTAAAAATGTACATATAGTGTCAATAATATTGACAAAATTATAAAAAATGAAATTATAATCATTTTAATAAATACATAAATAAGTTGAATATCTTATTCAGGTAAACTGTATAATAGGGGTCCAAAACCTATATTTTGCATTTTAACTTCAAACTGAATGAAACCACATTCAATAAATAGATTATTATAAATTATATACAATTAAAGGTGATTTTGATGCATTTGGAGCTTCTATTGGTGAGATATGGGTTGGGAAGTTTGGGTTTTGTCTTTTTATTCAGAGAATAAAATGTACAATGTGTATAATTTTTATGTGAAGTAAATTTTCTATTTTTTATGCATTTTTATCTGCAGCTTTCATGTATAAAGTTTCTTGATTTGATAAATAAATAATAAAGAATAAAATATGTCCCAAAAATGAGTTATTGATGAATAAATAAATAAGGTTTAATTATGTTTTTAACCCTTATCTCCCCTACTGGTTTCCTTGTCGACTAAATCAATTCTTGACTTGGTCTCTAAGTTTTGGGTCATAAAAAATCTTTGTCATTTTATTTCCTTTTCTTTTCTTTTTTTATTCTTTTATTTTGTCTTCAAACAATGTAATTTATGCAATAATTATACAATAAAGACTGAATGTTAATTTGTACAAAATAATGATATTTGTATGTTTTTTCTAGGGTTTAAAGGCCAAATGAAAGAATAAAGGAGATGAAATGAGGATTCATCAGGTCGCCTCTTCTTTTATAATATTTTGGGAGTCCATGGATTACAATCCATGGACAATACAAATCTAATGTTTGAGATTGATTTGTGTTTCTTTCAATGTCCATGATTTTGTTGTAAAAAATACATAACAATTAATTTAATTTAATTAAATATATTGAATAAAAATCAATACAAATTAATTAAATCAATACAAGAAGCATTGAAGGATGAGGAAAGTAGGCAAGCTCCTTCCTAATGGGTGGTGGATGGTGGACGCCACCTTGAATTAGGACTAAGGTGTTGTCCCCCCTCTTTTTATGGATGGAGTTCCATCTTTTCCTATTATGTGAGATTGTGTATCTCGCATTATCTTTTAAATATTTATAGCAACTTTTATTGTAAAATATTTCACAAAAAATAATTTCAAATTATTTTGTGAAATTTCAATCATGCCATTAGAAATTCGTGAATCTTATTCACACACCTAAAATAAAATGTAAATTGTATTTTCAATTAATTGCCCAATGTGAATCCGATTCACATCAACATTTAAGTTGTAAATGCTATTTACAAATAGATTTATCTAATATATTATATATCACATTTATAATATATATGATTAATATGGATAGTGCTATCCACATTATTCATATTCATGATAATTCAATCACATTTAATTATATTGGACCATCATTCTCGTGCATCTAAATAATATGAATCACATTCACATTATTAATGATAATTAAATCACACTTAATTCTTAATTTCTCATCGACAATGAAGTTATTCTTGAACTCTTTCAAGAATAATGTGATTTCTCCATGGATGCTTGGATATAAGGACATGGTGATTGTACGTTCCATGTACAGTGGCTTGGATATTATGATCACATCTCAAATCCAAATCATCGGGACCCCTCGTAGATACTTGATCAAATCAAAATTGTAGATCTAATCTTCTCATTGCATCTGAATCATATTAGATCAATGTTCAACATTTGGACTAAGATTAGATTACTTCTCAACTAAAAGGAGTGACTAAAATCCAAACATGTTTCACCACTCCCTCTATATGGAAGCATCATGGTTATACAATTGTTTATTATCACATCATCCTCGAGTATTCCTAATACCAATACATCATACATATTGGAAGACCTAAAAGAAATACAAAGTTTTAGATCTTTTTTAGGTTGTCTTCTTCAGGGTTTTATCATTAAGTTTCTCATTTGATCATTTGGAGTTGGTATCAATAATTTACTTTCCAAAAGCATATATCATACCTAGGCGTTGATATATGCTTTCCAACACTATATTTCATATCGTCAAATTCAGTCAATTTTCTAAAGCAAGAAGATTGTGCACGGAATTTGATCCCAATATATCATGAGTGAGCTGATATCTTTCGGTTCAATAATGAACCTATATGATACCTTTAAGAGATCATGTTAATCATATACCATTGTATGCACACCAGCTTGCCGGTATATAGACCTTGCTTAGATCAACCTATCGATCTGCCATATGTACATACTCAAACATATAGTAACACATATGTCTCCCATCAGAGGATGTGTGCCTATATTGTGACAGTATATGACATATGTCTTGATTATCTCAATCTTGTTAAGTAAGATCTTCGACCTAACTTATCTAACATCTCTGAATCTCTATTCCTTTTTAGATGACCTGCATCAATAGGTTAGTTAGATGTCATCCTTTAGAGAAGTATTATCATCTTCTTCTTAGGTTGGAGATCCTCTCTTATTAATCACTTGATAGTGCTTGATGAGTTCTCAATCTAACTCTTCAAGTATCATCCAAACAACAACCTATATGATTCAACATTTGAATCAACATCTATATGATCATTAAGATGGCCATAGTACATAACCCTAATTGTATTAAGGGACCTATTATGAAAATTAGTTATTCTTCATTTTAGATCATGGAATGATATGCAATAACATTTATTTCATAATGGTCGCCATTGGCTTGCATGTCCAATAATATCCCTCTAGCCCAAAGAGACATTAATGGTTTAATCTTTTAATCCCACGTTCGCGTGTTAATCATAAGCTATTTAGAAAAATAGTTTGGCAAGCTGACCAGCCACTCTGTTCTTGAGATACTATGTCAGGTCCTTTTACGGTACATGCATATCTCCTAGTAAGAGTGCTCGCATCCAATGCGAATGTTGCATCTTATGCAACCAATACTCAATCTTGTTAAAGACGTTATAGTGTCTACCACAACTCAATAATTATTATAACCGTATGTAATTTCTGTTATCCTTATCAAAATACCCCTATTCTCGGAGATCTCTATCTTTGGAGTCTAGGACCCAATCTCAAGTCTTATAAGGCATCTGCAGTTAAGACCTTTTATATCATTATCTACAAACTCTTAAGTTCTTGAAGATAATACTTTGAGATCACTATCTTCAAATGCCTTTTCATCTCTGAAGATATTGTTTTCACTACAATGAAGTATTTTATATCCATAGTAGGATTAGTAACATTTTACCACTCCCACTGCATGGTAGACATCTGACTTTTGTACACATCTAACGCACATCAAGCTTCTAGTAATCGATGCACAAGGAGAAATGGCATTAGCATTCACTTCCTCAATTCCTTGAGGTCTTATCCCTTCAGTTAGGTTCGTATCATATCATAATGGAAGGAAGCCTTGCTTGTGATTTTCCAAGAATGGAACACATGTCCAAGGTATACTACTAATGTGATGGTCCAATATCCTTTTCTCTTTGCTTCTGAAAATCTTTAGAATCAATATTAAAGAGGTATCCTTGAGATCTTTCATCTCAAATTATGGAATAACCAGGTTATAAAATACTTTACTTATATCATTCCAAATGATTAGGATATTACCTACATTTATCATGATGAACAAAATGGAACTCCCACTAAGCTTCACATGGTTCATCAAGATTTTGTATGAAATCATAACCTTTATAATTTCGATAAATCTGATGTACCGACTGCGATAAGCTTTTTTGAGTCCATAGATAGAGTTCTTGAGCTTGCGCACCTTGCTTTCCTCAATTATGAAAAATGGGGCTACTTCATATGAATATCTTCATTGAGATATTCATAGATGAATGCAATATTGACTTCCATCTTGTAGATGTGAAAGTCAAGATTAGTAGTTCTAGTTAGCAATATTCTGATGGGTTTAAGCATGGTCATTGAAGAGCAGGTCTCATCGCAAGCGATGTCTTCTCTTCGTGTGTATATTGTGGATACGAGTCATACATTGAAGGACCTTACCTTCTCATCAGATTCCTTCTTTCTCTTGAAGGTCCATTTACATATAACAGGTCTTACCCTTATAGATGGATCCTCAAGGTTCCATAACAACACTTGTATATGAAGTCTACTTTATACTTTATTGATAACATCCATCTTTCCATGTCATAATCTATAGAAGCTTCATCATATGAAGTTCAATCATTGTCAGATTTCTTCAACACATGGAATCCATACCCTCTAAGTGGTCGTACTACCTTCAAATTGATTTGAAGAGGTATGAGTGTTTCATCTTTAATTGTCCTTTTAGTTTCCGATTCTAGGAGCCTCATTATGCTCTTAGGAGTTAATGAGTCCCTTTACTTTATTCTTATCTCGATTCTCAATAAAACTCATTCTCTTAGAATCATATTCTTAGAGATGAAATCTTTTAAGAGTATGAAGGTCATAAAATAGGTATCTAATACCATCCTTTATATTCCTAATGAAGTAGTATTCTTTAGTGCTAGATTCCATCTTACTTGCATCCATGATATGGTCATGGGCCAAGCAACCCTAAATCCTCAAGTGTCAAATACTAGGATGTGTTCCAAACCATAACATATGAGAGTTTTTTAGTTCAGATTTGCATGTAATCTTATTAAGGATATATGTCGAAGTCTCTACTACATATATACCTAGAAACTAAGAGGTAATTATGCTGATATACATCATTGATCAAATCATATTACACATGATCCAATTGCATCTACCTACAACTCTATCAAGTTTAGATATATTGGAAGGTGTAAGAAAAGAATGATATTCCTTTGTCCATAAGGTATTTCCAGAATTTATCTAATAGGTACTTGCTACCTTGGTTAGATTAAATTCATTTCATCTTCCTTCAAACTTTGATTCTCAAAATTGTGAAATCTTTGAACATTTCAAAGATTTCTAATGTGAAAGGAAGAAATCTCATATCACAAAAATAATTACTAGATATTACATATAATTAATGTTTATTATGATGTAGGTGATCCACATACATCAATATGTATGAGAACTTGAATACCAATGCATTTTACAAAATTCCTAGAGAAAGGTATATCATAAATTTTACTTTGAATCTCTATTCACAAGTATGTAAGTTTTGAACATTCAGACAATCCAAAGTTCAATATCTTACTAGTCATATTATCAATAGATATATGTCCAAGGCTTGATGCTAGATCATTGTTGAATGATCTCTATCCTCCATTTGATCCTTTAAGGTTTATTTTTTTCAGTATTTTAGAAATTTAAATGAAACAATCATTAATTTTCTTATTCAGTAGAGTCCTATAGATGTTACATTACTATCTGAAATATATCGATCATAACTCTTTATGATAGGTCTATTCTAGAATGCATGTTAATTTCTAGCGTTAAGAAATAAACAATGAATGTATTCTAATATCTAGGCCATAGAGACATTCTCTAATACTAAGGACTTTTCCACTGAAAACATGTAGTCTATCTATCCATTGGAGATTGTTGCAACATATACATCAACATCCTTGTGGATGACTATTAAGTCTTAAGATCAAGTCATTTAAAACATATGCAACCAATTGAAAATATTATTAGAAGAATGATATTAATAGAAGTGCAATCAACTCTTTAAATATCCTTCTTACTTGGGCTAGACACATTTTTTCATTGTGCTTCCTTCATATATAAACAACCATTACTTAAGTGAAAGGATCTCTTATGTTGAACTCAGATTTCAATTTAAGAGTATTTCAACATTTATATATGCTTAACTCAATTCATATGATATGAATATTATGAAGCTTCTTGAAATACTGGAGTATATATAATAGAAGGATGACATTCATCATATCTACATCAATATTAACTCTTAAAGATTTTGGTTCAGGCAGGTACTCAAATATTTTAAGTACATCATCTCTTATCGAGCTACTGTTCTACATAATGCAGTGAACCATGTCATTCATAATTAAATGTAGAGAGCACATATGTATGTATGCCAAAACATCTTCCTAGATTTTATAAGGATTTTTAATAATTATGATCATCATCAACATGATATTTCCAAAGCACACTCAAGGAGAGATCAAGATTATAGAGACATAGAAACCCAATGTTGTCGTCCTATTGCCTATTTAATTGTCATTCCTCGTTATTATGTGGAAAGTTGTACATTGCAACCACATACAATATGTGTCCAATTGCAAGTACAATATCTTGATCATGGATACAATCCATGATATCTTACTAGTTATTATTGAGTATAGTTTTGATGGGTTTAATGTAGGTCATATGAAATTATTTTTTTTGCATAAATACATATTTTTCTATGATTAATGATTTTATATCAAAGTTGTCTTGCCATGTCAAATCTAAAAGTTCATTTCCTTAATCAATTTCAAAGTAAGAAGCATACTTACCTTTATACCTCAAACATTATTTGTGATCTGCTTCTTACCTTTGTTACATCCCAATAATACGAGAAACAATAACTCAGATAAAAAGAAGAGGGAACCCATTCTGCCTTGCAAGTCCAACTTACATTTTACAGTTTAGTATTTAACACTTAGTCCCACCACTCCTAAGGTGATGTTGACCCGTTGTTAATTAAACCAACTATCAACAAGAATAGAACTCGCTATGCGTAAACCAATATTGCCTCAATAATATGAGGAGCTGATATTGGGTCACTACGCATATCATTTTAATCATTTGAGAAGCAAAGATCTTGATCCATGTGTGCTTGAATGCAGAAGCTATCACTTCAGACATGCATCTCCTACATACAATCCATGGCGACGGAACCATTCACCTTGACGGGAGACCACGAACGTCACTTATGTGATCCTCCATATCATGTTCAAATTTTAATTAATTATTATGAATCATGTTAACATAATTAATTATTCCAAGGGAAATACAACTCTATCCATAACAGAGTGTTTATTTTAATTGGATCTAATTAATTTATTGATATTAAATCAATTATCAATCCAATTCAATCAACCAACAAACAATTAGGGTTCGCTTGATATTAACATATAGTATAAGCTCTCACAAGTACGTATTATTTTGTATTTTAATTATTAGAGTACAACATGACTCATATTATCTTTCCTCAAATATGGATCCAGCTAGTACACTCGAGTTATGCTGGGAGGGAGCATTTCTTGACATGCAAGGTGCTAATTAGTAAAACTAGCTAGCATACCCAGACTAGTCACCTTCACCATTCTAATTGAGAGCAATATAAAATAATGTCAATGTACTAGTGGTTTATCGATCTACTTTGATGACCAACATTATGCAATATATAGTAATCACTCAGAGATTTAGTCATCTTTAGAACAATTGTAAGGATCCTAAATTTCTAGTCATATAAAGCAAAGTTGTTTTTGCATGTAAAAGTTGTCCTACAACTATTGTAAGATAAACTAGGATTTTCATGAAACATGCATTCAATGGACAATGATGTTTAATCAATTATATTTATAAATATTAAGAATCTGTTAATCATGGTAAATTCTAAATTTCTGTGATTTTCATCGAATATAAATACATTAAGCAACAAGATTTATAATCCATGGAATATCTAGGGCAAACAAAGTCGTAATCACGTGAAATAAATTTGAGCGATTTGCTGGTTTTATTCTCTACTTAAGACAAGAATTATTTCATATTTTATGACGAAAAAACATTAGGCATAAATAATTTTCTTACAAATATGTGAATACATGCATAAACAATTTTGTGGCAGGAACTCTTCGAATTACATTCATGTACTTTTGGTACTAATAATATTATACTATTTTTGGGGACATATATAAACATTCTAAATAAATTTTAATAATAAAAAATGATAATAAAAAGGACACAAATATTTGGTTTTTATTTTAACAGAAAACCAATTCGAATCTTTCATCCAATGCAAAACAACGAGTCTCGTGTTTCCGAAATATAAATCTTGTTCACCTAGACCTAACCTATCTTTGATACCACTTGAAGGTTATGGAGAAAACCTTATGTATAGAAGAGTGAGGATTGCATTATATTGATAGGGAGTAACTAATCGCACTAGTTGCTCAGGGCAACAGAATTTTTAAAAAATTAAAGTGATAAACTACCTGATGCAAGAGAATTCTCGGATCATTTTATCTAAATCACAAACTATATATCAAAATACCTCTTGAATCACGGTTGTAATTAAAGCCTCTAAACGAAGAGACCACATGTCCCAAGTCCAACCCAATAGAGGAGACGCTTGCAAGTACATTGACGAACGCATCCTTCTCGCAATCCAAGATGTTGATCCAAGTGATGGATCTCCTGATTTAGTCACACGAAATCTGTGGTTTTCTTCATGTACCAGAATCACTGAGGAAGACAAAGATCTATGAGCGGTCGAAGTAACAGCATGATGGCGTAGCGACGACGACAATCCTCTCTAGGTCACAAAGTGGACAACCACTTTAGAGAGAGTGGGGGTTTGTATAGTGATAAGAAAGAGAGAGATCTTGTGAATTCTATGATCCAATAGAAGAGCTAGGGTTGCCTCTTCTTTTATAACATTTTGGGAGTCCATGAATTACAATCCATGGACAACACAATCCAATGATTGAGATTGATTTGTAATTTTTTCCATGGCCATGATTTTGTTGTAAGAAATACAACAAAAAAACAATTAAATTAAATATATTTAATAATTGATTTTCGATCGGATGATTAGGGTTAAGTTAATTAATTAAGCTATCAAAATGTCATTGTTCCCTAAGCCAACTACGCGGAAATCGAGAAAATTTATTCAACCACAAAAAGAATCAAGCAAGTAAAAGCAAGTGTCTAAGCTATTTTTATTAACATGGTACAACGACCAGGTTCAAACACAAGGAGCAACTATTAAAAACAAGGTAGTCAATTCAAAGATATTCAAAGGATTTTTATTTCTCTTTTTATGATTTTGTGATTTATGATTTTATTTTCAAACAAAACGAAAATAAAGACAATGGTATAAAAGAC
This sequence comes from Ottelia alismoides, assembly GCA_037367405.1. NCBI lineage: Eukaryota > Viridiplantae > Streptophyta > Magnoliopsida > Alismatales > Hydrocharitaceae > Ottelia > Ottelia alismoides. Next base: position 180,231 of record JAZKJV010005726.1, on the reverse strand, counting down.
ACACACACTCTTTTTGGATTTTTCATGTGTTAAAAATACTCAAAAATCCCAAATGAAAATGTTTTTGTGTTTAATAAATTTTGTATTGCTTTTGTTGATTTTTGTAAGATTTTTGCAATTTTTATGGATTTTATAAAAAAATCAAGCACTAAGAAAAACATAAACAGTGCACAATTGGGAGTCTTTTTCAAATTAAGAGTGGAAAATAGGCTCAAAACTTCTAAGAATAGATTTTAAGAAAAAACTATATTTAAATATCTACAAACAAAGACATAAATCACTATTTTTAGGGGTTTAAAAGATTTTATATGATTTTTATGGTGTTTTTAGGATTTTACAAAATTTTAAAGTTTTATAAAATCAAATAAGATGAAAAATGGATGACAAGTCAACCAAATAAAAACAAAGGTAATCTATTTTTTTCAATTTTCTAAGGCATTTTTCAAATTTATGTATTTTCTAATGTAAACATGGCATTTTTGGAGTGTTTTTGAATTTTTAGAAAATAAATAAAATAAATCGAACAAAAATTACTACATAAAGAAAACACTAGCACGAGCTTAAAATAATTTTTATATGATTTGTGAGTTAAGCTTGTTATTTATTACAATAAAAAAGGAAATAAAACGAAAATGGTTGGATGTAGAGGGACCTAGATGCCAACAGTTTACGTTTGGGGCCTAATGATAAGATGCATAAAATTTCAAGTCCAAAAGTGCCAAAATTCCGTTGGCCAAACATGTATTGCATGTGAAGTCAGGCACGAAGGGGTATAATTGAAATATAGACAGTTTGAGGTCCTTCCAGCAAAATTTTTACACTACATCATATATTTACAAACTAAAAGAAATAATGAAAATTGCAGGGGGGAAATTGCAAGTTATGCAAGCATGGGTGTACAAGTCACGTGGAAGGGTATGCGATGCGAGGCTCAGATGGATCCTTCTAGATCTAATAGGACGGAGGATTTTTGGGTGCGAACGTGCAGCTGGGGTTGAATCTGGAGCAGCCTTCTCTTAATAGGACGCCTTTGGAAGAAATTAGAAAAACAGTGATGAAGGCAGCCCGGAATGAGTTTCGTTCGATTGGATCTCCTGTGTTATCAAGTGGTTCATGTCTCCAATGGTCTCAATCGACTCCAAATGAAAATCAGCCCCTTTTGGAGGTGGTCAGAAACTCCAGGTCTCGATGGTCGGAGACCTGGGATTGCTCCGTTGCTCTTCGCTATTGAAGCTTTGATTCCTTGGATCTCATGCTCCTGCAAGTTATTCAAGGGAGGCTCTGAGACAAATGCTCCAACCTAACATAGTTCCAAATAGGGAAGTGAGTGATAGGGTGGATGAGTCGGGTTCTGATGAGTAGGAGATGGAACTCAAGTTTCTGACATGACCCGAAGATCAGAACTGATGCATAGAGTTTGATAATTAAGGTAGTTGAGTTCCTTTTAAGTGAGACTTGATTAAATTTAAAGAATAAGCGTCACATGAAACTTGCATCCTAAATGTCAAGTTTTGTATCTAATATTCACAATCAGGGATTCAATTTTCTTATTCATTTTTTATTTACTTGAGGACAAACGATGTTTTATGTATAGAGGGTGATATATTCCATATTCATCAACTTTATTGTTATTAATTAGCCATCTATCTTATACTAGTTAAAAAACATAACAATTAATTAATTGAAATTAATTTATAACATCTTACCGTAAATAAAAAAGTTATTGTATGTAAAGAATGCATCTAATTATCTTATCTTTATGCCTAATGTTTCCTTTATTGTATGTATTTTTTCAAATTATTAAAATTCCATAAAAAATAAGTATAATATATACATAATACATTGTATATTATTTATTATTCAAAAAATAACAAAACAAATAAAAGAAGTATTTTATTCTTTTAAATGACGTAGAAAATATTAAGTATGTGTATACGATGTATTTTGATTTTGGGTTCTACACAAAAGTTGTGGATCCTAAAAAATATACAACTCTCATGTCGAACACTCTTTATTTTGACTTCATTCACTATTTTTATTTCTACTTATCTTTATTTTTTACATTTATTTGATTTTTGATTAGGCCACGTGGTCCAATTTTGAGCCTCCACGTGCCAGGCTCTTTTATTAAAAGCTGCCCTTCATTTGGGCCATCTGATATTTTTATCAGATGACCTCATTCACTCATCTCTACCTGCATCTGGGCCACTTGATCATTTTATCAAGTGACATAGGTTTGTCCATCCACGCCCAAATCAGGGACGTTAGTTCACTTGATCAAATGGCCACCGATTATCTTCTCCCTCCAGCGGTTAATCCTCGAAGCATTGCGTTGCTTCGATGGCGATTGTCTGTCCCCATTTCCTCTGTTAGACTACATGTCATATCTCCATGATTCTATTGTCAATTTGTCGCTCGTACGTTCTCTTCTTGTCTCTTTCATTTGGCTCAGAGAATGGTACTGTACTCCGGAGTCTCTACGAACCACATGAAAATACTAACCAGCATGGCATAGGGAATAATATTCTACTCTGGAGTCCCTAAGGATCACATGAAAACTCTGCCCAAAAAGAAGAATGACGGGGACCACGACAAATTATGACATACATGTGCACATCTGAAAAAAGACCGCATATATATATATATATATATATATATATATATATATATATGCGTGCTTGAAACTGAGGACTCGGAAACATCTGACGTCGAGTATGAATCATCTGAACTGTAGAGTCTGGAAAATTTGGTTGGCTTCTGCAACTCCTAATCTAGGCCAATCATCCACCTCCGCTCTTCTTCACATTCTAGGTTGACCACATTTCATTCCATTTTTTATTTCTTCGATTTAATTCATCATGCACACACATAAAGTTGACAATGTCTCCACCATCATTGTACATACAGGATCCCCATGCATACTTTGCCGTTCATCATCTCTTCCTCTAGATCCTCTTCCACTTCGACTCATTCCTCTTCATGCAAAGAAGAGGAACGCATTTGGGTTCCATCTTCTCCATCCTCCAATAGCCCTCCATATCATTGCATTACACTCCAGAAAACTCCCCCTTTGCTTTTGTTATGCATCTAACACCTGCAGGAAGTGGGACAATTCATTGATCATAGTTCTTGAAGCCTCTTTGATCTCGATATTGTGCTCCTATGAGTATTCAAAGACATGATGCTCCCAGCACCTACGACTCTTCTTCGACATTCAATTGCATTCATAAGGTTCTCAAGAAGCTTCTCGAATCTTTCCCAACTTCAGATGTGCACTAAGGAGGAGATGACCTCTCGTAGGAGCTCCATCCAGGAGCCACCTTCGCAGAGGAGAAGGGGAGTACATGTACCGTCTGATTGATTTTATCTAACGACCCACATCTAGATCCTTACCACCCACCTAGTCTTAAGCCTCAGTGGACAAGAGTTGCACTTGAAGTACTAGAGCCACCCATGTGGCCTGAACCTCCAATGCTGCCTGAAGTATTGCCACGCGTGCCTCACACATGTGTTCTTGGATATTTTGCAGTCCATCCTTGCATGCTTGCAATAATCGTAGAGATATATCAAGATTAAGCCCACCAGCTTTTTTATTGTACTTATGTCCCTTTTGGGCATGTACGCCATTTAATATATGTTGTAATTAAGTTTTATTTGTTTTTAAGCCCATGTATTTAGTACTTAATATATTTTACATCTTTTATTTAAGTTAATTGAAATTGGTATCGTTTGAAATATCTTGACGATCTTTATAATGGCATAAATTACTCTTTGATGTGACTTGTGATTATACAGTTATTAATTAAAAAAGAACACTACTTGTTTTATTTCTATATCCATTGGTCATTAATTCACCTTAGCCTAATTTTTGATCTTATTTAGATCCTGATTTACTTAATGTTTGAAATTTTAATTAGGAGACAGTTAATTGAATTCAGTATCATTAAAATCTTGATTAAGATCTAAAAATAAGTAAGTGAAGTAAGTGTTCTTTGAATAATATGTATTGATTGATAAGATGAAATTGGAGCTAGGCATCGATCATCAATTTGGATTAATTTATACTCAATTAAAATATATTGTTTGAGAATTAATTCCATGACATTATAAGTGCTTTTATGCATATATCAGTGCTACAAAATCATCCATTTTGTATCATCAAGATTAACTTGAATTATAAAAACCATAAAAGGAAGCATGCATTCATATGTTATATGCATTGTGACATAGAAACACTTTAAGTCAGACGATCGAGATATTTAAGCCCTAAATAGAATACATGATTCCTCGTGTCCTTGTGTTTGATTCTGAACTTATATAGATACAAATTTAACCAAGCCCTCTTCACATAGACTTTTAGCTTCATTCTAATGACATGTTAATCAACTCTTATTACAAGTCTTAAATAACTTAGTCGATTAGCACCTCATCAGGTGTTTTAAAGACGTCCTTGTTATGAAAGGTTAATTTGTATATTTTATTTGATGCTCATTGTGATTATTGTTGAATCTATGATACATCATATTATTTATTATTTAATGCCCTCCTAAACTAAACAAATAAATAAATATCACATTTAATTCATTAATATTAACAATTGGTATGTTGTTTATAATTAACTCGAACTAGGGTATAGTTAACTGCAATTGCTAAACCTAATTATTACTATAATTTTTTGTTTTATTGAAAATCCCCAAAAATAGATAAAAACTGTATATATTTATTTTTGCTTTAAAAAATAATAAAATACAAAAGTCAAAGATAATAAAAGCAATATTTTTATCTATTAAAAATACTTCCAAAAAATTGTATGTTATTTAGCCAACCTCTTTTGACTTTTTGTTCAACATGAAACTTGTACAACTTTCATGTTTTCACTTTTTCCTAATTCGACCTCTAATTATTTTGATTTTATTTGTATTTTATTCTTTTCTATTTTTTCATCGGGTCATTTGTCACCCTCTGGGATGCCCACATGGCCCCTTTTCTTGATGCCATTTGTCCTACTCCTTGGCCCTTGGATCACCTTCACCTACCTTCATCCGTGCTGCTCCTCCTCCACACACTCTCAGCCTTTCGATCTCACTTTTGATCACCACCTCTCATTCCGCCCACCACCACCATCATTAGATGGTAGCGCCCACCCAACGGTTGTTAACCTGCCACGTTGCCTCTAATCCCCCATCCATTAGAAGATCTAGCAATAAATTCACTCACCCCTCGCTCTAACTCCCCTCGCTATCCATTACAAATCACGCTCTTCACCACTCATAACGCTAACCTCCACATATAAATCCTTACTCTCTGCCTCCTCTCAGATTCGTCTAACATTCCATTGAGGCTCCTCCTAAACCTCTTCTCTTCCCCATGATAGGGGGAGGCAGAATTGAGATAGATCATGGAGATGTTCTCCATGTGTTTGACCCACAACGTTAACCGTCATGTTATGGTTGCCCAGCAATTGATTGAGCATAGAGGACCGACTGTCCTCATTGTGTGATGACTGGAGGCTCTCAAGGAGCCTCAACCCAAGCCTCCTCCTCCATCGATTTCTTTCTCCGATCAGGTATGTCCTCCCCGTCTTTTTTATTCCATTTTATGGTATTTGTTTAATGTACCCACCTAGTATCATCATCACCCGGCCATTATCCTAGTTCCACACTACCACCTCCATATTTGTGATTCCCTTTGCTCGCCTGCTCCCCTTCTCCATAACCCCCATTCACTCTGGCCATATCCCTCCTCCTATAACGATGAGGAACTCATCAAGTCTCCACCTCTTTCCATCTATTGCCCTTCGTTCACCTCAAAAAACACATGATCTTTTTCTTTATCTTATTTAACCATTGTTGGATCAGTTTCCTGTCATTGATCGAATAATGCGGCCGTGCTACGATCTTCAGCAATGCCTCCGATGAATAGACGCTTATTCACAAGCTCTACCATCGTAGTAACTCTACACCACCATCTAGACTGTTGCTGGAGTTCCCCCAAGCTCCCCCATGAAGGATATGGTTAGATCCTCAAGCGCATCACGGAAGCGTGAGCGTCGCATCGAATATGACGAAGAACGACTAGTCGCACTAGTTGTTCTATGCAGCGGAAATTAAAAAATTTTATGCGACGAAACCACATGATCCAAGAACACTTCTCGGATTGTTTCGTCTAAACCACAAATAAGTATTAGGTTTACCTCTTGAAGCGTGGTTGCGATCAAGTCTCTAAATGAGGAGACCTCCTGTCTCAAGTCCGATCCGACGGAGGAGACGCTTGCGAGCGCGGGGATGAACCGCGTGCTTCTCGCAATCCATGTTGATGATCCAAGCGGCGGATCTCCTGATCTCGACACACGAGATCCGATGTCTTCTTCACGAGCGGGGTGCATCAAAGGAGACGGAGATCCACGAGCAAACCATCGGGCAGCATAACGACGATGCCGCGGCGATGGAGAACCTCTCTAGGGCATCCATGGTGGACGGCCACATGAGAGAGAAAGAGTGAGGACGTGTAGAGAGAATGAGAGAGAGAGAGAGATTTGTTGCCTCAACTTATGTGTCTAGAAGAGCAATGGGGTGCCTCTCCTTCTATAGGGTTTTGGGATCCATGGATCTCAATCCATGTGTCAACACAAATCCAATGGTCCACATCAATTTGTGTTTCTTTCAATGGTCATGATTTGTTGCTAAAAACACAACAACAATTAATTTAATTTAAATTAAATATATGTTGATAAATCAACACAATTTAATTACAAAATTAAATCATCAATACATGGAGATAATGAAAGGAGAGAAAGCCTCCTTCCATGTGGAGAGGGGGGACGACCTCCCTTTCCTAATGGGAGTGGTGGCCGTCCACCCTCCTCCATTAGGAAGGTGGCTATTTCATCTTTTATGTAATCTCCATTATTTGCAACAACTTTTGTTGCAAATTATTTCACAAAAAAATAAATCCAATTTATTTTGTGAACATTGCAATCATGCCATTGAAAAATTGTGAATCACATTCACAACCCAAAACAAAATGTAAATTACATTTTCAATTTGATGTCCAATGTGAATCCAATTCACATTAACATTTAATTAACAAATGTAAATTACAAATAGCTCTCTCTTATATATTATAAATCATATTTATAATATATATGACTAATATGGATATTGCTATCCACATTATTCATATCCATGATAATTAAATCATATTTAATCATCTTGGATCTCTATTCTCTTGTGTCCAAATAATATGAATCACATTCACATTATTTACATCTTTGATAATTAAATATCATTTAATTATCTAAGATAACTCTCTTTATAATATGAATCAAATTCATATTACTCATGATAATTAAATCACATTTAATTATCCATTTTCTCAATGCTCGAATACATATATCAACAATAGAATTATCCATGAACTCCTTCAAGGATAATGCGCTTTCTCCGCATATACTTGGAGATAAGGACAGGGCGATTGTATTGTTCCACGTATAGTGACATGGATATTGAGATCGTATCACAAATCCAGATCGCGGGCCTCCCATAGATGCTTGATTAAATCAAGACCGTAAATCTAATATTCTCATTGTATCTGAATCACATTCAGATCAATGTCCAATACTTGGACCAAGATCAGATCACTTCTCTACTGAGAGGAGTCACTAAAATCCAGACCCGTTTCATCACTCCCTAGGAATGGAAACGTCATGGTTATACAATCGTTTATGATCACATCACCCTCAGGTATTCCCAATACCTGTACATCCTGCATACTGGAAGACTCAGACTAAACCCGAAGTATTCGATCATCTTTATACTGTCTACTTCATGGTTTTATCAGTAAGTTTCTCATTCGATCATTGGGAGTCGGTATCGATCATATACTTTCCAAAAGCATATATCATACCTAGGTCTTGATCATATACTTTCCAAAAGTATATATCAAACCTACAAATTCAGTCAAGCTTCCAAAGCGAGACGACCGTGCGCACGGAATTTGGTTCTTCCCAATATCTCATGAGTGAGCTCATGTCTTCCGGTTCAGTAACTGAACCTGTATGATCCCTTTGAGAGATCGTATTACTCATATGCCCTTATATGCACACCAGCATGCCGGTGTGTAGACCTTGATTAGGTCATCAACCTATTGGTCTGCCAAATGTACATACTTAGACATATAGCAACACATCTGTCTCCGGTCAGAGGATGCGTGCCTATATCCTGACAGCATACGATATAGGACTTTGGTTATCTCGATCTCGTTAAGTCAACTCTTTGACCTAACTAATCTGACACCTCCGAATCTCTATTCCTATGCAGAGGACCTGCATCAAGAGGTCGGTCAGATATCAGCCTTCAGAGATAAGGATTGCCATCTCCTACTCAGGCTGGAGATCATCTCTTAACAATCATCTGACGGTGCTTGATGAGTCCTCAATCTAACTCTTTAGATATTCATTCAAGCACCAGCCTCTATGATTCAATAGTTGAATCAACAGCTGTATGATCATCAATATGGCCATGGTATATAACCCTAATTATACTAAGGGACCTATTATGCAAATTATGTATTCTTCATTTCAGATTAAGGAGTGAATTGCAATAACATTTATTGCATAATGGCTCGCCGTGGGCTCGCATTTCCAACAATCTCCCACTAGCCCAAAGAGCCATTAATTGGCTAATCATTTAAACCCGCACTCATGTGACAATCATAGGCTATTTAGAAAATAGCTAGGTAAGCTGATCAATCACTCTGTTCCCGCGAGACTATGCCAAGTCCTTTTACGGCACTTGCATATCCCCAGTAACAGTGCTCGCATCTAATGCGAATGTTGCATCTCATGCAACCAATACTCAATCTAGTTGGTTACATTGTCCCAGACATCATAACCAGTATCCCCATAATCCTTATTAGAATACCTTCATTCCCGGAGATCTCTATCTCCTAAGGTATCTATAGTTTAGACCTTTATAGATCACTATCTACATGGTCTTAAACTTTTGAAGATAAGACTTTGAGATTACTATCTCAAAAATCTCCTCATCTATGAAGATTTTGTTATTTCTGCAATCAAGTGTTTTATCTCTACAATAGGATTAGTAACAATTTACTACTCCCACTGCATGACAGACATCTGGTATTTATACACTCTAGCATACACTCAGCTTCTCGTAACTAATGCACAAGTGCAAGTAGTTGTAGCATTTACTTCCTCAACTCTTTGAGGTGCTATCCCTTAAGATAGGTCAGTACCATATCTTAAGGGTTAGAAGCCTTTCTTGGAATTTCTATGAATAGAATATGTCCAAGGTATACTACAAATGTGACAGTCCAATTATCCTCTTCTCTTGGCTTCTGAACAACTTCAGAACTAAGATCTAAGAGGTATCTTTGAAATCATATTTCAAGATATTGAATAACCAGATTATAAAACACTTATTATTATCCTTATATCATTTTAAACGATCAGGATATCATCTACATTTAGCGCAATGAACACATAGGCACTCCCACTAAGCTTCGCATGGCTCATCAAGATTTCATTTGAAATCATAACATTTATAATTTCATCAAATCTTATGGTCTATCTCAAAGAAGCTTATTTGAGTCCTTAGATGGATTCCTTATCTTGCACACCTTGCTTTCCTCAACCATGAAGCCCTGGGGCTACTTCATGTGAATATCCTCAGAGAGATATTCATAGAGGAATGCAATATGGACTTACATCTCGAAGATGCAATAGTCAAGTTGTGTAGCTAAGGTTAGCAATATTCTGATGATTTTAAGCATGTTCACCGAAAAGCAAGTCTCATTGCAAGCAATGTCTTCTCTTCCATGTGTAGCTCATTGCTACGAACTATGCTTTGAAGGTATGTACCTTCTCATCAGGTTCCCTTTCTCTTGAAGATCCATTTACACCTTTATGGGTCTTACCCATATAGGTGGATCCTCGAGGGTCCATATACAACACTTGTACATGAAGTCTACATTAGACTTTTATTGCTAACATCCATCTATCCATGCTATGATCTTCAGAAGCTTCATCACATGAAGTTCGATCATTGTCAGATTTCTCTGACACATGGAATCCATCCTCAAACTTATTTGAAGAGGTTTTAGTGTTTCATCTTCAATTATCCTTTTAGTTTCCAATTTTAGGAGCCTCATTATCTTTTCAAGATTAAATGAGTTCCTACACTTCATTTTTATCTTGATTCTCAAGAGTCTCAACCTCCAAGAATCACATTCTCAGAGATGAGATGTTTCAAGAATCTCAAGGTCATAAAGTAGGTATCCAATACCATCCTTTATTTTCCTAATGAAGTAGCACTCTCAAGTGCTAGATTCCAACATACATGGAACCTTATTAAGGATATACATTGTAGTCTCTACTACACATACATACCTGGAAACTAAGGGATAATTATGCTAAAATTCATCATTGATAAGATCATGTCACACATGATCCAATTGTATCTCCCTATAACTCTATTGAGTTAAGATGTGTTAGGAGGATTGAGATAGAAATGATATTCATATCTCTATAAGGTATTCTTTGAATTTATCTAACAGGTACTTGCTACCTAGATTAGATCAAATTCATTTTATCTTCCTTCAAGCTTTGGTTCTAAACCAAAAATAATGAAATCTTTAAACATTTCAAAGGTTTCTTAGGTGAAGAGAAGAAATCTCATATCATACATAATCATCGATAGATATCACTTATCCACAATGTTTACTATGATATAGATGATCCACATACATCAATATGTATGAGATCCTGAATACCTTGACATCTTACACCTTTCTCTAAGAAGGGTGTATTGGACATTTTTCTTTGAATACAATATTCATAAGTATGTAAGTTTTGAAATTTTAGACATTCTAAAGTTTCATCTCTTACTAGTCTATTGATCAAATCAATAGACAAATGTCCAAGGCTTGATGCTAGATTATTGTCAAATGATCTTCATCCTCCTATTGATCTTAAGGTTTAATTTCAGTATTTAGAAATGTTAATGAACCATTCATTAATTTTCGAATTTAGTGAAGTCCACTAGATTATTAGATTACTATCTGAAATATATACATCATAACTCTTTATGATAGTTCTATCTCAGATTCATGTTCATTTCTAACATTTAGAAACAAACAATGAGTGTATTCTTATATCTAGGTCATAGAGACATTCTCTAAGATTAAGGACTCTCCCACTGAAATTAACAAGTCTATCAATCCAACAGAGATTGTTGCAACAATTGCATCAATATCCATGTGGATAACTATAAACCTTTAAGATCAAATTTTCCAGTCTTCTAAAACATATGCAACCTATTGCAAATGTCATCAGAAGATTGAGATACAATTATTTGACTTTATCTTATCAATGATTTATGTAGATTAATCTGATGCTCCATCTGAGTCCTTCTCTAAGGATTCTAGATAGACTTGATAGTCATACTATCAACACATCAACTTATTGCAGTATTGGCATTCATCCAACTCTTTGGATGACATATGGAAGTCATAGATGTATAGTCAACTCTTTGACCATACTTCTTACTCGGGTCCAACCCATGCTTCCACTGCACTCCCTTTATCTATAAGCAACCATCGCTTAAGACTAAGGATCTCTTATGTAAGAGCATTTCAACATTTATACATGCTTCATTAAATTCATACAATATGAATATTATGAAGCTTCATGAATGACCAGAGTATAGATAGTAGAATGATGACACTCATCATCTACATCCATCTAAACTCTTAAAACATAGGTTCAGGTAGGTACTCAAACAATTTGAATACATCATCTCTTATAGAGCCACCATTCTGCATGATGCAGTGAACCATCTCATTCATGTTAAATGTCAAGAGCACATATGTATGCCAGAATATCTTCATTAATTTTATAAGGATTATTTGACAATTACGATCATCATCGACAGGTCACTTCCAAAGTACATCCGATGAGAGATCAAGACTATAGAGACACACAAACCCTAGGGTTGTAGTCCTATTATCTATTTAATTGTCATTCCTCAATATTATGAGGAAACTTGCACATTGCAACCACATACATGATGTGTCCAATTGCAAGTACAATATCTGGATCATGAGTCCAATCCATGATATTTTACTGGTTATTATTGAGTATATCATTGAGTGGGTTTTAATGAAGGATTATCTGAAATAAGAAATTTGCATAAATATATAAATATATATATTTTACTTTGATTTAGGATTTTTATATCAAAGTTGTCTTGTCTTGTCAACACTGAAAGTTCATTCCCTTAATCACTTTCAACGTAAGAGATATACTTACCATTATATCTCAACAAGATCTGGGATCTCCTTCCTTATCTTTGTTACATCCCAATAATATGAGAATCTGCAACTCGGATAAAAAGAAGCGGGAACACATTCCGCTTTGCAAGTCCAACTTGCATTTCCCAATTCGGTCTTTAACACCCAAGCCCACCACCCCTAAGGCGATGTTGACCCGTCGTTAATTGAACCAACCGTCAACAGGAATAGTACTCGCTATACGCAATCCAATATCGCCCCAATAATATGAGGATCCGATATTGGGGTCACTACGTATACGGCCTTACTCTTTCGAGAAGCAAAGAGTCCGATCCAGATGCGCTTACATACAGGAGCTGTCACTTCGGACAGGCGTCTCCCACATACAATCCCTGGCGACGGAACCCTTCGCCTTGACGGGAGACCATGGATGTCACTTATGTGATCCTCCGCCTCATATTCAAATTTTAATTAATTATCGTGAATCACATTCACATAATTAATTCTTCCAAGGGAATTATTAACTCTAATAATATTAGAGTATTTCAATCTTAATTGGATTCGAATTAATCTAATCATATTAAATTAATGATCCAATTAATATCCAACAAACATTTTAATAGTTACTTGAATAATGGTATTATCTCAAATACGTATTATTTCGAATTTTAATAATTAAAAAAATACATCTTAATCCCTCGGACATTATCCCGGCCCTACCCGCTGTCATGGCCAGTACCGACGAGAGTGGGACGGACCACATACGTTACAACCCACAACCCCAATGCTCTCCGACTAGGCACCATATCCGCCTCGGGAAAGGATAATGCCAAATTGATTAATTTGTACTTGAGATGATCATCGGTTCTTCAACCGAAATTGTACCATATAGTAATAATCAAAACATTTTTGATTAACATTATAATGAGATTTGCTAAACAAATCCCAAGTCCTATTCAAGCAACATGTTTGTTGGAATGTTGATCATGTAGATCATGTAACCAATCCTGATCTAGATCACATCTAATCATTTGTTGGTTAGGGCAAAGTCATTTAAGGACATAATTATCATTAAATATTTCACAAATATTTATGCATAATTATTCCAGGAAATTAAACAATTTAATTTCACTAATTAATTAAATGACAGTCATTAGGTTCTTGATTAGGAAAGTATTTTCAGCAGTGACTCTTACTTACTAAAAATATCATATCTCAATCAATTTAAATCCAAATTAAGCAAAGTAAATTTCTAAAGTTTGCTAACTTGATTTACAACAGAACCCAAGTGATTTGCACGCATTTCAAGGCGTATCAAATCCGCAATTAACATCTTAATTATGTCATGATCCGCAGTCCCCGAAACAGTGGATACATGTTTACTATAAAGAGCATATCTAGAGCAAACGGAATCGAAATCACACAAACTCAGATCCTACGGTTTCCTTATTTAATGGGGAATAAAATCCAAATATTATTTTCGTGTTTAAACAATTTAAACAGTGCCGAAAATAATATCAAAACAGAGATGCGAAATTGAAATGCAAGAAAACTTTCGCAAACCCTAATGAACCCAAGTCGTCCTCGGTTTATGGATCGTATCCAAAAACACCGACCTGGCTCTGATACCACTTGAAGGATATGGTTAGATCCTCACGCGCATCACGGAAGCGTGAGTGTCGCATCGAATACGATGAAGAACGACTAGTCGCACTAATTGTTCTATGCAGCGGAAATTAAAAAATTTTATGCGACGAAACCACATGATCCAAGAACACTTCTCGGATCGTTTCGTCTAAACCACAAACAAGTATTAGGTTTACCTCTTGAAGCGTGGTTGCGATCAAGTCTCTAAACGAAGAGACCTCTTGTCTCAAGTCCGATCCGACGGAGGAGACGCTTGCGAGCGCGGGGATGAACCGCGTACTTCTCGCAATCCATGTTGATGATCCAAGCGGCGGATCTCCTGATCTCGGCACACGAGATCCGATGTCTTCTTCACGAGCGGGGTGCACCGAAGGAGACGGAGATCCACGAGCAAACCATCGGGCAGCATAACGACGATGCCGCGGCGATGGAGAACCTCTCTAGGGCATCCATGGTGGACGGCCACATGAGAGAGAAAGAGTGAGGACGTGTAGAGAGAATGAGAGAGAGAGAGAGATTTGTTGCCTCAACTTATGTGTCTAGAAGAGCAATGGGGTGCCTCTCCTTTTATAGGATTTTGGGATCCATGGATCTCAATCCATGTGTCAACACAAATCCAATGGTCCACATCAATTTGTGTTTCTTTCAATGGTCATGATTTGTTGCTAAAAACACAACAACAATTAATTTAATTTAAATTAAATATATGTTGATAAATCAACACAATTTAATTACAAAATTAAATCATCAATACATGGAGATAATGAAAGGAGAGAAAGCCTCCTTCCATGTGGAGAGGGGGGACGGCCTCCCTTTCCTAATGGGAGTGGTGGCCGTCCACCCTCCTCCATTAGGAAGGTGGCTATTTCACCTTTTATGTAATCTCCATTATTTGCAACAACTTTTGTTGCAAATTATTTCACAAAAAAATAAATCCAATTTATTTTGTGAACATTGCAATCATACCATTGAAAAATTGTGAATCACATTCACAACCCAAAACAATATGTAAATTACATTTTCAATTTGATGTCCAATGTGAATCCAATTCACATTAACATTTAATTAACAAATGTAAATTACAAATAGCTCTCTCTTATATATTATAAATCACATTTATAATATATATGACTAATATGGATATTGCTATCCACATTATTCATATCCATGATAATTAAATCATAATTAATCATCTTGGATCTCTATTCTCTTGTGTCCAAATAATATGAATCACATTCACATTATTTACATCTTTGATAATTAAATCTCATTTAATTATCTAAGATAACTCTCTTTATAATATGAATCAAATTCATATTACTCATGATAATTAAATCACATTTAATTATCCATTTTCTCAATGCTCGAATACATATATCAACAATAGAATTATCCATGAACTCCTTCAAGGATAATGCGCTTTCTCCGCAGATACTTGGAGATAAGGACAGGACGATTGTATTGTTCCACGTATAGTGACATGGATATTGAGATCGTATCTCAAATCCAGATCGCGGGCCTCCCATAGATGCTTGATTAATTCAAGACCATAAATCTAATCTTCTCATTGTATCTGAATCACATTCAGATCAATGTCCAATACTTGGACCAAGATCAGATCACTTCTCTACTGAGAGGAGTCACTAAAATCCAGACCCGTTTCATCACTCCCTAGGAATGGAAGCGTCATGGTTATACAATCGTTTATGATCACATCACCCTCAGGTATTCCCAATACCTGTACATCCTGCATACTGGAAGACTCAGACTAAACCCGAAGTATTCGATCAACTTTATACTGTCTACTTCATGGTTTTATCAGTAAGTTTCTCATTCGATCATTGGGAGTCGGTATCGATCATATACTTTCCAAAAGCATATATCATACCTAGGTCTTGATCATATACTTTCCAAAAGTATATATCAAACCTACAAATTCAGTCAAGCTTCCAAAGCGAGACGACCGTGCGCACGGAATTTGATTCTTCCCAATATCTCATGAGTGAGCTCATGTCTTCCGGTTCAGTAACTGAACCTATATGATCCCTTTGAGAGATCGTATTACTCATATGCCCTTATATGCACACCAGTGCGCCGGTGTGTAGACCTTGATTAGGTTATCAACCTATTGGTCTGCCAAATGTACATACTTAGACATATAGCAACACATCTGTCTCTGGTCAGAGGATGCGTGCCTATGTCCTGACAGCATACGATATAGGACTTTGGTTATCTCGATCTCGTTAAGTCAACTCTTTGACCTAACTAATCTAACACCTCCGAATCTCTATTCCTATGCAGAGGACCTGCATCAAGAGGTCGGTCAGATATCAGCCTTCAGAGATAAGGATTGCCATCTCCTACTCAGGCTGGAGATCATCTCTTAACAATCATCTGACGGTGCTTGATGAGTCCTCAATCTAACTCTTTAGATATTCATTCAAGCACCAGCCTCTATGATTCAATAGTTGAATCAACAGCTGTATGATCATCAAGATGGCCATGGTACATAACCCTAATTGTACTAAGGGACCTATTATGCAAATTATGTATTCTTCATTTCAGATTAAGGAGTGAATTGCAATAACATTTATTGCATAATGGCTCGCCGTGGGCTCGCATTTCCAACACCCCAACCTTTCACTGATGAGCAACATACCGGTGGAGCCTAGTGGAGGTAGCTAGAGCCCTACCCTCTTGTCATAGCATATGGAGGATAACGATACACATGTACACTTGGATTATGATCCAACGGTATCTGTACACAAGGAGTTTCAACCGTCGATCAACACCTATAGAGTCTTCATCACCTGTTCATCAACGCCTCATCCCTTGGGTGTTGGATCTCCTTGATCTGATAGTTTTGATCGATGCTTGGTGCTGCATCACCTCGACAAGACACGTGGAACATCGATCCTTTGCCTCAGTTCGAGCCTAGTCCATGCACATGTAGAGCGTGTACACGTTGGGCTATTTACATCCACCCCCTCAGAGCTTCCATATTTTACAAAAAGGTCCAGCATGAGCCCACGTCTTATCTGTCACACTTGGGAAAATTACATAAATACCTTGTTGACTTTCATAAGTTGCATCGATACCCTTGCAAAGGACCTGTTTATAATATTTAACTTTATATTTTGCATATTTTTACTGCATTTATGACCCTAGATTCTAATGATCATAGATTGAGCATGCAGATACAAATTTAGTTGATTTCAATTTCATTTTAATGCTTGTTTCACGTTCTACATTATGACATTTTTATTTGGTATTTTGACGCTTAACTAAACTTGCTAAAATTTCAGATATATTGCATCTCTTGCTGATGGATTCTTAATGCCATCAACTCATTTTTATGAATTATTTGTCCTCCCTAAAATTAACCTATCTTTTATTACTCAAGTGTCGGATTAATTTAGGGGCCTCTTTTTAGAGACTTATCTGTTTGCATCTCCTGACACATTGTTTCTCATCTAATTACATCAAATTAGATAGAAATGCATGCATCATATTTTGTGCCTCATTCTATACTATTTGCAGCATTATATTATGCATCACATTGTTTCAACATGGCATCTGTATAGTTGACCTACATGAATGAATTTAATCACTCAACTTTAATTTATAATTTCCCATAAATAGACGAGGAAGCTCATCACACTGTGTTTGACCTTGGTTGTCTTTCCAAGTAAAATAATCACCACAACAGACAAATATTATAGTTTTTAATTGATCATTTTCTGCCTTATTATACTACAATATATCATCCTTAACTGAGGTAGAAAGTGGATCATAAAATGGTATCATTATTAGGGACACGACTCATTCTAAATTATTTTTTGGATTTCATTTATTGATTAATTTTCTCGATATTTTTTTAATGATCTTCTTTTGTGGCAGGTCCCGTGCTACATGGAGGCATGGAGTTGGGAGCTCTCGTTGCAAGGAGCCACAGGAGAATCTCAGAAGAATTCAGGGAGCCTTAGTTGAAATTTTTTTCATTCGTCTTGTAAATAATAGTATTATCATCGCATTTTTAACGGTCCTCGTTTGAGGGCTCACATGTGTAGCATGAACTAGAACCTTGCATGTGGTGTGTCAAGTCAATTTCAACCCCAGTACAGGTGAGGTTTCAATTGAGTGTTTGAACATACGGCTAGGCACATGGCTCTATGAGGTCCCCTTTCAAATATCACATATGCTTGTTTAGTAGGTTAGGACACACATTATTCACGAGATGCACATACATCGCTTCACTTAGCATAATTAATTGAATTCCTTCTCGCTAATAGAAGAATTTTTAGGGTGTATTTCTTGGACTTGCATGCATTTTGTGTAAAAATTTTTAAATATAGTCTTGCACGTACATGGACACTACAGGAGGCATTGTAAGTTCTCTCTCAGGAAAGCATCATGGGTTTCACGAATGCATCAGTTTTTCTTGATCCTCCCCTTGGTTTATCACTTAGTATATTAAAAGGAAATTGGGAATTATCGATTAGATGACGTTTTCTTAATTTGTGCTAACATTAATACAGTTATAGCCTCAAGTTAAGAATGGGACTATAATGCAAGTTGACAAAAACTAGAATAAAAATCACTCTTGGATTATGGGAGAGAAACCCTTGACATTGTACGTAGGATGTTTTGATTGTTGAGAAGTGAGAACATATCCCTAAGATAATGTCGAAAACCTATTCATTAAACTTGTGTAATGGACTTCAATTTGGATAATCACTAATGAGCACCCAGCTAATTCTGATTAAGTTGATTAATTAATATGTTGTTGTCACCCAAATCAACCGAGTTGAAAATCAATAAATTTGTTAATTACTAAAGAAATCAAACAAATCAAGTAAGTGGCATAGCTATTATTATTAACCTCGTATAGAGACCATGGTCTGACGCAAAGAGCACAAATAATAAACTAGTATGTGACTCAAAAAATCAAAGGATTTTTATTTTCTTTTTAGTGGCTTTTAGTTTTGCAAATTTTTAGTTTTAGAAAATAAGGCAAATGAAAACAATGAATAAAAGGGAAAAACAAGCTATTTTTAGCTTTTTTCAATATAGTAAAAATACTCGAAAATTCCAAATAAAAATATTTTTATGTTTTATTAGTTTTATACTATTTTGGTAATTTTTCAAAGTTTTTTAAGTTTTTATAAAATTTTTAAATAAATCAAAAGTAAGGAAACGAGCAAACAGTGCACAGTCAGGAGTATTCTTCAAATTAAAAAGAATTCCTCAATTTAAAATATGAAATATACTTAAAACTAGAAATTAATTTTAACAAAAACTAGAGGAAAATATCTACGAACAGAAACTGAAATCATAATTTTTCGATTTGTAATGGATTTTGTATGATTTTTATAAGGTTTTTAATGTTCTATAAATTTTTATGTTATTATAAAAGCAAATGAAATAAAAACTAAATAAAAAATCAAACAAATCAAAACAAAGCTACTATGATTTTTTTAGTATTTTAAGACATTTTCGATTTTTTACGAATTTTCTACTATAAACAAGACACTTTTTAAGGTTTTTGAATTTTTAATAAATAAATAAAATAAACTCGACAAACTAAATTTACCCCTCAAGCACCACAATAACATGGGATAAGGAGAGTTTTTTGAAATTTTTAGGGCCAAATTAATATCTATCACATCTAATAAAAGAGCATGAACATTCAACAGTGTTTAGAGGAACTGTACATTATTATTGTAAGTTCTAGTTTAACAAGCAACAAAAATCCAGGGCCAAAATCGTAATTATCTAGATAAAAATGTGCACTGCATGTGGTAGACACTCGTAGGGGCATAAGTGCAATTACTAAAAATCTTTAACTAATTCATTAACACTTATTCAAATATGCAAATATCCAACATATGCATGTGAGGATACACGTGACTCAAACTTGGCTGGACTGAAATGCAAATATAAACTCTACGAGGTCCTTTCTGCAAAAATTCACAACTACATATTACATTTATTGTATTGAAGAGAAATAACATAAAAGATAGAGTAAAAAGTGAAATATACCCTTGGTAGGCATGTGGTGCACGCTCGGAGGATCTTTGACGTACGGTTATGATGACCGTTAGTGGCAGATCTGACGGTTCTAAAAAGGAGATAAACATGCATGTCAGATGTGCCTAGAAAAGATATGACATCTCAAATGGTAGCGTTGATGAACGATCCATATCAAGACAATCATGGTGTCTCTCAATCTAATGGAGGGAAATGCATATGGATGAACTTGAAGAAGGGAACACTAGGCGAGCTTCAATCTACATTGTCTAGCGATCCTCGGGTCTGATCAGCTGGCTGAAGGGACCAACACCTTGCTGAAGTGTTTTAGTGTTAGGGAGAGGGCTTGGATGCAATGGAGGATGACTCAAAGGGAATCTAGAGGTGTGGCTGCTAGGAGCTGCTCCGCCTCTGAAGTTAATGCTCGAGTCGAGCCTCCTCGCACACATCTATACCTGTAAAGAGAAGCAGGACTTGGATCGAGTTATTTCGCACAGAAACCCAAATAAGAGATTGTGGATGGTGATTGACCTCCGATGAAAATATAGGAGTGAGATCTATGCCTAATCATTCTCCGATGAGCAAAGGTTGTATGAGAAGGAGGTCTGTGATATAGGGACTGGATCTATGTGGCTGGATGCGAGCATGGAGCCCCGACTTGATGGTCGGAGATAAGACGTTGGATGGCGGTGATAAGCGGAAAATCAAATGGAAATGGTAAAATGCAAAGTGATCTTGGGTACTAGAGATGCTGAAATGATCAGTGAAGGGAAATAGTGATGGAGGTGAGGTCATGGCCTCAATTCCAACGGAAGAGGCTGATCGTGATGGTGAAGTCCGACCACAAGCTTAGCTACGCTCAATCGGCCACCAACTCAAACTCAGAAGGGGAGCAAGAGGACCCCATCACGATCCTAAACACACGAGTGGGAGAAGGAGGTACAAGGAACAAACTGCATCGTAGTATTTGAGGAAGGAGAACTTTTATAGGATTCCAAGGGTCTAGAAGGATCGAACGAGAATGCAAAACCCTAGGGGGATTTGGACCTGCCTAGGGATCCATGATGATCTACAACCCGAGGTGGGAAGTGGTCGGATATGGGTGCGGTAATTGGAAGAACTAAAGTTCGACGAGGGTTGGCTCGAATCGAAGCTTAAGAAGGGGGTTTGACTCGGGTCAACAGACCTAGGTTGACCAACTAGAATTTAAGAATATACAAAATAAAAGAATAATTAATTGTAAATAACAAATGATTTGAAAATAAAAAATGAATAAAATAAAAAAATTTGTTTTTTCGTGATTTTTATTTTTTTATAATAATAAATATCTATGGTATATACATTACATGATATTATGAACATGTCTAATATACCTACGTATTAAATACATGTTTTTTTATTTTGTTATTTTTACAAAAAAATATTTTGTTATATTTTATTTATTTACAAAATATGTGAAAGGGTATAAAAACTTTTTTATTTGATTTTTACAAATTAATTATAGACATTAAACAAATAGGTATTATGTACAATATATACATGTTTGGCAATTTGAACAATGAAAAGATGATTTTATTTCTAATTTAATTTGTGTTGTATGAATTTTTTAAAATTTATATAATTATTAAAAATATATACAAGTGTCAAAAATACAAAATATATACAAATTATTTACAAAATAAATATATATATAAATATATATATAAATATAGGTGTTGTTCATTTGTTCACAATCATATTTTTGTAATTATTTTCATTATTTTTATTTACAATTTTTATGATAAATTTTTTTAATCAAATTGAATCATTTTGAGTTTATTTTATTTAGAAATAAAAATATGTGAATGATATATATAGAATGAGTAGTGATGAATATATACAGTTAATAAGGACCATAGCTCTCCCTACTTGATTCCTTGTCGATCATGCTAATATTTGACATTCTCTCAAGGTTTGAGTCAGTCTGCATTTATTGCATAAATATATTATTATTTATTTCGTTTATTTTATTTTCTCCTTATTCTTTTATTTTGATCAAAAGTATTGTTAAATACACAATATTAACAAATGCATGCACAATGCTAATTTATTGTATTTGATATATATTTATAGTTATTTTGCATAGGGAATTTGGATAGAATAAACGAATAAAGAATGTGAATCATGGATTCATCATTCTCTTATACTTTACCTTTGCTAGTCCCCTAGCAAACACTTATTTGAAAAAGAAGTGACAAAGAAATAAAGAAAAGAAAAAGCAAGGAATTTACAAGAATAATAATATTATTAAACTTATCTTCATAAAATTGGAATATGGAACTTAGTCAGACCTTTGCATTATTATTTTGGCAGAACATTATTGGGAAATGGGCTTAAAACCTAATAGACTCTAAGTTCTGCAAGACTCCTATTCAGGTTGCCTCAACATCCAGGTAAAAACAAGTCTACATGCACAAACTCTTATGACTATGAATCTTTACTTCTACTGTTTAAGTTATGTATAGCTCCCTACCTCAGAAATGGCAAAGAAACATCCTCCCTTAATAAGGTAACTCTAGTATCCTATTATATCGTGGAATAAAATTGAAGAATGGAGCTTGGTTAAGACTTTAATCCACTTAATTTCAAAGGAACCTTATAGGAATTTGAGTTGAGACTTTTCAGGTCATAGCGACTTTAATTCTTTGAGTCCACAATACTATGTTCACATGTCATCTTGATTGGTTTATATAGAATATTTCACGATACACGCATGATTCTTCTAGACAATGGCCTTAACTTGGACAAGCACTCTACACGTAGCTCTTCAAGGATGAGGTGGCAAGGGGGCAGAATCCTTTGGCTTGGGGTAGCACATGGGTGTGTAACAACTAGTGGAGCCATTCTTTTTCCTCTAGGGAGGGAAGTTCATCTTGACCTGGTCTAGTAGCATTGAGGTCTAACGATAGGATGCTATGGAGTTGCGATAATGCTTCAAAAGAGGGTTAGTCTACTAGCTTAAGAGGAAAAACTCCTTATGTACATGATGCACCTTGTAGGTATGTTTATATATATATATATATATATAGGAAGAACTTGAAATGAGGTGGAGCCTCATTGCAAACATGGTGCGACACTTAATTAGACCCGTCAGATTACCATCGACGGTCAAAGTAAAAACCACCTTTAGAGAGTCGAAACCACTAATATAGGAAATACTTGAAATGAGGTGGAGCCTCATTGCAAACATGGTGCGACACTTAATTAGACCCGTCAGATTACCATCGACGGCCAAAGTAAAAACCACCTTTAGAGAGTCGAAACCACTACGACTATATTGATTAAATTATATTTTTAGAAAGTTATCATATTCTATTAATGACGTCAGATATGGTGGAATTCAATTGAATTCCAGTTTTATTGCGGAATGGTTATGTTCGAATTAAATTCACTTTCTTCCCAAAATATGTTCTTTTCCTTATCTTTTCATTGTACTACTATTCAGAATTTCTCGACATATCTCCGTGAACTTCAATGGAAATCGACGAAATAGCAGATCCCGATTTTTACAGAGATAATGCACAGGTAATGTACGTTGTTCATTTCCCTTTAATAATGTTATGTATGCAAATCATGAGGAATATTTTAATTTTTTTTGAAAGACGATCTGGTTCTTGATTCGAAGTCGTATTATGCGTTAATATTTTGGGCTTTTACATTTTAATATGTGACATTATTATATTCATTTTGTCCAGTTATCTGACAGAGACGGTGAAGTTAATGGAGTGGCGGCACGAACAGATGATAATTTGCATCAACCATGTATGCTGAATTACTCAGATGTCTTAAAGCACTACAGTCTTTGTTCATTTATATGTTGTTGCAAATAAAAGTTTTCATTTTACGTAAATTCTGTATATTTGATGATATAGTTCATTATTTTACATTTATGAACTATAATGTACAATGTTGAACATCATTTTACATCATAGGATACAATGTAATATCGCCCAAATGATGCTAATACCAGTCCTTTATCCGATAAATTACATATTCTTGCATCATTTTACATTTTCTGTCATTATTTTACATTTATAAGACATATTTTAAATTAAATGTAACTAATTGTTGCAATTATATTTCGAATGAATTTCAGATAACTGCTCTATCAGTGACCCTGTCATTGGTATCACACCTCATATAGGCCAAATATTTCAATCTATTGAAGATGCATATAAATTCTATGAGGCATATGCAACTGAGAATGTATTTAATGTTAGGAAAGCAAGCTCTAGACTTGGTAAAGATAAGATTTCCAAGGAGCGGATAATTATATTTATATCTTTTGTTTGCTGGAAAGAGGGGTATTCTAAAAACACAGATAAAACAACCTCAGTGGACAATGCAAGAAGTGATGAGAGCGATGAATGTATTTTTTATAAGGAGGAGCGCCGTGTTGGCATATCAAGGACTGGGTGCAAAGCTTTCATGTCAGTCTCATATAGGCCTGATCTCAATGATTGGTTTGTATCGAATTTTGAACCTGAGCACAATCACAATCTTGTTTCTCCAACAAAACGCAGATACCTCAGACCAAATAGACGTTTTTCAAAAGCCACAAAAATGCTTGTAAAGTCAATGAATGATGTAAACATACCTGTATCCAAGCAATCGGCTTTCATAAACATGTCCAGTGGTCAAGTTGGTAGTATTGTTAGAGATATTTACAACTTGAACAAAAAGGAGAAAAAACAACGTATTGGGATGGATGTGCACCTTCTAATTGAACATTTTGAAAGTTGTAAGGCCAATACCCCTGAATTTCACTATGCTTACACAACCGATGATGATAACATGCTTACTCAGTGTATATGGATTGATAGTGCCTCCATTGACGATTACAAATTATTCAGAGATACAATATCGTTCGACACAACATATAGGACCAATGAATACAATCTGGTATTTGGATCTTTCTGTGGTGTTAACCATCACGGTTACACAATTTTCTTTGGAAATTCATTCATGAGTAGGGAGACAACCGAGTCATTCTCGTGGGTATTTGAGAGATTTCTAGAAGTAATGAGCAAACATCCAGTTTCTATAATCACAGATGAAGATCCGACAATCTGTGCTGCTGTTAGGATATGCTTTCCTCATACTGTTCATAAATTCTGCACTTGGCATATAATGGCCAAGCTTAAAAGCAAGCTTGGAAAGATTAAAGATATAAACGAAGTTCTATCTGCGTTTTCCACAGTTGTATGGAAAAGTATAACTATAAGTGAATTTGAGCAAAGCTGGTGCAAGATAATTGATCAGTATGATTTATCATCTAATGTCTGCTTGAATGAGAAGTATAGTATCAGATTTAAATGGATTAGTTTATATCTTAAGGATTATTTTTGGGCTGGTCAGCGGAGTACACAGAGGAGTGAAAGTATGAATGCATTTTTGCAACACCACATCACTAAACAGAACTCCTTGCTTGAATTTGTCTGTAGATTTCAAAGTGCAATTCAACGACGCAGGGAAAGAGAGAATGACATGGATAATATTGGTGAAGTTTACACTCCAAAATCAAACTTCAAATGGAAGATGGAAGTAGGGATGGTTTGTATATACACCAAGTTCATATTCTATAAATTTCGTTTTGAATTGAATGAAGTGAAGGAACTTAATGTTCTAACTCATCTGAACTCTCTGGGTTACTGTCAATATTTTGTGTCATATATTGGGAAATCTGATGAAGAATTATGTGTTTCTTCATCAACTGAAAGCGACTTTCTTGTTTATGAATGCAAGAATATGCAATTCTTTGGATATCCATGTAGGCACATACTTGCAGTCTTGAAGATACAAAATGTGGAGCTTTTGAATGAGGAATATATATTGAAAAGGTGGACAAGAACCATTAAAAAATCAGGAAATTATCCTATTTATATGAAAGTTGCACACCAAGAAAGGTTGTCTCAGCTTAATCAATTGTGTTCGCATATTATTTCAGCTTCAGTTGAATAGGATGAGGATATATTCTTATTTGCTAAGGAAAATTTAAGTGATTTATGTAGCAACATTGATCGTATGATAAGTAACAAACCTTCTTCGAGCTCTACAACAATGAACAATACAAATGTTCCAGATATGATTTCTGAACCAGCTGTTAAAGAACCTAATGTTGCTAGAACGAAAGGAAGTGGTCGCGGTGGTAGGCATAAGGGCGTTGGCAATCGCATTAGATCGGAATCTGAAATGAGAAGAAACAGAGGTCGACAATGCAAATCTTGCCACAAATACAATGTTGGACACGATTCTAGAAATTGTCCTAATAACAAAGCTGCGAATCATGGTAAATATTTAACATTCGTTGTTTATTGATATGTTTTTTTCTGTTCACTAATCCTTTTGTTTTATTGTGCAGTTGAAGATGAACGAAATTAAAATGAATTGATCAAATTCTGATAAAGTAAGATTATATTTTTTATATTTTGTTCTAACATTTTATACATCTCATATAAATCATTTTAATGTTGCTTATTATATTCCTTTCATTATGGTTGTTTTTGCAGGGTGGCAATCTCCGTGAAGGATTCTTGGTTGCAATAGAGCTTTGACGTTTGGATGCTTATCAGACTTAGATTTTATATTTTTATATTTTTTTCTTATTGTTCTGTGTTCAGTTTTTGTAGAATTCAAACAATGTGTTATTTATATTGTTTCAGTTCAGATGTATCCCTATGTAGTATCATAACAAAGAGTATTTCAGAGCTTTGATTATAAAGTTGACACATTTCCTTACCCCATGTCGTCATTATATTATTTAGTTTTTATTACCAACAAGACGAACAATTGCAGTAAAATTCACGGTTGTAAGAATTCTCTCTGTACATATCTGCTAATAACTGCTAATAAAATCCAGTTTCTTTATTTTATACTCCAGATATATGTTTCAAATATACGCAGTAGTCTACAACTGTATTAGATATTTTACATTTCTATGTAATATTTTACACATTGTAACCATACTGTACATTAATTTTCATTATTTTACAAATATCTACACGATCGGTAATAACGAAGAATAACAAGCAATTAGTAATCATCGTGATGTTAATCTCTAAAGTATAAGAAGATTTTCAATCATTGGAAAACTCTTATCTAACCAGAAAGTCCTTTAGTTATCGAGCATTGTAATATATCATATACTTTTTACAATTAGCTTCACTATTTTACTTACAATATTAATATTTTACAAATTGTTACCCTAATTTACATAAAGTTTCATTATTTTTCTAATAGCAACATTTTTTGTATCAAAATTGTGAATCTATATGCAAATACAAGTCTAAATCATCATTAGTAATAACAAACAGTTAGTATTCATCGGGATTTGTATCTTTAAATTAGAAGAAGATTTTCCAACATTGGAAAACTCTAACATAACCATAATGTCAATTAGTTATCGAGTAATATAATATATCTTATACTTTTTACAAATAGCTTGACTATTTTACATATAGTAATAATATTTTACGTATTGTTTCTAGCTTTTACAAATATTATCATTATTTTACAATTAGCTACATTATTTTTGACAATATTTTGATCCTATCTGCAATCACAAGTCTATATCAGCATTAGTAATAACAAACAATTTGTAATCATCGGGATGTCAATCTTTAAAGTAGAAGAAGTTTTTCGACCATTGGAAAACACTAACATAATGAGAATGTACTTTAGTTATCGAGTATTGACCTAACCAATGTAACATATAATCAATGCAAATATATATTACTCGTCATATTTAAACGAAATGTTTGGTTCTAAAGAAGTTTTAAACAGAAACTGTGGAAGCATAACACAATTTAAGACAACTCAACAGTACATAGTTCTGACTTAAAATTCAAAAACCCTAAGAGCTGTGTTTTCTATGTCTTCTATCTTTATCACGGCGTCGCTGAGTTCTCTATGTGACCACACGTTAACAACAACGAAGCTATTTCAGATCTGAATCTGTCAATATCATCGTAGCTGAAGTCCAACGCCCTTCCTTCAATTATGTACTCCATCATCTTCATCACGTAGATCCCACAATCCAGACTTTGTGAAGGTTGCTGCGGGCAATCTTGCACGTATATGATTTCCCACCCTGCAAGGCAATCATTTGGAATGCTATCCATGAAGTATTCCGAAATCCATCCATGTTGATATGTAAATAAAAATGATTAGTTTTAACAATGAATTAAAAAATTTAATAAAATATAAATTTTAATTATGTCATACCAATTTCAATACATCCTTTTTATGAAATTTTGATCCTTTCATAGAATTGTATGAAAGGAACTTTCTTGCTTTAAAATCAGTAACAATAAGGTGCCAATGGTTTCTTGTGTGGATAACAGTGAAGATTTTCTCCACCTCTGGCATGAATAATCCTTCATTGTATAGCTCCACGAGCTTATCAAATTCATTTTCCGTAGCATTAACCACCAGATTCACGAAATATTGCTGGAAAAATTCAAGTAAGAATACTAAATGGGACATTTGATATTAAAGATACTTGATATTATTTATATCAGTAATCATAATCTCACCATTTGAAATATTGGTGTGAATACAAATGGGACATGATCATTACTTGTGTTGTATTTATGTTGCAGCACGTCCATAAACATGTCGATTATCTACAATATGAAAAACAATTTAGGCATAAACAAATATAAGAAGGTAAATATTATAAATAAATGTGCCGTATCCTCGACAATTCTTTCGTACAAAAAGTTATGAACATCTCTTCCTTTACAACTCCGATTTCCGGGAGTAAAGTATGTGGCATTCAATCTGAGGAATTTTGTTAAATAATATTATACATCTAGAGATAAAGGTTTTTACATATAAATGCTGGAATGCCTGTTAAATTACTTACTTATCTGCCGGATCACGAAGAAATTCTTGAATGGTTTTCTTTGTCTGTTCTGATACTTTTTCATAACCAATGAAATCGGTTACGAGATCGCATAGATACCGATTCTTTTTCAATCAATTATAGACAATGTCAGAAATAATTAATATCATAATCATTTAGAATATATAGAGTTGTGTGAGCAGTATTGAAAATATACATTATATTATATTGCTTACCTCATTGGTTGTCTTATCCTCTTGTTTTTCAATTTCTTCTTTCCCTTGCTTCTCTGCTTCTTTTATGATTTTTTTCGCTTCTCTTCTTTGTTTCAATCTTTTTATTATTGAGCTTTGTTGGACAGTGACTTTTTCCCTTTTTCTTCTCTTTGCAGTAGTCTCTGTGTGCACATTTTCTGATTTTGAATTGTCACTAATGTTCAGATCAAAAGAAGGCATGTCACTGTTGATAGGTGCTTCTTTTTTTATTGTATCTTCAGATTGATACAGTGGATCTTCATCACTGATTGTAGAAATTAAACTCTGAAGTTTTTCACCAATATCTAAGTCACTAGGTTCCAAATCTACGTTGACTTCAGATTCATTGCGTGTTGGTACATCCATGTATTGGTCATTGTCATCAATGTCACCTTCAGCTATATTACAGATGTATTCTCCAACATTTCTTCTGTTTGCAATGCATTATGACCAAGATCAATCATATCATGATCAGGAATCACTTTTAGTTTTTCCTTCAGCTCCGTAATCTCAGATGTCAACTTATCATTCTCTTTCTTCAATTCAGAATTTATTCTGATATGTTCTTCATCTTTTTTCCTGTACATTTCACTTATTGCTTTAATTTTATCCTTCAGATCCTCTATCTCAAGTGAAAATGCATCACACATACATGTTTTTTGTTTCTTTTTTTTACGACATCTGAAACTGAAACACAAGCATCTGTTTTTTGGTCACACAATTCTTCTAGCTATTGCTTTCCTTTCTTTTTTAAAACATCCCGTGGTACTGGGATGGGGTTTATGATCAAAATTTCCGGTCTTCTCACCGCAAAACCACCGATTGTAAACTTCTCAAACGGGAAAACATACTTATCTGCTCCTATCTTTACAATTTCAGTTTTTTGAAATTGCAAAGCAGGCAATATCTATTTAAACAATATCATTTAGTAATGAAAAAAATGAAATTACGAGACATTCAGGATATTATTAATGATCTTAACAATGCTTACTTGATCACAACTTATTGAAACCAATGCTCTGGAAACTCCTTTGATTGGTCCAGCTCACTTCCTTATTCTTGGCCTAAGGTCTCTGCTGACCACAAGGTCTTTGCAGCAGTACTCCATCATCCATACCTGATACATTGGTTTTATTAATATTTTTTTGATCAATTAATAAAAATTTTTTTTTGAAGTACTCACATATAAGCAGGCAACACATCCTATAAGGTAACCAAGTGTTACCCTTTATGAATCTGCTCTTCTCTTCTGAACTCTACTTACTACGTCATCCATGTTGAATAGTATCATCCTTGCTACAGCACCAGACCAGTTAAAGTATCGTGATCTTCAAGTGATTCTACATAGTGTAACAAATCTTTCGGAAAAGAATAAGAACTGTCTGGGAAGAGGAAAGTGGCAAACATCAAAAGTATCAAGCATGCAACGTAAATAGAGACCGAGTTGTCATCATCTCTATTGTAATAGTCCTCGAGAATGTTATTCAACTTCTTTCTATTGAAAATCATTTCTTCTTCAAACATTTTGTGAGATATAAATGATTTCCACTGAAGGTGTCTTCCTCTAACTGTTATTGAGAAACCAGAGCTTGGCAAGCCTAAAATTGCTCCAACTTCTTCATCACTGAAACTCACTACCTTATTTCCAAATCTGAAATTTCTCCCTCCTTGGTACTGTTCAACCAACCATTGAAGGTTTTTTGTTTGTATTTCAACATGGCTAATGTTAATTAGCTTCCCAAATGCCGTCTTTGACAGAAGTGCTTGTTGTTTAGGAGTGGGTCTATGGTTATCAATGAACTAAACAAAATGTTCAATGTAGCATCTGTGTTGTACATACCCTTTGCCTAAAAGAAGAGAAAAAAAACATTTTTGTGGTTGCAATGATCAATGATTTTATTCATGCTAATAAAAAACGAATTTATATATAAATTCACATAAATTTTCATACTCCCAAAATCATCATCAAGCTTCAGAGCATCCTTCTCAACCTCAAATTCCTTTGGTTTGCTAACTGGTAGTTGTGTTCCTTCTGTTCATAACATTTACCAGAGATATAATTTCTATAAAATTGTTAGAATAGTCGTATTAATTTAAAAATGTACTTACTTCTGTTTTGTTGCTTCGGCCGATGGATCTGGAATTCCATCATTGTACCCCCACTGTTCTGATCTGAGTCGTCATCCCGTTCCCTCATGGGTTCAATCAAGTTCGATTGCATCTCCTCCATCGTCGCCCGATGTCGTTCCTTTCTCCTTAGAAAGCGATTTCTGCAGTCGAGACTCTCTCCTCAATTGAGTCGCTAGAAGAGCGTCTGCTTTGCCGTCGTCGCGGGTATGCGGTAACCCTCTTCTTGCTTAATTTCAATTTAGGTTTTTTCTAACATTATTTTATGAATATACTTCATATTTTTACTTTCCTTAAATTCGATTTCATTAATTCATAGATCTCTAATTTTGATTTATTGGCAACGTCGTATTGTTTGAAATTAAACAGGATATTGTTTCCGTGTTTGACTAAAAATAGAAATAATTTTAAATTTTAAATTTCAAATTGATTTAACTTAATCAATGAGTTATCATTAATTTGGTAATTAAATAATACTCAAAAACTTCATTTCCCTTTTTTTCCTTTGCTCTTCAACAATTGTTAGCTTTTGTTTGCGTTGGAAATTCATTCATGCTTTATCATCTCTACGTCTAAACAGGTTAGTATTTTATCTTCATCTACAAACTATGTTTTATCTTCTTCGTAGTTTCATTTGTTCCAAATTCTAGTATATGTTTTCATCAATATTTCTACCCAATATAAATTCAAAAGATTCATGTTTGCGTTTAGTTTTGGATTCTTTGAATCAGAAATGTGTTTCTCGCAAGAAATTATTCATAGCATTTGCAATCTCATTCTCTAGTGATTTTTTCCTATCTTATATAAAATCAGTAATAAATTTTTTTAAATCCGTAAAACAGACATTGTATATTTATCAATGGTTATGTCATTTTCTGAAAGTATCAAA
Source organism: Ottelia alismoides (assembly GCA_037367405.1). Taxonomy (NCBI): domain Eukaryota; kingdom Viridiplantae; phylum Streptophyta; class Magnoliopsida; order Alismatales; family Hydrocharitaceae; genus Ottelia; species Ottelia alismoides. The sequence continues at coordinate 148,091 of JAZKJV010005726.1, read as the reverse complement.
AATTATAAAGAGAAAATTTTTTAAATGTTATATAATACTAATACCAACGTGAGAGCAGTTACTCTGTATATGTTCTTATTTTATTTGTAGAATCGAGAATATCAGTCCAAGAGAAATATCAAATTGTAGAATAGAAGTCAAAGATGTAAAATAAAACATGGTTGTGTAAAATATATATCAGTGTAGTAAAATAGTGGCAACATTGTCAATTAGTAGATGCAAAATGTCATAATAAATCAGTAAAATACCATCAATTGTTGTAAAATAATCTGTTCCTTTGTAATATATTAATATATAATTATAATTATATCTGTTATCAAGAATCTGAGAAATTAAATATACGTTCGTATACGTAACGTACATATATTAATTGAAATATACATTAACAGAATATAGTAGCCTTTAGTAAAATATAGAATATATACGTAAAATATGACAATTGTTGTTAAACTAGTTGTAAAGTTTGTAATAAATGTTCTCAATTTATCATAATAGAGTTGTAAAATATAATTCAAATTTGTAATTTCAATCTTCTATTGTGTAAATTATAGATATATAACGTAATTCATATTCCCATTTCCTTATATCTAAATTTCTCATTTTGTATATGCGTATAGGAGATTTTGCAATGTCTTGATCAATTTCGTATTTTATTACGTAACCAAATGTAATTTTTTTCCTTAATATGTGTAAAATTCAATTGAATAAACGCAAAATGTCACCGTAGTTAGGCTGTTTTCTGAATAAGCGGTAGATAATATGTTGTAAAATATGACAAGAAGATGTAAAATAGCACAATATTTTGTATTTTTAGAACAGATTATTTCAAAATGCGGTGTTTTTATTTAACCGAATGTTTATGTAATGTTGTGATCTTAAATCTGCTTATTTGCTAAATATAGAATGTTTAATGACGTGTAATAGTTTTATTTAGCATTAATTTAACCGTTCCACATTATAGGAATGTTAGTTGGCACGAAAACCACTCAGTGATTTTAATCTCCTTCGTACACTCTTCATCCCACGGCCTAAGATGGCACCTTTCCATAATCAAGGAAAGGTGCCACCTCAACTCAAGTGCACCTTATATATATATATGTATATATATATATATATGTCACAAAAAAATGAAAAAAACTCCTAAGAAAGGGACATGCCTGATAGAAAATAAAATGCCTTTCGGAGTGTATGTAGTTGAATAAGCAAAGTTTATGTGATACATTGTCCCATCTTAGGGAAGGTTACAACTGGAGACTTGGATACATTGATCAAGCTCTAAGAGATATCTGGCTACACTGGCAATGTTCAACTCTCTTCTCTCCCCTCTTCTTGAGCTGGTTGCACTTGAACATAGAAGGTAATACCCTACTCCACAAGGAAAGAGTTGCTAGATTAGGGGACTAGAGTTACCTAGTTGAGGGACGTTGTTTCTTTGTCATTTCTGAGGTGGGGAGTTATACATCACTTACACAGTACAAGTAAAGGTTCATAGTCATAAGAGTTTGCATATGTAGACTTGTTCTGACCTCTGACTATTGAGGCGACCTGAATAGGAGCCTTGTTGAAGTTAGAGTTAGGTTTTAAGTCCTTTTCCCATTAAGGTTGCGCCAAACTAATAATCCAAAGGCCTGAGCGAGCTCCATACTCCAATTTTATAAAGATAAGTTTAATAATCAATATTATTATAAACTCTTTGCTTTTTTCATTTATTTATTTTTCACTTCTTTTCAAATAAGTGTTTGCTAGGGGACTCGCAAAGGTAAAGTATAGTATAATAATGAATCCATGATTCACATCTTTTATTCTTTTATTTTAGCCAAATTTCCTACGCAAAATAGTGTAAATATATATTAAATACAATAAGTTAGCATTGTACATGCATTTGTTAATATTGTGTAATTAACAATCTTTTTATCAAAGTAAAAGAATAAAGAAAAAAAGAAAATGAAATGAAAAAATAAGCAAGTATTTATGCAATAAATGCAGAGTGACCGGAACCCCGAGAGAAGGTCAAATATTGGCCTGATCTACATGGAAAAAAGTAGGGAGAGTTATGGTCCTTATTCATTGTATATGTTTATCCCTACTAATCCTATATATAACCTTTACCCATTTTTATTGCTAAATAAAATAATCTCAAAAAGATTCAATTTGCTTAATAAAATAATTAAATAAAATGTAAATAAAAAATTAAATTACTTACAAAAAAGGTTGTGTATAAATGGACAACACCTATACATGTATATGTATTTATCTATTTTGTAAAAATTTGTATATATTTTGTATTTTTCACGGTTGTTTATATTTCTAATAATTATATAAAATTTAAATAATACTCATAAAACAAAAATTTAATTAAAAATAAAATCATCTTAAATTTTATAAATTGCCAAACATACGTATATTGTACATAATACTTATTTGTTTAATACCTATAATTAATTTGTAAACATCAAATAAAAATGTTTTTATGCAATTTAACATATTTTGTAAATAAATAAAATATAAAATTACTGTATTTTTGTAAAATAATAAAATAAAAATACATTTATATAATACATAGGTATATTATACATGCACATAATATAATATACTATATACCATGATATTGTAATAAATAAATAGAAATCACAGAAAAATAATTTGAAAATTAACAAATATTTTTTATTTTATCCATTTTTATTTTAAATTCATTTTCTATTTTTCATTAACTATTCTTTTATTTTGTATATTGCTAAATTCTGATTGGTCAACCCAGGTCTGTTGACTCAGGTCAACCCCGCATCTTTAGGTCCGATCGGGCCAGCCCTCGTCGGAGTTCAGTTCTCCCAATTACTATGCCTGGATCTGACCACTCCTTACCTCGGATTGTGGACCCTTGTACTCCTTGATGATCCACGATCCTTCCAAATCCCTAGACAGGTTCGTATCCCCCCAGGGTTTCACATATTCGTTCGATCCTTCTAGACCCCTAGGAAGCCTATAAAATGTCTCAATCTACCTCCACTGCGATGCAGCTCGTTCCTCGTGCTTCCTTCCCCCACTCGTGTGTTCAGGATCATGACAGGGTCCATTTTCTCCCCTTTGGAGATCGAGTTGGTGGCAAATTGAGCGTAGCTCAACTCGTGGCCAGACTTCATCGCTGTGACCAACCTCTTCTGCTTTCCGCCGCAGAATTGAGACCACGGCCCTACCTCCACCTCAGTTTCCCTTCACCGATCATCTCAACATCTCATGTACCCTCTCCCACTACGCATTTTGTCATTTCCATTTGATTTTTTGCTTATCATCATCACCCACCATCTTGACTCTGACCATCAGGTTGGGGCTCCATGCTCGCATCCACCCGCATTGATCCAATCCTTGTATCGCAACCCACCTTCTCATGTAGCCTTTCCATCCTATATCCTGCTCATCTGATAGAGATTAGGCATAGATCTCCCTCATTTACTTTCGTTGGAGGTCAATCACCATCCACAGCTACTTTTTGGGTATAACTGCAAAATAACCTGATTGGAGCTACATCTCCGAGTCCTACTTCTCTTTACAGGTGCAGGCGCATGCAAGGAGGCTCGACTCGAGCATCAAATTCAAAGGTAGAGCAACTCCAGGCAACCACACCTCCATATTCCCTTTGAGCCATGCTCCATCGCATCCAAGCCCTCTCCTCTATGTTGAAACACTAGCAAGGTGTTGGGCCCTTCAGCGAGCTGATCAGACCCGATGATCATTAGATAATCTAGATCAAAGCTCGCCCAATGTTCCCTTCTTCACAGTTCATCCAGATGCCTTCCCCTCCATCAGATCGAGAGCCAACATACTAGTCTTGATCTGGATCGTCCATCCACATTGGCATCTAAGAAGTTAGAGATTTTCCAGCGCATTGATAGCTGCCCCGCACCCTTAGTTAATTCGAGCAAATTAATGTTAATCGTTCATTGCAGTCGGATACGAGAGGCTAGTCAAAAACCACTTATCAATTAATGTTAAGTTAATTTTAAGCGGCATATTTTTTTTACTTGGTGGAAGTCCAAGGTCGAACTCAGGGAGGCATCTGTCTCCTTAGGTAGATTTTGAGCAAATATCCAAGTGTTAGATTGTCGAGGAGTATTTTTTTTGGTTCTTTTTTTTATTTTCAATGCAGACTCGTGCAAAAATGCAGGCCAATATAAAGTTCAATTCAATTATGATATCAAATGAAGTCCAAAAATTCTAAAAATTGGCCAGATGATTAATTATGATGAAAATGATCTACACTATTTTTTTTGGAATTTTTAGACACTAAATGAATTTACTGTGAATTAAATATGCAGACAGGGTGATTTTCACAATTTAATTTTTAATAAATAACAACTCACAATTTTTTCAAGAAATAAAATTATCCTAGATAGCACTAATGATGATGAATCCAGGAAAATTGACAGATATGAATTTCAAGATAAATGAATTTATTAAAATTAAAATAAGAAAATCACTCAACAATTTATTTAGGCCTCGATATGTGTGCAAATGACATGAAATTGTTATGGCAAGTTAAGAATACTGTCCTTAAGCTACTGTGAATTTTTGAGGATTTTTGGAACCACAGAGAATTAACTAGAAATTAAAAGGTGTCACTGGGCAAAATATTCCAAAAATATACCAATTAATTCATTAATAATTCCACTGAAATTACAAAAATGTGACACGTGGCTCAATAGACAGAGGACAAGTTTCTCAACAAAATGCAACTTTTAGAATTGAAAAATGATGTAATATGCAACCTAGGGATGCGTGCAAACACAGGGGTGTAAATGCAATATAGGAAAATCAAAAATACATAAAGTAAATATGCTGACAGGGACTAAAATGCAATTACCTATTATGCGGGGGACTCAAGTGCAATTTCTCCAACAGGCACGTGCTCCTCACGTGGGCTCAGCTTCACAGGGACCTTTTTGTGTCAGAGGGGGGTTTGTTGCAAATTACCCCTTATTTGTGTGTAGGCTGATAATTGTGATCTCCTCACTTGAACACATGACAGCCTCACATCATGTAGTGATGGTTCGATTGACGACGACTAGGATTGGATCACGAGATGAGATCGAACAGTTGAGACTCGATTGTTTGGACATCATTTTCTTCATCTAGAGTGGCGTTCTTCATCAGACGGTCCTGAAGTGCTCAGGTAGAATTTTCTAAGAACAACATCATGCATGGCTTTGATCTGCTCCTCCTCTATGCTCTACCTTATATTGAGCTACTGAGATGCTCTATAAGATCGCCTTGCTAGTCCGAAGCTGGAGGATGCCTCAAAAGAGTTCGGGTCCCATCGGAAGGGGTTTGGAGTGTTGAGCACCTAAAGCTCAGTTCTTGACATCGAAGACCCCTCTAATGGGTCCTCTAGGCCTGCATAGATGATAGGAAACTTTGTGGCACGCAGGCGATCAGGTTTGGGCCATTATTGATGAGATTCATGGTGATTTGAAAGGGATTGAAGGTGCCCTAACATGTAGCAGAGGAGGGAACACCGAGACATTGATCTAAGAAAGATCATGGGTTCTAGATGGGTTGGATTGATGAAGCAATGGCTGGGGATGGAGATGGTATGATTGGCGCATCGGAACAAGGGTCGGATCACAGTGACATGGTCAGAGCTCTAATGGCTCTGACATTCGAACTCTTGGAATCTATGCTACACTAAAGATCTACATTCGAAATAAAATGCTTAATTGAAATGACGGAATTGAAATTTACTTAAGAAATAAAATTGTGCATTTCAAACCTAGTTGTGACACTAGGGAGAAGAGGTGGTCGAAGAGCCACCGTGGACCTCTTCTCATACTCCTACAATGCTCCAAACCTCGGGGAAGCTTCCACTTTCACCGTAGAACTCACACACACATGATTGGAGGGATTATAGAGCTCAGAAAGGAATCAAACTGGAAAGGGAGTATGAGAGTTTATTTGTAGAAATGGTGGGTGGTCCTTATTGATTGAGAAATTGCGACTGAATCGAGGAGCTTCGAGTTGATCTTTGGCTAGGGTGTGATTTAAGGATGTTTAATCTCCATGAAACACACATCACGTCTAGCAAGAGCTTCACGGAGCATCAACGAGAAAAAGGTCAAAAATCGGGGTCCTGGAGAGGAGACTGTTGACCTAGAGTCAATGGCTGGCGGGACGTAATTGGTCATCATAAGTCGCTAATGGACAAAACAACCAGAATAAAAAGAGATATCTATAAATGAAATAATATATGAATTAATTCAATTTAAGTTGTAAAATAAAAAATGTTTTTTATGTAGTATTTTAACCTGATTTTTATTTATTTTTATGTATTATTTTATTAGAGCTACTTTTTAGGGGTTTATTTATAGGTATATTGACATATGTTTTGTATATTTTATTTTTATTTTGTATTTTGTATTTTATTATATAATATACATAATTTGTACATTCATAATGTATTTAAATATACATAAATATATTTTTGTATTTTTCGATATAATTTGCACACAAATAAATAGAGATATATATTATATAGGTATAAGTATAATATATTCCTCTGTTTTTTGTATATTATTATATTTTCATTATGGCTTTATTCTATTATAAATATGTACAATAAACTATAAATAATATTTACAAAATTACAAAAATGTTAAATAATAAAAAATATAAAGAATAAATAAAATGAATATCTAACTTTTGCATTTTTACTCCAAATTGAATGAAACCACCTTCATTAAATAGCTTATTAAAAATTATATAATTAAAGTGATTTTGATGCATTTTAAGTTTTTTAATTATGAAGATATGGATTTGGAAAGTTTGGGTTTTGGCTTTTTATTTTGAGTATAAAATTTACATTATGTATTATTTGTGTGTGAAGTAAATTTTGTATTTTCTATACATTTTTATCTAAAATTTCATGTATAATGTTTCTTGATTTGATAAGTAAATAATAAAGAACAAAATGGTCCCTAAAATGAGTTACTAATGAATAAATAAGGTATTTTTACCCCATGAACCCTATAAACTTTGCCAATCACCTCTACAACCTTTGAAATATTGATATTCCTCCCTCGACCCTGTAAACTTGCTAATCCTTACCCCTTGAACCCTGCGATTAATCTGTTTGAAGCTCGTGAGGGTTTCATGGGTAATTTACAGGGTCGATGGGGTAATTACATTGTGTAAAAGGTCGTAGAGGTGATTGACTAAGTTTTTAAGGTTCATGGGGGTAAAAATCACAATAAATAAATATGGTTTTATCGCGTTTTTAACCCTTCTCTCTTCTACAGTATTCCTTCCTTTGGCATTTTTTCTTTTTCTTTGCTTTTATTTATTGTTTTTTTTCTTTAAACAATTTACTTTATACAATAATAATAAAATAAATAATGAATGCTAATTTGTACAAAATAATGATATATGTATGTATTTAGCTAGGGTTTAAAGGAAAAATAAATAATAAAGGTGATGAAATAGGGATTCATCACCCCCTATACTTGCCTTACCAGTCCCTACAAAAAACTTATTCTTATAAAGTAGAGAAAAGAAAATAAAGAAATAACTTGGAATAATTGTCGACTTTTAAACTAGTATTAATAAAGTAAATATTTAGAGCTCCAAGAAGGCCTTTTGATTAATGGTTTGTTCGGAACCACATGGAAGTCAAGAAGTGTGACATAACAACCTTTACCTTTCATACTCCTATCATCCAGTCCAATTTACAACCAAGTTAGAACCATCCTCTCAGTCACATACTATTGCTACCTTGAAGTATTGGAGCCATGTGTGTGAATTTGTCAGCTCTCCCCAGACAAAATCGTTGAATCATCAAGGCTTCTGCTCTCCAGGTAACTCGTCCTCGTGGAGACAGATATTCCCTTCTAAGGACATGTGCTCCCATTCTTTACAACCGAATGGGTAAGAAGTTACAAGAATGAGAAAATAAGTGGGAATGAACTAGTGTAGTCTTTATTCCCTTGTGAAGTCGGTCAGTCTAACTGATTCTTCACCAAGAAGCGGACCTTTTCTGAAGCTCAAATTTTTGTGGAATTTTTGGTATAGGCTTCTTTGGATATTTTCTTTGACTTTATACAACTTCTGCATGCTTGCTTATGCCCCAATGGGTATATCATCTATTGTTCCACCCATTTTTTGAGTTCTTGGAAAAAGTTGTGTTCGTAGACCATTCCTCATCCAAAGAATTCTCTTAATCCATCTTCAGTCTTTAGATATATTGTTACCCATAGAAGTAGGCTAGAGTATTGGAGTTGGCAATCTCCAAGAATGGTTCCTGAGCCACTCTTGATGAAGCGGCCTTGCATCGTCCCGAATAGGAGTCCAAAATTTTTCAACATCCCATCTGAGTTGAGCTAAGTGTTAGGTGCGAGGTTTCCAGTCAAGTCACTGTCTCAAGATTCTTACGGATGACATGAAGGGTTCTATTTAGGCACATTAAATTGAATCATGAACATACTTATAGAATGTAAAGAATTAAGTCATGGTAACCTGAAATATCTCTACTTCCAATCCTTAATGGGTTCCATTGAAATTAAGTGTATTGAGGTCTATTCAAAGCTACAATCTTCATACTTTATTTGGAATTGTTCAATTGTCTATGTTATTACAAAAAATGTGAATGCTATGTACAATGTAAAAAAATATTTTTGTGATGCAATTTTCTATTTTTGAACTTTTTATGGTTTTTTCAAAAGGTTTTTGCGAATTTTTATGTTATTTTTGAAAAGATTTTCCAAATGTTTTTGAGATTTTTAATTTTGTAATTTTTTAGGGATTTTTCAAAACAAAATATCTTTTTTAAACACAAAATTTTGGAACAAAAAAAGAGAGAGTATGTACATATATTTACATGGGGGTCATATTTTTATTTACAGGGTTTGGCTTATAGGAGTTTACAGGGTTGTATATATAAGGTCTATAAAGAATGTTTTTTGTCCGAATTGTGTACATAGTTATCAAAATAATTTGATTTTTTTGCAAATATTTTGAAAACTTTATTTTGCAAACTAACTTTACAAATAATTTTTACAAGCATTTTTACAAAATTTGGAAACCATTTTCCAATGATATTTCAAATAATATATATATATATATATATATATATTTAAAAAAAAAATTCAACCACTTTCCAAACAATTGAAAATAGATTTTTAAAACATTTTACTCGTAAAAATTAAAACATTTGCAAAAATTAATTTTTACAAATAAAACATTTTTACACAAGTTGAAAATATTTAAAAACATTTTCTAAATAGTTTCCAAAATATTTTTCAAAGATTTTTTTCCAAACCATTTTCAAACATTTTGCAAAATATTTTTACCTGATTTATTAGTCGATGTACAAAAAGAAATTTAATGAATTTTATGCAAGTATGTTCTTTATACTTAATTAATTTTAGTTTTGATATACTTATTGAAAATATGAAAATTTTAGTTATGGCTAAAGTGTATGCAAATATATACAACCCCATTATACTTTGCTTGATCTATGTCCTCATAGATCGAAGAGAAATGAAAAGACATAACTCGCAATAAAAAATAAGAGAGCATATACCACAACTGGAGAAATAAAGAATGAATCAATAAGAAGTTGACCGTCCCCCCTATAACTAGGATCGATTAATCCTAAGTATAACAGAATTTATCTACATGCAGGGAGGGTCGAGGTAGGAATGAACAACTCACAACTCGGTTAGCTTCCATTATACTTAGGTTAAGGTATCCCTAAGTATTGACATATATCAATCTGCGAGAAGAAAGGTGAGGGGATCAAGAATGAACATATGAGGTTGCTTACCCCCCCCCCCCCATACTTAGTATGAATCATATCCTAAGTATAAAAGCAATGAACGAATAAAATAAAGCAGAGAAAAGAAAATACAAACGAAAAGAAGAAAATAAAAAAACTAAAGGAAGAGTTTTTGATGAACATTATCTGAATCTTTTGTTATTATGTTGGTTGTGGAGGATTCATCAATGATTACTTGCACTACATTGACAATGGCTAGGAGAGTGTCATGCTCAAGGTATGGATTTAGTAACTGACCGTTAATGACAGATGGTTGTGCATCTGTTGACACGTTTGATATCGCGATGCTTCCGTTATCACGCAATTCTTTCACTCTGAATGGCCCCGCCCATTACTTTTTAGTTTGCTCGTGAATATCTTCAACTTTGTGTTAAATAGCCTCACTTTCTGTCCAGTCTCGATGGTCTTTCCTCTAATGTGTCGATTGTGCTAGTGTTTAACCTTCTCCCTGTATATCAATGTGTTATCATAAGCATAGTCTTGGAATTCCAAGTGCTTGTTCAGATATTCTGTCCTTTGCTAACCACCTCTACTTGAGTCCAAGTTGTAGATATTGATTACCCATAATGATTTATGTATCAGTTCCATGGGAATATGGCACAACTTTCCTTACACGGGATGATAGGGTGACATGCCCAAGGTAGACATGTAATCGATTCTTTATGCCCAAAGGACAGAGTCCAAGAGTTGGGACCAGTTCTTCATGTCCACCTTCACAAGCTTTTGAAAGATCATTTTGATTTCTCTGTTGAATAATTCTACCATGCCATTTCTATGGGGATGATAAGGAGACGTGACTCGATTCTTGATGCCATACTCCTTCATTAATTTTCTGACCTCTTTGTTAATAAAGTGACTACCCCATCTGATATCAAAATCTTCGGAATCCCGAACCACGAGATGATGTTTTCTCTTAGAAATCGGCACACGTCGTGGCTGTCAATGGATCGAGCAGGAATAGCTTCATCCCAACGACTCAATGTAATCAACAGTAAGAAGGATGTTCTCAAATACCTGACTATTGGGAAAGAGTCCCATGAAGTCAATGCCTAATGCATCGAACACATCTGAAATCTGAATAAATTTCAGGGACATTAAGTCTTTTGCTTTAAGGGTGCCTCCCAGTCCCCGTCAGTCAGTGCAGTGCTTCACATATGTTGAAGCATCCTTAAGTAGTGTCGGCCACCAGAGGCCACACTGTAGTACTTTCGCTGCCATTCTATCTTCAGAGTGGTGTCCACTAGATTCATTCAAGTGACAATGCTTGAGGACACTATGATGCTCCTCCCGAGGAATACACCGATGCCAAAAGCAGTCTGCTCCTTCCCTAAATAGTAGCGGATCTTACATTGGTAGAAATGGAATTGGGACAAGAATTTGTCATTCTTGATACTCGTCCAATCTTGTGGACTATATTTGAAACAAGATAGTTCACAATATCGACATACCAATGGAGTGAATCCACAACAAGAATCGACTCGTCAGGAAAGGTGTTTATGATGGGTGCATTGCTCGGTGGAGTCTCTTGCTGTTCAATTTTGGAAGGTGATCTACTACCATATTATAAACCACGGGCTTGTCTTTGATCTCCAAATCGAACTCCTAGAGGAGAAGGATCCACCTGATCAGTCTAGGCTTGGCATCTTTCTTCTATTGTAAGTATTGGATAACAGAGTGGTCATTATAGATGATGACTTGAGATCCAAGAAAATAGGATCTGAACTTCTCAAGGGTGAACAGCACTTCCATCAATTCTTTCTTTGTGATAGTGTAGCTTCTCTGATATTCATCTAATGTTTTGTTATCGTAGTGAATGGCATAAGGTGCCTTGTCTTTCCTTTATCCTAGAACAACCCCAATTGCAAAGTCTGCCGCATCTATCCTGATGTAAAAAGGGAGAGACCAATTTGGTGGTTGCAGGACTGGATCTTGAGTGATTAGCTCCATTAATTCTTTAATGAAAGGAGAACATACTGATCAACACGAAACTCGGTCTCCTTGCATAACAATTCTAGTAAAAGGCAGGCGATGCAGCTGAAATATTGATGAATCTTCTGTAGATACCCACATAGCCAAGAAATGACCTCACATTTCTGACAGTCTGAGTTGTCTCTAGATTTTCATTAACGTTTATCTTTACTGGGTTGACTTCCATGCCACGTTTGGAAATGACGTGACCAAACACAATCCCTTTTATGAACATGAAGTGGCTCATTTCCCACGACAATACGAGATTGATTTCTCAGTATTTATGAAGTACTATGTCTGGTGCTGAAGAAAAGAATCAAAGTTATCACCATAGAAGAAGAAGTCCTCCATTAACACCTCAAGAAAACCACCAACCATATAAGCAAAGAGTGCAAGCATACACCTTTGGAATGTGGCAGGTGCATTGCCCAAACCAAAGGGTATTGTCCTGAAGGCGTATGTGCTAAACGGGCAAGTGAAGGAAGTTTTCTCTTGGTATTTTGGGGATATTGCCACTTGGTTGTACCTAGGTACCTATCCAAAAGCAGAGGAACTCCTGGTCGATCAATCTTTCTAGTACTTGATCAATAAATGGCAATGAAAAGTGTCCTTAAGCATTAAGGCGACGGTAATCAACATACCAGGATGTCAGTACCTAAATAGAAATCTACTCTCCTCTTTCATTTGTAACCACGGTAAGCCCCGATTTCTTGGAAACTACATGCAGATGGCTCACCCAATTTGATTTAGAGGTGAGATAAATGAAGCGTGTGTCACACCATTTCGTGATTTCTTTCATGAGCGTGTCCCGTAAATTTGGGTTTAGTCTTCTTTGAAACTCTCAGGACAGCTTGGCATCTTCTTCCAAATAAATATGGTGTGAGCACAGAGCATGATTTATCCCGTGGAGGTTTGATACATGCCAACTAAGTGCCTTGTAATTTTTCTTTAGAACCTCGAGAAGTTTAGACTCTCGGTATGGGATCAATCTGCCGCTAATTATGATTGGATACATATTTTCTACACCCGCAAGGAAAGCATACATGATTCCTGCCAAAAGTGGCTTTAATTCGTATTCTGATCTGGCCTGCTTCTAGGTCACTTCAGAAACTCAAATGGTGGGTGAATGATCTGCTAAAAAATTGGAGGTATTGCTTACCTCAGTAGATTGTGGTTCAACTGATAATGTGCAAAAAAAATCTGCAATAAAGTCATCATGTTCCGACTGGCATGAATATTCTGAATCAAATCGATGCATCAACAAATTTGAATATGTCTCCCAAGTGATATCGAAGCTTGTGTCGATGTGTTTTCCTGGTCCTCCTCAAGATATAGGATTTCTAGGGTCCATTTGTCTTTCAAAGAGAGTTTCGTATCTCTGATTTCTTTAATAAAGTCACATACTACTTTAGGCGGTGTTGCATGGCTTTCATCAGGTACAACTTTTGGCTCACTGACCTTGTCTATGGTAATGTTGTTGCTGCTCCAACTGAACATGATCTTCGTAGACTCATAGTCAACCGCGAACTTGTAGTGCACAAATGGCCATCCAAGAAGATTGGAGACTGAAGTAATGGTGCAGGGTAGTCCACATCAAGGACTACAAAATCAACAAGAAACTACATGTCCTATACCTTTACGTCAACATCTTCCAATAGACCTCTAGATCGGTTAATGATCGATCAGCGCAGAAGGATCACGGATGTCTTCTTGAGTGGACCCTGCCTAAATTATAGAAGTAGTGATGAGTGAAGGAGGTTGATGGAAGAGTTGTTGCCAAGCAGGGTTCGCTTGAAGACTTGATAAAAAAATCTGGCATCAGATCAGAGGTGCTCCTTTGATTAGCTTCTTCAGAGGGAGGTTCTTGATGGCTGCAAATGTAGACATGGTGAAGACGTGCTTCTCAACTTTCTAGCATTTGTTGTTGCGATTCGACCAATGCTTGTTTGTACATGCTTCCTTCAAACCCTTCTTCATAACGGACATGTATTCCATGGTTTGCATCAATGGTAACTCAACAATAAAATTTTTGAGAATATCCACAATACCTAGATCAGATAATGCACTTTTCTTTTTGCAATTTTTTGGATTTTTCTATTGCATTTGGAAAAGGAATATTTACATAATTGAAATCAAATCCTTGATCTTATTTATAATAGAATTCTTTTCCACAATATTTTATACATTCAGACAATAAAAAGGTGTACATTCCAAAAATGCCAGTGATGCTGTTGGTGGACATTCAAAAACTACGGTCTTCGCCTCCATCATTTGGCTCTGGATCGACTATTGTGGATTCTCCATTGCTGGCACGACTCTACTTCTACCACGATCATCTTTTTGGTCCTTTTTTTTAATTTTTTGTTATTTTGCTAATAGAGATGGTGGTGGATGACAGTAGGCATTGCTCCTCCTCCTTCCTCACCTGAACATGTAGCTAACAAGGCTGATGTAGAAGATGACGATTCACCTAATGGAGCTTTATTCTTTCCATTGGTATTGGTAGATGGAGGCAAAGTCCTACCTCTCCTAAGATTAATAACATTAGACAACATAAAATCACAATCATATGACTCTACAAGCACATATGGGACATCATATTATGCCTATTTTTTCTCTTAAAATTATTGGGTTTAGTTAGAGTTTTTGTGGCCGGATGTCCAGCTTCATTGTCATCTATGCTAGATCCTATACCAATTGGGTCAAGCAATCGAGGCTCGAGTTCACGGGAATTTCCTCAGAGGGTCCAACGAGCTACTCACGTTGGAATTGATAATGTTGAGGCTGATACATGTGCTGCTTGTACTGTTGTTGAGGGGAGGAAGTTGATAATGATTCTGATATGGAGGAGGAGGATACTGCTGCTGAGGTGCAACCACATATCGTGGTATGGCTGGTGCTGACGATATGACAAGTGGTGGTACTACTACGACTATCTACAACTATTGTGGTATTATGAGATTGGTGATGTTCATACCTGAGACTGAGGCTAGGAGGATTATGCAAAGCCACCACCCTAAGGTTGGTGGTACAACCGATTGGCTGGTGGTTGGCCCTGATCTTGTCCAGCAAGACGGGTCAGCCTATGCATCATTTCTCCAGACACTGTTGACTTCTTGGTTCATGGGTAGTGGTGGGAATGTTGGATCAAAATATGATATGTAGTCTGCTTGGTAGACCACCATCTATTGCTGAGGTGGGGCCTGCTTGGGTGTCCGCACATAGTACACATGATGGATCGTTGCTGTTGTAGACAGTGCTGAGGATGTTGTGGAGGTCATGGTTCATCTTTCTTATTAGTAGGAGTCTCTGATGATGGTCTCACTGACTGTCATGAGCTGATGGTGCTCACCAGTAGCTCCAACTACTTGGTGATTTGGTCTAGCTTATCCAAGTGTTGCATCCTCTGTTCGATCACAACGAGCTTCTCAAGATCCTTTGATCGTCTCTGGATGATATCAACCTTTAAGAGATAATTACAAATGATGTTGAGGTTGGAGCTCTCATATATCCTGTCTCGTGGGATGTTGTCATGTGCACTATGTACACTGGCTTGCGGAGGACCTTGGACTGTCTCTGATAAGCACGAGATAAAGAGAGGGTGGCTTCTCTTCGACCATTTCTTCAAAGATCCACCATACCACATCTTCATCCCTATTAAAGTGGGATCCCCCACATAACATTAGCTAAACTTTGGCTTTCTACATTCAGGCCCCGAAGAAGTGTTGGACCAAGCTGGTCCTCAGTATGTATTGGTGGGGGTACTTCTACAGATCAGTGAATCATTCCTATACTTCATGAATGGACTTGTGGATGGTATTGGGGAAGTTTCTTATCCTGTCTCAATACAGTTAAGATTACTAAGATGGTAGAACTTGTGAAAGAATGCATATTTAAGTTCCTCTCAGGTCATCATGACCTTTCCCAAATGAATAAAAGTACAAGGCCAGGTATTGGAGACTCAAGGGGAATGTAATCATCTTGACTCCACCTAACGGGATGTTAGAATAGTGTATGGTTCTGTATATGCGAGAGAACTGTTGCAGGTGAATGTACGATTCCTCATTTATGTTCCCGTGGAATGACATCAGGAGTGCACATAACTGAGGATTTTGCTCGAAATGAGTGTGCATTGATGGGACGTGAATCTACTCAATCATATGGCTATCTCTAGGATTGTCTATATCTTTCAGTGTCGGTTTGTGGTTCTCATTCCTTGCCCCCACTTCTTCTTGATCATCGTGGGGTCTTTCACGATCTCCTCCCCCTCTTCTTGCAGGTATGTTCCCCATGTCATTCAACATATCTTGAAATGTAGTCTGCACGAGTGCATGCTCAGTCAGTTACTACTGAATGGCATGAATGTAAGCCAACAATTGAGCATTCACCTAATTCTGATATGGCATGGAGCCTTGCTCTAGTTGGGGCGACTGCTATCACTTTCCCTTTCCTTGAGGAGCCATCTCCAGGTCTGAGTCTGAAGAGATGTATTTTGGAATGGGATCGAGGACTGAGACTGTCATCTATCTGCAATGTAAATGAATCCCAACATACCACTGTAAATTCAAATGCCAGCTACAGTGATGAATCTGAGATTAGGGCCAATCCCATATGGCTGTGAATGGAGTAAAAAATGTAGATTGAAATCGACCTCAATTCGCAACGAGTGGGAGTGGGACAAGAATGGTCCCTATTTTATCAAGAGATAAAGGATAATGGAAAGAAGATGAGGAGTCTAGAGATAAGTTCAGAAGGTCCGAACAAGGTTCTCAAGAATCACCTTGAATTATTGATGATGTCGAGTCCATGGAATCGATGTAGGTGTCGACGGAGTCCCGACTAAACCATCCACGGATCAACATCATGAAGCAAAAGAGGATCAATGCCGGAAGAAGGATACGATGGTCAACGAGGAATAAAATGGAGTGTATAATAGTAGAAAGGATTGAAAAGAGTAGGGGGTCAAAGAGGAGACACATATAAAAAAATTTGCGCAGGTGCATGGGACTTCATCTTTGAATCTTAATCCAGATCCATACAAATACATACAAAATTTGGTTCACCAACTCAACACAATGTGAAATCATAAAAGATCGACTATTTTTATCTTTTTAATTTTAGCTTTGTTATTCATGCATATCTTTTAATAAGTCCTTAGTACGCTAACCCTATAGGAGCAAGAGTACCTCAAGAAAAATATCTCGTACTTGTCATCCTCCTTTGCAACCTGTAGTTTGCACTTTTTGAGGTCCTTTTAACCCTTCATGGATCCCTACTCAACCAAAGAATAAGACGGAGGAAGCCAATAGGGGAAACCACTACTTGGACCTCGCTCACAACAGAATCACCTATGAGCGTGCAAGGACCTACTCGGGCACGAATCGATGAGACATACACAATTGTGAGGGCATGACCTAAGCTCAATACTTCAAACCATGTCAATGTTCTACACAAGGCGGGAACACCATCGATGACAGGATCATACTCGGTCATGTACGATAGAAGCATCAATACTTCGGAAATCCAGGCGGTACACAAGGCAATTACAGACTTGGTTTTGGGCTCTAATCCTAAGTGGGTCACACCTTATTCATGGGAGGGGTTTTGGTCTCCTCTTAAGGTACATGAAAGATATGAGGGTTTTATGAACCCAAAGTAGTGAAGTCCATTACATATTTTAATTACTATTAGAGTTTATTTAGCAGTCCCTTTGTTTTAGATTTTTTTTGGGTTTTCATCTTTTTTTGGATATTTTGCATACAAGCACCTAACAATTTTGTAGATTTTTCATTTAAGTCCTAGGTGTTCAAAATCAAAGGGAGAGACCAAAAAAGTCATGCAAGTCGATTCTATGATGAAAATTTCACCATTGAACCTAATGATGCATGCGTAGTTAGAGGACTTACAATGCTTTCCATCTCTCTCCATGTGATATGCAACATAGAATTTTTAAACCTATCTACATGGTGATGTGCAATCAAGAAAATCACCCTAAACAGTAGCTGCTATTAGTCATGAAGAACCATATGTTAATTATTTATAAATAAACCCTAGGGTTCAGTTTTGGAGACATCTCGGTGCTTGCGACAACAGGTCTTTCCAACACTGTATGATGCCTCTTTCAGTGCATGTATTTAAGTCCAAATAATTAATAATTCTTACTTTGACTAGATGTAAATGTAAGAGACTATAGTCACATAATTATTATTAGGATCTAGATCTAATTATCAATACAAGCAATCCTAGAGTCTAGGGCACTATGTATACAAAAAAATAAAAGGAAGGTGGAAAAACTCAAAACATCATGAAACAAATAAAGCAAAGGTGATGAAAACCCGAGAAAACCATGACGAGATCTATAGATGAACAATCACCCGGGCAACGGACCTCATAGAGCAGAGTAGTGTACAAGTTTGTAATTATTACAGTTAATAATGAATAAATGAATCACTCTCTCACCAAAATAAACTATAATACTAAGCTAAAAAACTATGATAATTGGTCCCCTTATTATGATTGATGCCTCTCCAACTGGTCATGTTAAGAAGAACAGTCTCCACCATGCTTGGATGAATCCTCCTCCTAAGAGGTTGTCCTCGCGTAGCAAGCCCTCACAAAAAACACAACAAGAGAGGTATATTATCACATATAATCAAATAATGTATTTAAAGAAATTAAGAAATGAAGTATGTACAAGTGATAAATTGAGAAAATACCTCTTTAATAATGTTGTATTATTGTAGTATAGGAGACAAATTTGATTCAACAAAGACCACAACTTCAAATATGGGTCAACTAATTTACTTAGTATGTGTACCAAGGTCAAACACATGGATACAAGAATCCTAATCAATTCATTAAAAATTCCTTGTTAAATAAGGAGAAAATTCAAGAATCTAGGTCTTCATATGTAGTTAGAACACAGAGTGAATAACATGATGCATGAAAGAATAAAGGATAAATATCACAAGTAGGCCTCCATAGGGACCTATTTATAATTTAAGGAAACTGAAGGGGTCCCTTTATACATTTTCCTTGTACGTAGGGGCATGTCTGCGATTTATGAAATCTGACTGGGGCTCTCTACAATTTGTCCAGGTGCACACATGATGCACACTTGCCTGGACTATGTGTAATTCGGGAGAACTCAGGGGTCTACGCTGTAATTTACCTGGCCCCTCTGATCGTCGAAAATCGGAGTGCGTAAATCGATATAAAATCGAGTCGTTGTGCACGAAAGAGAGAGGACAGATCAATAATAAATTTTTATCCGGAACTTAAAATAACAGAGCACACTAAGTGTGTTTGCAAGTGCACAGTGATAAGTCACGGGTCGAACACAGGGAGGCAGATCTGATGTGTAACACTTTCTTTCTTTTTAATAAAAAAAATTGCGATTATAGAGCGAAGAACATTAATGCCCAAGAGATGTAACGAACTAAACAGTGTGGTGATTGTGTTCAGGAATCAAATCAAATGGAGAACTAAAACTAAGTTCCAACAAGCAGTTAATTATGAGGATGAAGAACATTATCCATAAAAAGAAGACAATTGATTTTTTAAAAAAAAACAAATCCTATCGTTAAGATTATTCAAATGATGGGGAAACGTGCATGAATATCTTACGAGCTCCATAGAGGCATGCAAATAAACATGATAATGTAAACCATTTCGAATATGAATTTGAGTTCAAGTTCGGCTAATATCAATGGCTTCAAATGATAACGATAACAAAAAAATTGAACAGGGAGTCTTTTGGCTTCGAGGTGCACTGCTTGAGATGAAAGGACTCCTCCTTTGTGATAGAAGGCAAGTCCTTGTCAGAATTGTTGAATTGTTATGCACATAGTTTCTATACGTGTTAAACCCTCTGCTGCCATATGTATTCCATTGATCGCATAACCTCCTTGAATGAGGGGTACTGGACTTTTCACTTCGGTCGCACTCTCCCTTTCGTTATTCCCCTTGCTTTCCTACAAGCAACAGATAACACAATCAGAGAATAAAATAGTATATTTCAAAAAGATGAGAGACGAAACTGGAATATAACATGAAGCAAACAAAAATGACGTGAAAGAAATGTAAATGCTGGGATTTGAGCTTGGAATAGGATTTGAGATGACGGCCCAAAGAATGGGAACACCACCCAGATGTTCGTGCGTAGGAACAGGTGGGGAGAACAGGGTCCTGCTCGCAGTGGGCTGCTTCTTCTCGGCTCCGTATCCGGCTGCTCCCCATGGTCGACGGACTTTGATATTTATATCCTACCTTCGGCTGCCATCCCGCATTATTACCAATTGCCTTTTCTATGCGATTGCCAAAATATCCGTGAATGAGAAGATTTCAGGATGGTATGAAGGCCTCGCGAGAAGTTTGCACGTCAAAACAGGAAGGCGACAACTATCACAGGCATATTGTTTGGCAAGAAATATAATTTCGCAGCTTTAGTTAAGGACATTGACAGAGCACGTGAGATCCTCTTATTTGATTCTAGTATCGTGTGCATGATTCTTGCGTGAAGAATGAAGATCGTTACTCTCTCTCTCTCTCATGCGCTTTTAGTGTACCCCTTGATTGCTGGGTTAATGATCCGATTTAAGATAGGCATATGCAATTGGATTTAGCATTCATATACTGCAAGAATCGCACTTAAGGCTTAATCTCGCTCCCGCTCCAAATGGTATGGCAAGAATGACGGTAACTGTTGCATCATGCGCATGGCTTGGTCCGGCAATTTACTTGAAATTCACGTCTTTAAACTGCACGTAGCAGAGTAGTAGACTAATTGTCCCATAACGAGGGAATAGAAATGGTTTGAATGCCATTTAAAACATGTGAGGTGGTGATATCACAAGATGAGAGAGCAAGAGAGAGAACTCTTTCTACGTGCATGGAGTGGGTAGAGGTTTAGGACATGACGTGACTTTCAAATATAATGGATTGTTGCAAAAATCCACGGGAATACGTGGGTTCATGAAAAGGTCCAACTCTTCTTGATAATCGTGATTATGAATGCAAAATCCAACCCCAATGATAAGAATTAAGCTCAAATCGGTGATCACATCGGAAACGGACGGACACAAAGATATGACATAAAAGCATGCAAACTCGATCCACTAATGCTCACAAAAGGTGCTAAATAGGCAATGATAATGCAATGAATCGTAGATTCAACACCCTCACATGAGGGGCTCGCGATGAGCTAGGCTCGGGAGGCGAGAGAAGGCTCAGATCACATGGATGGATTTGAAGCTTCAGGTGCTGGTTTGAGCCGCCAAAACTTCCGTGCCTCAGAGTAGCGATGTGGCTCTTCTGAGTCATCCAATCGTGAGGACCGAACGACAATTGTACAATGCATTCATCTGCTCTGCCGCCTCTTGTGGAGGACTTTGTGGGGCTCCAACATGCCCAGGGAATCTCCACCGTGCTCCACTCTCCTACTCGATGGTCGAGTAAGCTCCTTGGAGCCTTAGCATTGAAGTTCAGATGGCATGTGTGGCGGGCGATGGTTGGAAGCTGCTAACGACGAAGACTCGTTGGAGGTAGAGTTATAGAACATATCTCCATCCATAATCCAACCATTGAATACCTATGTTCTTGCGAGGTTAGCAATAGCCGAAGTGTGCGATGTGCATGCTTTAAGTGAGGTGAAGAAAGGTCCCATGCCAGTGGATGAGTAGGGAACCTGGATTCCATCTCTAGCGAGTCGAAGAGGAGATAGGTTGGAGCGGAGAGGGATTTTGTAGAAGAGGGAATGTGAGCTACAGGATTGGTGAAAATGTTGGTTGTGAGGTAAAGGTCATAGGATGGTTGGTGAATAGCGGGGATCAATGTGAGCATCGGAATAAAAAAAAAGAAAAAAGAGCAAGAGAAATACATGATTGGAGCATGATCTTGGTGGATGAATTGGCTTGTGTTAATCTTCTTACGCATCTCTGGTCGTTGCTCAAATCCGGTCAGCCCTTCCAAAGATCTCAACAGTTCCTATGGCGGTCACAACATGGTACGAGGACCATGGGTGAACACAAGAGCTGAGGGCTCCATTATGGCCCTCGCTTCGATCTCCGTTTGTCACAGAGAGGTGGAGGAGGGCTAGGGGTTTTAGCTATGTATTGGTGGACGATGGTGAAGGACAGAGGAGGTGGTTTTATATGTTGGATCTCTATCTATTTTCGCAATGAAGGGTGAGATTTGGAACGGTCGAATAATGGGATTACAAGGTCGGAATTGATGGATGGGGGTTATTGAATGTGAGAGATGACCGAGCTACATGGTGGTGGTGTTAAGGAGTGAAGAGGTGGAGTAATGGTGGTGCTAAAATGTAAAGGCGATGGAGCTAGTGTAACGGATGGGAAGGAGGTACCTAGAGGAGGAAGAAGATTCATGGATCGTTGGATCTCACGATCAATCGACTAAGAAGAGGGTGCGAGGGGTAGTGAGGATCATATCATACGATCTGATCAAGTGATGAAGATCGAGGAAGAGGCGAATGGCTGGGATGATGAGAGGGTTTCATCTAAGGGCAAAAGGAGTAATGGTGACGTGGAGATAGAGAGGTGTTGCATGCTAGGGCCTCCAATGGTCTCGATGAGGTGGAAGTGAGAGATGGAGACCTGATCTGGAATAATATCGGAGGGCTAGGGAGAGAGCCCGAATGGAGGGCCAACATGAAGGCTAGAGAGAAAGATCATACGACCCATGTGAGGGCTGGGTGGCGGAAAAGGAAGCAGCCACGTGAGCGACACAGAGAGCGCCACTGGCTAATCATATTATTCAAAAAATGAAAAAAGAATTGAAAATCAAAAATAAATAGAAGAAAGCAAAATTTACAAAAAGTCAAAACATGAAATTGTAGATGTCTATGAGATCTACAAGTTTCATGTTGGTCGAAAAATCAAAGGAGGTCATTTGTACAACATGCAATTTTTACAATCATTTTTAAGTAATTAAAAACACCTATAAGGGTTTTTGAACATTGTTTGTATTTTTAAAAACCAAAATAAATATATAAAATAATTAATCTATATTTAGGGATTTTCAATAAAAGAGAAAATAAAGAAAATCTTAGTAATTAAATACAATAATTAAGGTTAGTGTTAATTATTTATTGACAGAGACACACAAGTAATCAAGATTTCCCATGAAGTTATTATTTTTCGAGGATAAAAAGAGAGAATAATGATGATTCCTCATTGACTCATCACCAAGTAAGAAAGAGATAGAAAATTTTATACATGGAAATGAATGAATAAATGAATGTAATGAATTTGTACAAGGGAATGGATGCATAAATGAATCAAACAAGTGAATCAATAAATAAAAGATATATATATATATATATATATATATATATATATATATATAAATTAGGCTACACACTTTGCTCCCCGACAATAGTGTCATTTGATGACTGAGAATCTTGCGATGGTCTAAAATTATACTTAGGAAGTGCGAAGATATAGTGTCATTGTGGCGACTACTCACAAGACATCCTAAGTCAATAAACAAGTACCCACAATGTAAATATAAGCAACGAATAGCCAAAAATGTGAGGCATAAATTATTATACTATACAAAGAAAAATGTATAGCATGCAAACATGTAGAGGTCAATCCACAAAGAGCAAGCTAGGTAGCCTAAGGATTATTGTTAATCAATGTGATCTACATACATACTTGTCTTTAATCATTTTATGTAGGAATTTGGTTTTAGAATAATTTAATTTTAATTAAATTTATAATGAATATATGTATATAGGTAATTTAATAATAATAATCAGATAGATATATATTTATGTATACACACATACATAGAGGTAGGGATATAAAAGAGAAAGAGCAATCAAATACATAGAAGGTTTATTTATTTCCTTTTCTAGAGATTTGAAATTTTTTAGGTTTAAATATTGCAAATTTTTAATTTCTTTTTGATTGCTGATAAATAAAATAAAAGTATACTTATATAGAAGTTTGCACGTCAAAACAGGAAGGCGACAACTATCACAGGCATATTGTTTGGCAAGAAATATAATTTCACAGCTTTAGTTAAGGACATTGACAGAGCACGTGAGATCCTCTTATTTGATTCTAATATCGTGTGCATGATTCTTGCGTGAAGAATGAAGATCGTTACTCTCTCTCTCATGCGCTTTTAGTGTACCCCTTGATTGCTGGGTTAATGATCAGATTTAAGATAGGCATATGCAATTGGATTTAGCATTCATATACTGCAAGAATCGCACTTAAGGCTTAATCTCGCTCCCGCTCCAAATGGTATGGCAAGAATGACGGTAACTGTTGCATCATGCGCATGGCTTGGTCCGGCAAATTGCATGAAATTCACGTCTTTAAACTGCACGTAGCAGAGTAGTAGACTAATTGTCCCATAACGAGGGAATAGAAATGGTTTGAATGCCATTTAAAACATGTGAGGTGGTGATATCACAAGATGAGAGAGCAAGAGAGAGAACTCTTTCTACGTGCATGGAGTGGGTAGAGGTTTAGGACATGACGTGACTATCAAATATAATGGATTGTTGCAAAAATCCACGGGAATACGTGGGTTCATGAAAAGGTCCAACACTTCTTGATAATCATGATTATGAATGCAAAATCCAACCCCAATGATAAGAATTAAGCTCAAATCGGTGATCACATCGGAAACGGACGGACACAAAGATATGACATAAAAGCATGAAAACTCGATCCACTAATGCTCACAAAAGGTGCTAAATAGGCAATGATAATGCAATGAATCGTAGATTCAACACCCTCACATGAGGGGCTCGCGATGAGCTAGGCTCGGGAGGCGAGAGAAGGCTCAGATCACATGGATGGATTTGAAGCTTCAGGTGCTGGTTTGAGCCGCCAAAACTTCTGTGCCTCAGAGTAGCGATGTGGCTCTTCTGAGTCATCCGATCGTGAGGACCGAACGACAATTGTACAATGCATTCATCTGCTCTGCCGCCTCTTGTGGAGGACTTTGTGGGGATCCAACATGCCCAGGGAATCTCCACCGTGCTCCACTCTCCTACTCGATGGTCGAGTAAGCTCCCTGGAGCCTTAGCATTGAAGTTCAGATGGCATGTGTGGCAGGCGATGGTTGGAAGATGCTGACGACGAAGACTCGTTGGAGGTAGAGTTATAGAACATATCTCCATCCATAATCCAACCATTGAATACCTCTGTTCCTGCGAGGTTAGCAATAGCTGAAGTGTGCGATGTGCATGCGTTAAGTGAGGTGAAGAAAGGTCCCATGCGAGTGGATGAGTGGGGAACCTGGATTCCGTCTCTAGCGAGTCGAAGAGGAGATAGGTTGGAGCGGAGAGGGATTTTGTAGAAGAGGGAATGTGAGCTACAGGATTGGTGAAAATGTTGGTTGTGAGGTAAAGGTCATAGGATGGTTGGTGAATAGCGGGGATCAATGTGAGCATCGGAATAAAAAAAAAGAAAAAAGAGCAAGAGAAATACATGATCGGAGCAGGATCTTGGTGGATGAATTGGCTTGTGTTAATCTTCTTACGCATCTCTGGTCGTTGCTCAAATCCGGTCAGCCCTTCCAAAGATCTCAACAGTTCCTATGGCGGTCACAACATGGTACGAGGACCATGGGTGAACACAAGAGCTGAGGGCTCCATTATGGCCCTCGCTTCGATCTCCGTTTGTCACAGAGAGGTGGAGGAGGGCTAGGGTTTTAGCTATGTATTGGTGGACGATGGTGAAGGACAGAGGAGGTGGTTTTATATGTTGGATCTCTATCTATTTTCGCAATGAAGGGTGAGATTTGGAACGGTCGAATAATGGGATTACAAGGTCGGAATTGATGGATGGGGGTTATTGAATGTGAGAGATGACCGAGCTACATGGTGGTGGTGTTAAGGAGTGAAGAGGTGTAGTAATGGTGGTGCTAAAATGTAAAGGCGATGGAGCTGGTGTAACGGATGGGAAGGAGGTACCTAGAGGAGGAAGAAGATTCATGGATCGTTGGATCTCACGATCAATCGACTAGGAAGAGGGTGCGAGGGGTAGTGAGGACCATATCATACGATCTGATCGAGTGATGAAGATCGAGGAAGAGGCGAATGGTTGGGATGATGAGAGGGTTTCATCTTAGGGCAAAAGGAGTAATGGTGACGTGGAGATAGAGGAGGTGTTGCATGCTAGGGCATCCAATGGTCTCGATGAGGTGGAAGTGAGAGATGGAGACCTGATCTGGAATAATATCGGAGGGCTAGGGAGAGAGCCTGAATGGAGGGCCAACATGAAGGCTAGAGAGAAAGATCATACGACCCATGTGAGGGCTGGGTGGCGGAAAAGGAAGCAGCCACGTGAGCGACACAGAGAGCGCCACTGGCTAATCATATTATTCAAAAAATGAAAAAAGAATTGAAAATCAAAAATAAATAGAAGAAAGCAAAATTTACAAAAAGTCAAAACATGAAATTGTAGATGTCTATGAGATCTACAAGTTTCATGTTGGTCGAAAAATCAAAGGAGGTCATTTGTACAACATGCAATTTTTACAAGCATTTTTAAGTAATTAAAAACACCTATAAGGGTTTTGAACATTCTTTGTATTTTTAAAAACCAAAATAAATATATAAAATAATTAATCTATATTTAGGTATTTTCAATAAAAGAGAAAATAAAGAAAATCTTAGTAATTAAATACAATAATTAAGGTTAGTGTTAATTATTTATTGACAGAGACACACAAGTAATCAAGATTTCCCATGAAGTTATTATTTTTCGAGGATAAAAAGAGAGAATAATGATGATTCCTCATTGACTCATCACCAAGTAAGAAAGAGATAGAAAATTTTATACATGGAAATGAATGAATAAATGAATGTAATGAATTTGTACAAGGGAATGGATGCATAAATGAATCAAACAAGTGAATCAATAAATAAAAGATATATATATATATATATATATATAAATTAGGCTACACACTTTGCTCCCCGACAATAGTGTCATTTGATGACTGAGAATCTTGCGATGGTCTAAAATTATACTTAGGAAGTGCGAAGATATAGTGTCATTGTGGCGACTACTCACAAGACATCCTAAGTCAATAAACAAGTACCCACAATGTAAATATAAGCAACGAATAGCCAAAAATGTGAGGCATAAATTATTATACTATACAAAGAAAAATGTATAGCATGCAAACATGTAGAGGTCAATCCATAAAGAGCAAGCTAGGTAGCCTAAGGATTATTGTTAATCAATGTGACCTACATACATACTTGTCTTTAATCATTTTATGTAGGAATTTGGTTTTAGAATAATTTAATTTTAATTAAATTTATAATGAATATATGTATATAGGTAATTTAATAATAATAATCAGATAGATATATATTTATGTATACACATATACATAGAGGTAGGGATATAAAAGAGAAAGAGCAATCAAATACGTAGAAGGTTTATTTATTTCCTTTTCTAGGGTTTTGAAATTTTTTAGGTTTAAATATTGCAAATTTTTAATTTCTTTTTGATTGCTGATAAATAAAATAAAAGTATACTTATATAGAATATATTTGTACATATTATAAGTATATAGAAAATATATATAGGGAAAAGGGAAGCTACATCGGGGGTGTAGCAAACTAGCTACACTTGACCATTTTTCTTATTTGTATTCTAATTTTTTGAAGGAAACCTTTGGGCATTTACTTAGTTTATTGAGTGGATATGTCTTTCAAATTTCAAGCAAAACAAACATTCCTAACATGCCCATCTAGATACTGTCAATTTCAACAATTCTGAGAACGCTAAAATGTGATGATCTTGATGGAGATGATAGAAGTGTCGAAATTAGTTGAATTTGGCATGATACCATGGTAATATGTGGTGATTTAAATCCCCCTAGGTTTCATTTCAAAAACACAAAAAACAAATGGAAAAAATGGGTGGGTGCAACTAGTTGGCTACAACCCTCAGGTTCAGCTTCCCCTATATGTGTGTGTGTGTTTGTGCGCACGTGCGCGCGCGTGTGCGTGCGTGCGTGTGTGTGTATGTATGTATGTATGTATGTATGTATGTATATAGATGTTATATGGTATATATGTCTATAATTATCCTAAAATATAGGGAAAATGTTTTTTAGGTTTTTTTATATTTTTATAATGTTTTTTGTTTTTTCTAGATTTTTTACATATTTTTAGGTATTTTGAAAGTCAAATTATCCCAAAATAGGGATTGAATAAATAGGCAGAATTGGTTGAAGATTTAAAAATGGAAAACTTTTTTTGAAAATTCTTCAAATAAATTTTAATATATAAATAATAATAGAGAGAAAAATTATGGACAAAAATAAATATTTTTGGAATTTTAATGATTTTTCTTATTTTTTACTGGATTTTGGAACTTTTTGATTTAGCCTTTTTCTATATTTAGGGATTATTTTGTCTGGAGTCAATATAGGTAATAATAAACATAAACTAATCTTTTTGTGATTTTAAAGGTGTTTTTATATTTTTTGGTATTTTTAAAGCTAAAAAAGGAATTAATGCTCGTTGTTTTAATTTTTATAAAACATAAAGCCAAGAAATGCAAATAAAAACTCAGAGCATGACAAAATATCCTTCACGTCATATACATGCAATTTTGCAAGATGAAAGTCAAACGGGGGCTATTTTTAACAAAAAAAAATAAATAATAAATAAAAATAATATCATTGGAGAGACCTTTTGGCAAGTAATAGAAACTTTTCATACATTCTCAAATCGTTTTAAAAAATTGATGGGCATACATGTAATGTTCCCACAAAATGAATAAATTAAACACACGATCAAAGGGCCTTTTTGCAAATACATATAAGTTATGGTCCTTTATATAAAATTTCAGAAAATACACATCGAATATGCAATTTTTGTATTAAAATGAAATATTCAAAACATGGGGTCATGCCCGTAAAATACCCAACTCATGTGGCAAGTCACATGAGTTGAGCTAGCATGGATCCACTTACAAAACACAAGAAGGTTGAGGGGATCTAAGCAAATTTAATAAAATTATTTACAATCAATAAACAAATTTAAATACTAAAAAGAAAGAATAAGTCGAGGGGGGGGTTAGTGATAATTACCCATTATTTGTATGCAGGTCGATGGCTGAGATCTCCTCACTTGAACACATGGAGGACTCACATCACATGATGATGGTCTAGTTGATGACGGTTAGGATTAGATCTTAGTCTGAGTTTTGGTGATTGAGGCTCGATTGATCAGACATCCTCTACTTCATCTAGAGCGGCGTTCTTCATCGAATTATCCGAGAGTGCTCAGGAAGATCACTCCAAGAACATCATCGTGTGTGGCTTCGATACACTCCTCCACTCTACTCCGAGCTCTCTTGAGATGCCAAGATGAACTATAAGATCGCCTTGTTGTTTCCCAGCTCGAGGATGCCTTAAAAGAGTCTAGGCCTCATCGGAGGGGGCATGGAGCATAGATCACCTGGTGCTCTGTTCTTGACTTCAAAGACCCCTCGGATGGTTCCTTCATACCAGCAAAGATTATGGAATCTTCGTGGCATGGAGGAGATAAGATCTAGGCCATTATTGGCGAGGTTCACGATGATTTGAAGTGGAATGAAGGTGCTCCAACGTGTGGCGGAGGAGGGAACGCCGAGGGGCTAATCTAACCAATATTAGGGGTTCTGGATGGGTAATATTGATGGAGGAATAGATGGGGATGGATATGGAATTGTTGTTACGTCGGAACAAGGGTTGGGTCACAGTGAAATGGCTGGAGCCCTAATGGCTCTAGTGATCGAACTCTTGGAATATACATTACACTAAATATCTAAAGGCAAAATTAAATGTTGGATTGAAATGATATAATCAAAATATACCTAAGAAAGTAAAATTGTGTAGCTCATACTTGGCTATGACACTTGGAAGCAGATGTGGTCGGAGAACCGTCGTGGACCTCCTCCTCCAACAATGCTACAAACCTCATGGAAGCTTCCTCTATCACCAGAGAACTCACACACATACAGCTGGAGGGACTACAAAGCCCGAAGATGAATTAAATTGGGAAGGAAGGAAGATATGTTTATTTATAGACATGGTGGTTTATCCTTATTGATCGAGAAATTATGGCTGAATCGAGGAGCTTCAATTTGATCT
Source organism: Ottelia alismoides (assembly GCA_037367405.1). Lineage (NCBI taxonomy): Eukaryota > Viridiplantae > Streptophyta > Magnoliopsida > Alismatales > Hydrocharitaceae > Ottelia > Ottelia alismoides. The sequence goes on along the minus strand of JAZKJV010005726.1, from coordinate 118,162 downwards.
TTGGTTAGGGCATGATTTGAGGACGTTCAATCTCCATGAAATGTGCATCACACCTAGCCAGAGCATCATGAGCACCAGTGGGAAAAAGGGCAATTAGGGTGCTGACACATTGGAAACTTGAGGAAGAGAGAGGTCGTTGTTGACCTGGAGTCAACGATGGACGGGAAGTGATTGGTCCACATAAGACACTATAAGACAAAACAACTTGGAAGTAAGAGATAAATATAAATAAATAAATAAATTAATTAATTAAATTTAAGTTGTAAAATAAAAATGTGAAGGGTATGGGGAAATCCTCAAGCACAACATGGAAGCATGTGGATCGCATTGAATGCGATCGGGAGACACTAGTCTCACTAGTTGCTCCGGGCAGTGGAATTTAACATTTTTAAAATGATGAAACCACATGATCCAAGAACACTTCTTGGATCATTTCATATTAACCACAAATAGGTATAAGATTTACCATTTGAAGCATGGTTGTGATCGAGTCTCTAAACCAAGAGACCTCATGTCTCATGTCAGATCCAACGGAGGAGACACACGCGAGCACGTTGATGAGACACGTGCTCCTTGCAATCCATGTTGATAATCCAAGTGGCAGCTCTCCTGATCTCATCACACGAGATCCAGCATCTTCTTCATGAGCGAGATGCACTGAAGGATACAGAGATCCACGAGTAGATGATCCGACAGCATAACGACGATGTCGCAGCAATGACGACTCTTACAAGGGCTCCATGGTGGATGGCCACTATGAGAATGAGAGGCTTGGAGTGTAGAGAAAGAGAGAGAGAATTCATTAATTGACTGATGCACAAGGGCAACCAGTTTTAGCATTCACTTACTCAACTCCTTGAGGTGCTATCCCTTTAGATAGGTCAACACCATATCATAAGGGAAAGATGTCTTTCTTGGGATTTTCCAGAAAATGAAAATGTCTAAGGTGTACCACTAAAGTAACGGTCCCAATGCCCTTTTCTCTTTGCTTCTGAACACCTTCAGAACAAAGATCTAAGAGGTATTCTTGAGATCATAGCTCAAAGTATAGAATAACCAGATTATAAAACACTTATTATTATCCTTATATCATTCCAAATGATTAAGATATCATCTATATTTAGCACGAGAAACACAATGGCACTCCCACTAAGCTTCACATGGTATATCAAAATTCTATAAGAAATCATAACATTTATAATTTCATCAAATCTTATGTTCCAACTATGAGAAGCTTATTTGAGTCCATAGATGGAGTTATTCATCTTGCACACTTTGCTTTCCTTAACCATGAAGTCCTGGGTCTACCTCATGTGAATATCCTTAGAGTGGTATTCATAGAGGAGTGCAAAATTGACTTCCATCTCGAATATGTCAAATTCAAGTTGTGTAGCTATAGTTAGCAATATTCTGATGGGTTTAAGCAAGGTCACTGAAGAGAAAATCTCATTACAGGCAATGTCTTCTCTTCGGTGTGTATCTTATGGATGCGAGATGTGCTTCGAAAGTCTGTACCTTCTCATCAGGTATCCTCTTTCTCTTGAAGATCCACTTACACCTTAACGGGTCTTACCCATATAGGTGGATCCTTGAGGGTCCATATACAACACTTGTATATGAAGTCTACTTTAGACTTAATTGATAACTTCCATCTTTCCATGGCATGATTCATAAGCTTTCATCACATGAAGCTCGATCATTGTCAGATTTCTCTGACACATGGAATTCATCCTCAAACTCATTTGAAGATGTATTAGCGTTTCACCTTTGATTGTCATTTAAGTTTCCGATTTCAGGAGACTCATTATCTTCTCAAGATTAAATGAGCTCCTTCATTTTCATCTTGATTCTTTAGAGAGTCATCCTCTAAGAATCATATCCTTGGAGATGAGATCTTTTAAGAATCTCAAGGTCATAAAGAAGGTATCCAATACCATCCTTTATTTTCCTAATGAAGTAGCACTCTCTAGTGCTAGATTCCAGTTTATCATCATGGAACCTTATAAGAATATATATTGTAGTCTCTACTACATATATACTTTGGAAACTAAGAGGTAATTATACTAGTATTCATCATTGATCAAATAATGTCAAACATGATCCAATTGTATCTCTTAACAACTCTCTTGAGTTTGGGTATATTAAGAGGAGCGAGATAGGAATGATATTCATATCTTCATAAGGTATTCTTAGAATTCATCTAATAGGTACTTGCTACCTATGTTAGATCAAACTAATTTCATCTTCGTTCAAACTTTGGTTCTAAACCAAAATTGTGAAATATTTGAACATTTCAAAGCTTTCCAAGGTGAAGATAAGAAATCTTATATCACAAATAGTCATTAAATGATATCACATATCATCAATGTTCATTATGATACAGATGATCCATATACATCAATATGTATGAGATCTTTAATACCTCGACATCTTACACCATTCTCAGAGAAGGGTGCATTTGGATAATTTTTAGTTTGAATACAATATTCACAAGTATGTAAGATTTGAGATTTTAGACATTCCAAAGTTCATCTCTTAGTGGTCTATTGATCTCATCAACAGATATATGTCCAAGGTTTGATGCCAAATCATTGTCAAATGATCTTTATCCTCCTATTGATCTTTTACGGTTTAATTTTCAGTATTATAAATGCTAATGAACCATTCATTAATTTCTAATTTAGTAGAGTCCTCTAGATATCATAATACTATCTGAAATATATACATCATAACTCTTTATGATAGGTCTATTTCAGAATTCAAGTTTATTTCCAACATTTAGAAAAATGATGAGTGTATTCTAATATCCAGGTTATAGAGACATTCTCTAAGACTAAGGACACCCCAACTGAAAATATGAAGTCTATCAATCCAAACATAGATTGTTGCAACAATTGCATCAATACCCATGTGGATGACTATTAAACCTTAAGATCAAATTTTCTAGTCTTCTAAAACATATGCAACCAATTACAAGTGTTATTAGTAGAGTGTGATACAATTATTAGACTTTTATCTTATCCAATAGGAAAGTCAATTTCAATGATTATTATTTTAATACACTATCTGGGTCCTTCTCTAAGGATCCAAGATAGACTTCATAGTCATACTATCATTACATCGGCTTATTGTAGAATTTGCATTTATCCAACTCTTTGGATGTCAAATGTGTGTGGAAACCATAGAAGTACAGTCAACTCTTTTACTTTCCTTCTAACTTGGGTTCGACCCATGCTTCCACTCTGCTCCTTACATCTCTAAACAACCATTGCTTAAGATAAAGAATCTCTTTTGTTGAATTCAAAAGATTCCAATACAAGAGTACTTCAACATTAATATATGTTTCATTAAATTCATACAATATGAATATTATGAAGCTTCATGAATGATGAGAATATAGATAGTAGAATGATGACACTCATCGTATCTACATATATCTTAACTCTTATAGACTTAGGTTCAGGTAGGTACTCAAATTTGAATACATCATCTCTTATGGAGCCACCATTCTACATGATGCAACGAACCATGTCATTTATGATTAAATGTCGAGAGCAAATATGTATGCCAGAACATCTTTCTTAAATTTTATAAGGATTATTTGATAATTACGATCATCATCGACATGTCACTTCCAAAGTACATTCGATGAGATCAAGACTATAAAGACATATAAACCCTAGGGTTGTAGACCTATGGTCTATTTAATTGTCATTCCTCATTATTATGAGGTAACTTGTACATTGCAACAACATACAAGATGTATCCAACTGCAAGTATAATATCTTGATCATGGATCCAATCCATGATATTATACTGATTTTTATTGAGTATAGTATTGAGTGGGTTTAATTAAGGATTATCTGAAATAAGAAATTTGCATGTGTATATATTTTATATATACATATTTTACTTCAATTCAAGAGTTTTTATATCAAAGTTTCTTGCCTTGTCAACAATGAAAGTTCATTCCCTTAATCACTTTCAATCTAAGAGATATACGTACCATTATATCTCAAGCAAGATCTGGGATCTCCTTCCTTATCTTTGTCACAACCCAATAATATGAGAACTTGTGACTCCAATAAAAAGAGCAGGAACACATTCCTCCTTGCAAGTCCAACTTGTATTTCCCAATTAGGTCTTTAACACTCGGGCCCACCACCCCTAAGGTAATGTTGACCCGTTGTTAATTGACCCAACCGTCAACATGCTTAACACTCGCTATATGCAATCCTATATCGTCCCAATAATATGAGGACCCGATATTGGGGTCACTATGTATACGGCCCTACTCTTTCGAGAAGCGAAGAGCCTGATCCAAATGGATTGTATGCAGGAGATGTCACTTCAGACAGGCATATCCGACACACAATATATGGCGGCGGAACTTTTCGCCTTGACGGGAGACCATGGACGTCACTTATGTGATCCTCCACCTCATATTCAAATTTTAATTAATTATCATGAATCATATTCATGTAATTAATTCTTCCAAAGGAAATACATATCTATCATAATAGAGTGTATTAATTGGATATAACTAATTTAATATCATTAAATCAATTATCAATCCAATTCAATCATCAAACTTGATTATAACTTGAAATAATAGTATTATCTCAAAGTACGTATTATTCGAATTTTAATAATTAGAAAATACATCATGATCTCTTAAGCATCATTCGTTCCCTACCTTCTGTCATGGCCATTATCGACGGGAGTGGGATAGACCACACACAGTGCAACCTACTACACCAACGGTCCCCGAATATACACCATATCCCCTAGGGAAAAAATAATGCCAAGTCAATCACATGGTACTTGAGATGATCAACACTTCTTCAACCGAAATTATACCATATAGTAATAATCAAAATCATTTTGATTATAAGGAAATTTTCTAGACAAATTCCCAAAACCTATTCAAGTAGCAAGTTTGATAAAAGTGTATCAAGTAACCAATTAGTGATCTCGATCTAATTTAATCATTCATTGGTTGAGGAAATGTCATTTTAGGGAACAATTTTTATTATAATAATTCCAAAATATTATCTATTATTATTCCAGGAGATTAACCATTAATTTTACAAGTTACTTAAATGACAGTCACAAGGTTCATGGTTGAGTATATATTTTCAACCGTAACCCCAACTCATTAAAATTAACATATCCCACTCATTTTAAATCCAAATTAAACAAAATCAATTTCCAGAGTTTGATAATTTGATTTAAAACAAATAACAAGTGATAAACACGCATTTTCAGGCGTTTTAAAATCGTAATTAACTCCTTAATTATGTCATTATTGGCCATCCCCGAAACAGTGGACATATGGTCATTAAAAATATCCTATCTTGAGTTATCGGATTCCAAATCACGTAAAATCAAGTCCCACGATTTCCTTAATTAATGGGAAACATTATCCAGGTTATATCTTTGTCTTTAAACATTTTAAATAGGATCAAAATTTATCACAAAATAGGGCTGCGAAAATTGAAATGTTAAAATCATCACAAACCCTAACGAGCCCAAATCTTCTTCGGTTTACGGATCCAATACAAAACCTCCAACCTGGCACTGATACCACTTGACGGATATGGAAAAATCCTCAAGTGCATCATAGAAGCGTGTAGATTGCATCGATGCGATAGGGAGCGACTAGTCGCACTAGTTGCTTCGGGCAACAAGATTTAAAATTTTTAAAATGATGAAACCACGTGATCCAAGAACACTTCTTGGATCGTTTCATCTTAACCACAAATAGGTATAAGGTTTACCTCTTGAAGCGTGGTTGCGATCGAGTCTCTAAACCAAGAGACCTCCTGTCTGAAGTCCCATCCAACGGAGGAGACGCTTGCAAGCACGTTGATGAGACACGTGCTCCTCGCAATCCATGATGATGATTCAAGCAGCGGATCTCCTGATCTCATCACATGAAATCCAACATCTTCATCACGAGCGAGATGCATAGAAGGAGATGGAGATCAACAAGTAGATGATCTGACAACGTAACGACAAAGTTGCGGTGATGACGACTCTCACAAGGGCTCCATGGTGGACGGCCACTATAAGAGAGAGAGGCTTGGCGTGTGGAGAAAGAGAGAGAGAGAGAGCATTCGTTAATCATGTGTCGAAGATCAAGGGGTGCTTCTTCTTATATAGGGTTTTGGGAGTCCAAGGATCCCAATCCATGGACATCACACAATCAATGGATGGGCCTAATTTGTGTTCTTTCAATAGCTATGATCTTGATGTAAAACACAACAACAATTAATTTAATTTAAATTAATATATATCGATAAATCAATATATTTAAATTCAAATCAAATCAACTAATTATCCTTGGAGATAATGAGGAGATAAATCATATCCCCTGAAAAGGGGGGACGACTACCAACATCTCATGAGATCTTATTTTCTCATGAGATCTCATTATCTCATGAGATACAATTATCTCGTGATATCTCTAGGATTTACAACAACAATTGTTGTAAATTATTTCACAAAAATAATTAATAATTATCTTGTGAAATAATGCAATCATGCCATTGGAAAAATGTAAATCACATACATCCTAAAACAAAATGTAAATTATATTTTAATTAGTCATCCAGTGCGAATCCAATTCACATCAATAATTAATTAACAAATATAAATCAAAATATACTTTCTCCAATATATTATAAATCACATTTATAATATATGTGATTGATATGGATAGTACTATCCATGTTATTCATATCCATGATAATTAAATCACATTTAACCATCTTGGATCTCTATTTTTGTGTGCCCAAATAATATGAATCACATTAGCATTATTCACATATTTGATATTTAAATAACATTTAATTATCTTAGATAAATCTCTTACAATATGAATCAAATTCATATTATTTGTGATTGATTTAATTATCAATTTTCTCAATGCTCGTCTACTCATATCAATAATGAAATCCATGAACTCTTTCAAAGGATAATGCGCTTTCACCGCGGATCTTGGAGATAAGGATAGGGCAATTGCATTGTTCCAGATATAGTGACTTTGATATTGAGATCAAATCCTAAATCTAGATCTTGCGGACCTCCCATAGATGCTTGATTAAATCAAGACCGCAAATATAATCTTCTCATTACATCTGAATCACAATCAGATCAATGTCCAATCATTTGGACTAAGATCAGATTACTTCTCTATGAGAGGAGTCACTAAATTTCAGACATATTTTATCACTCCCTCGAAATGGAAGCGTCATGGTTATACAATAGTTTATGATCACCCTCGAGTATTCCTAATACATGTACATCCTACATACTGGAAGACCCAGAATAAACCTGAAGTATAAGATCAATTGTACGTTGTTTACTTCAGAGTTTTATCATCAAGTTTCACATTCGATCATTGGGAGTTTGTATCGATCATATGCTTTCCAAAAGCATATATCATACCCAGATGTTGATCAATACTTTTCCAAAAGTATATATCAAACGTACAAATTTAGTCAAGCTTCCAAAGAGAGACGATCGTGCGTGGAATTTGATTCTTCTCAATATCTCATGAGTGAGCTCATGTCTTCCGTTTAGTAATGAACATGTATGATCCCTTTGAGAGATCGTATTAGTCATATGCCCTTGCATGCACACGAGCGCACCAGTGTATAGACCTTGGTTAGGTCATCAACTTATGGTCTGCCAAATGTACAGACTTAAACATATAGTAACACATCTGTCTTCGGTTAGAGGATGTGTGCCTCTATCGTGACAACATGCGACATAGGACTTTGGTTATCTTGATCTCGTTAAGTAAACTCTTTGATCTAACCTATCGAACACATCTGAATCTCTATTCCTATGCAGAGGACCTGAATCAAGTGGTTGGTTAGATATCAGCCTTTAAAGAAAGGATTGCCATCTCCTTCTCATGTTGGACATCCTCCCTTAACAATCATTTGACAGTTCTTGATGAGTCCTCAATCTAACTCCTTAGATATTCATCCAAGCACAAGCCTCTATGATTCAATAATTGAATCAACAGTTGTATGATCATTAAGATGGCCATGGTACATATCCCTAATTGTACTAAGGTACCTATTATGCAAATTATCATTCTTCATTTCAGATCAGGGAATGATATTTGCAATAACATTTATTGCATAATGGCCTGACATGGGCTCGCATGTCCAACAAAATGTTTATTATATTATGTATTATTTTAATCTTTTTTTTTATTTTTAAGGATTAAATTATTACAAATTACGTGTTCGGTTTTTATTTATAGGAATATTGACCTATGGTTCATATATTTTATTTTTATTTTATATTTTGTACTTTTTAATTTTATATACATATATTATATTTTTATAATCTATTAAAATATACATAACTATATTTTTATTGTATTTTTCTGATATTTTTTGTATACCTAAAGAAATATATATTATACATGTATAAGTATTGTATATTCATTAATGTATTTTTGTATATATTTTATTCTAGTGTTTTCTTTATGGTTTTATTATTTTAAAAATGTACATATAGTGTCAATAATATTGACAAAATTATAAAAAATGAAATTATAATCATTTTAATAAATACATAAATAAGTTGAATATCTTATTCAGGTAAACTGTATAATAGGGGTCCAAAACCTATATTTTGCATTTTAACTTCAAACTGAATGAAACCACATTCAATAAATAGATTATTATAAATTATATACAATTAAAGGTGATTTTAATGCATTTGGAGCTTCTATTGGTGAGATATGGGTTGGGAAGTTTGGGTTTTGTCTTTTTATTCAGAGAATAAAATGTACAATGTGTATAATTTTTATGTGAAGTAAATTTTCTATTTTTTATGCATTTTTATCTGCAGCTTTCATGTATAAAGTTTCTTGATTTGATAAATAAATAATAAAGAATAAAATATGTCCCAAAATGAGTTATTGATGAATAAATAAATAAGGTTTAATTATGTTTTTATCCCTTATCTCCCCTACTGGTTTCCTTGTCGACTAAATCAATTCTTGACTTGGTCTCTAAGTTTTGGGTCATAAAAAATCTTTGTCATTTTATTTCCTTTTCTTTTCTTTTTTTATTCTTTTATTTTGTCTTCAAACAATGTAATTTATGCAATAATTATACAATAAAGACTGAATGTTAATTTGTACAAAATAATGATATTTGTATGTTTTTTCTAGGGTTTAAAGGCCAAATGAAAGAATAAAGGAGATGAAATGAGGATTCATCAGGTCGCCTCTTCTTTTATAATATTTTGGGAGTCCATGGATTACAATCCATGGACAATACAAATCTAATGTTTGAGATTGATTTGTGTTTCTTTCAATGTCCATGATTTTGTTGTAAAAAATACATAACAATTAATTTAATTTAATTAAATATATTGAATAAAAATCAATACAAATTAATTAAATCAATACAAGAAGCATTGAAGGATGAGGAAAGTAGGCAAGCTCCTTCCTAATGGGTGGTGGATGGTGGACGCCACCTTGAATTAGGACTAAGGTGTTGTCCCCCCTCTTTTTATGGATGGAGTTCCATCTTTTCCTATTATGTGAGATTGTGTATCTCGCATTATCTTTTAAATATTTATAGCAACTTTTATTGTAAAATATTTCACAAAAAATAATTTCAAATTATTTTGTGAAATTTCAATCATGCCATTAGAAATTCGTGAATCTTATTCACACACCTAAAATAAAATGTAAATTGTATTTTCAATTAATTGCCCAATGTGAATCCGATTCACATCAACATTTAAGTTGTAAATGCTATTTACAAATAGCTTTATCTAATATATTATATATCACATTTATAATATATATGATTAATATGGATAGTGCTATCCACATTATTCATATTCATGATAATTCAATCACATTTAATTATATTGGACCATCATTCTCGTGCATCTAAATAATATGAATCACATTCACATTATTAATGATAATTAAATCACACTTAATTCTTAATTTCTCATCGACAATGAAGTTATTCTTGAACTCTTTCAAGAATAATGTGATTTCTCCATGGATGCTTGGATATAAGGACATGGTGATTGTACGTTCCATGTACAGTGGCTTGGATATTATGATCACATCTCAAATCCAAATCATCGGGACCCCTCGTAGATACTTGATCAAATCAAAATTGTAGATCTAATCTTCTCATTGCATCTGAATCATATTAGATCAATGTTCAACATTTGGACTAAGATTAGATTACTTCTCAACTAAAAGGAGTGACTAAAATCCAAACATGTTTCACCACTCCCTCTAAATGGAAGCATCATGGTTATACAATTGTTTATTATCACATCATCCTCGAGTATTCCTAATACCAATACATCATACATATTGGAAGACCTAAAAGAAATACAAAGTTTTAGATCTTTTTTAGGTTGTCTTGTTCAGGGTTTTATCATTAAGTTTCTCATTTGATCATTTGGAGTTGGTATCAATAATTTACTTTCCAAAAGCATATATCATACCTAGGCGTTGATATATGCTTTCCAACACTATATTTCATATCGTCAAATTCAGTCAATTTTCTAAAGCAAGAAGATTGTGCACGGAATTTGATCCCAATATATCATGAGTGAGCTGATATCTTTCGGTTCAATAATGAACCTATATGATACCTTTAAGAGATCATATTAATCATATACCATTGTATGCACACCAGCTTGCCGGTATATAGACCTTGCTTAGATCAACCTATCGATCTGCCATATGTACATACTCAAACATATAGTAACACATATGTCTCCCATCAGAGGATGTGTGCCTATATTGTGACAGTATATGACATATGTCTTGATTATCTCAATCTTGTTAAGTAAGATCTTCGACCTAACTTATCTAACATCTCTGAATCTCTATTCCTTTTTAGATGACCTGCATCAATAGGTTAGTTAGATGTCATCCTTTAGAGAAGTATTATCATCTTCTTCTTAGGTTGGAGATCCTCTCTTATTAATCACTTGATAGTGCTTGATGAGTTCTCAATCTAACTCTTCAAGTATCATCCAAACAACAACCTATATGATTCAACATTTGAATCAACATCTATATGATCATTAAGATGGCCATAGTACATAACCCTAATTGTATTAAGGGACCTATTATGAAAATTAGTTATTCTTCATTTTAGATCATGGAATGATATGCAATAACATTTATTTCATAATGGTCGCCATTGGCTTGCATGTCCAATAATATCCCTCTAGCCCAAAGAGACATTAATGGTTTAATCTTTTAATCCCACGTTCGCGTGTTAATCATAAGCTATTTAGAAAAATAGTTTGGCAAGCTGACCAGCCACTCTGTTCTTGAGATACTATGTCAGGTCCTTTTACGGTACATGCATATCTCCTAGTAAGAGTGCTCGCATCCAATGCGAATGTTGCATCTTATGCAACCAATACTCAATCTTGTTAAAGACGTTATAGTGTCTACCACAACTCAATAATTATTATGACCGTATGTAATTTCTGTTATCCTTATCAAAATACCCCTATTCTCGGAGATCTCTATCTTTGGAGTCTAGGACCCAATCTCAAGTCTTATAAGGCATCTGCAGTTAAGACCTTTTATATCATTATCTACAAACTCTTAAGTTCTTGAAGATAATACTTTGAGATCACTATCTTCAAATGTCTTTTCATCTCTGAAGATATTGTTTTCACTACAATGAAGTATTTTATATCCATAGTAGGATTAGTAACATTTTACCACTCCCACTGCATGGTAGACATCTGACTTTTGTACACATCTAACGCACATCAAGCTTCTAGTAATCGATGCACAAGGAGAAATGGCATTAGCATTCACTTCCTCAATTCCTTGAGGTCTTATCCCTTCAGTTAGGTTCGTATCATATCATAATGGAAGGAAGCCTTGCTTGTGATTTTCCAAGAATGGAACACATGTCCAAGGTATACTACTAATGTGATGGTCCAATATCCTTTTCTCTTTGCTTCTGAAAATCTTTAGAATCAATATTAAAGAGGTATCCTTGAGATCTTTCATCTCAAATTATGGAATAACCAGGTTATAAAATACTTTACTTATATCATTCCAAATGATTAGGATATTACCTACATTTATCATGATGAACAAAATGGAACTCCCACTAAGCTTCACATGGTTCATCAAGATTTTGTATGAAATCATAACCTTTATAATTTCGATAAATCTGATGTACCGACTGCGATAAGCTTTTTTGAGTCCATAGATAGAGTTCTTGAGCTTGCGCACCTTGCTTTCCTCAATTATGAAAAATGGGGCTACTTCATATGAATATCTTCATTGAGATATTCATAGATGAATGCAATATTGACTTCCATCTTGTAGATGTGAAAGTCAAGATTAGTAGTTCTAGTTAGCAATATTCTGATGGGTTTAAGCATGGTCATTGAAGAGCAGGTCTCATCGCAAGCGATGTCTTCTCTTCGTGTGTATATTGTGGATACGAGTCATACATTGAAGGACCTTACCTTCTCATCAGATTCCTTCTTTCTCTTGAAGGTCCATTTACATATAACAGGTCTTACCCTTATAGATGGATCCTCAAGGTTCCATAACAACACTTGTATATGAAGTCTACTTTATACTTTATTGATAACATCCATCTTTCCATGTCATAATCTATAGAAGCTTCATCATATGAAGTTCAATCATTGTCAGATTTCTTTAACACATGGAATCCATACCCTCTAAGTGGTCGTACTACCTTCAAATTGATTTGAAGAGGTATGAGTGTTTCATCTTTAATTGTCCTTTTAGTTTCCGATTCTAGGAGCCTCATTATCTCTTAGGAGTTAATGAGTCCCTTTACTTTATTCTTATCTCGATTCTCAATAAAACTCATTCTCTTATAATCATATTCTTAGAGATGAAATCTTTTAAGAGTATGAAGGTCATAAAATAGGTATCTAATACCATCCTTTATATTCCTAATGAAGTAGTATTCTTTAGTGCTAGATTCCATCTTACTTGCATCCATGATATGGTCATGGGCCAAGCAACCCTAAATCCTCAAGTGTCAAATACTAGGATGTGTTCCAAACCATAACATATGAGAGTTTTTTAGTTCAGATTTGCATGTAATCTTATTAAGGATATATGTCGAAGTCTCTACTACATATATACCTAGAAACTAAGAGGTAATTATGCTGATATACATCATTGATCAAATCATATTACACATGATCCAATTGCATCTACCTACAACTCTATCAAGTTTAGATATATTGGAAGGTGTGAGAAAAAAATGATATTCCTTTGTCCATAAGGTATTTCCAGAATTTATCTAATAGGTACTTGCTACCTTGGTTAGATTAAATTCATTTCATCTTCCTTCAAACTTTGATTCTCAAAATTGTGAAATCTTTGAACATTTCAAAGATTTCTAATGTGAAAGGAAGAAATCTCATATCACAAAAATAATTATTAGATATTACATATAATTATTGTTTATTATGATGTAGGTGATCCACATACATCAATATGTTTGAGAACTTGAATACCAATGCATTTTACAAAATTCCTAGAGAAAGGTATATCATAAATTTTACTTTGAATCTCTATTCACAAGTATGTAAGTTTTGAACATTCAGACAATCCAAAGTTCAATATCTTACTAGTCATATTATCAATAGATATATGTCCAAGGCTTGATGCTAGATCATTGTTGAATGATCTCTATCCTCCATTTGATCCTTTAAGGTTTATTTTTTTCAGTATTTTAGAAATGTAAATGAAACAATCATTAATTTTCTTATTCAGTAGAGTCCTATAGATGTTACATTACTATCTGAAATATATCGATCATAACTCTTTATGATAGGTCTATTCTAGAATGCATGTTAATTTCTAGCGTTAAGAAATAAACAATGAATGTATTCTAATATCTAGGCCATAGAGACATTCTCTAATACTAAGGACTTTTCCACTGAAAACATGTAGTCTATCTATCCATTGGAGATTGTTGCAACATATACATCAACATCCTTGTGGATGACTATTAAGTCTTAAGATCAAGTCATTTAAAACATATGCAACCAATTGAAAATATTATTAGAAGAATGATATTAATAGAAGTGCAATCAACTCTTTAAATATCCTTCTTACTTGGGCTAGACACATTTTTTCATTGTGCTTCCTTCATATATAAACAACCATTACTTAAGTGAAAGGATCTCTTATGTTGAACTCAGATTTCAATTTAAGAGTATTTCAACATTTATATATGCTTAACTCAATTCATATGATATGAATATTATGAAGCTTCTTGAAATACTGGAGTATATATAATAGAAGGATGACATTCATCATATCTACATCAATATTAACTCTTAAAGATTTTGGTTCAGGCAGGTACTCAAATATTTTAAGTACATCATCTCTTATCGAGCTACTGTTCTGCATAATGCAGTGAACCATGTCATTCATAATTAAATGTAGAGAGCACATATGTATGTCTGCCAAAACATCTTCCTAGATTTTATAAGGATTTTTAATAATTATGATCATCATCAACATGATATTTCCAAAGCACACTCAAGGAGAGATCAAGATTATAGAGACATAGAAACCCAATGTTGTCGTCCTATTGCCTATTTAATTGTCATTCCTCGTTATTATGTGGAAAGTTGTACATTGCAACCACATACAATATGTGTCCAATTGCAAGTACAATATCTTGATCATGGATACAATCCATGATATCTTACTAGTTATTATTGAGTATAGTTTTGATGGGTTTAATGTAGGTCATATGAAATTATTTTTTTTGCATAAATACATATTTTTCTATGATTAATGATTTTATATCAAAGTTGTCTTGCCATGTCAAATCTAAAAGTTCATTTCCTTAATCAATTTCAAAGTAAGAAGCATACTTACCTTTATACCTCAAACATTATTTGTGATCTGCTTCTTACCTTTGTTACATCCCAATAATACGAGAAACAATAACTCAGATAAAAAGAAGAGGGAACCCATTCTGCCTTGCAAGTCCAACTTACATTTTACAGTTTAGTATTTAACACTTAGTCCCACCACTCCTAAGGTGATGTTGACCCGTTGTTAATTAAACCAACTATCAACAAGAATAGAACTCGCTATGCGTAAACCAATATTGCCTCAATAATATGAGGAGCTGATATTGGGTCACTACGCATATCATTTTAATCATTTGAGAAGCAAAGATCTTGATCCATGTGTGCTTGAATGCAGAAGCTATCACTTCAGACATGCATCTCCTACATACAATCCATGGCGACGGAACCATTCACCTTGACGGGAGACCACGAACGTCACTTATGTGATCCTCCATATCATGTTCAAATTTTAATTAATTATTATGAATCATGTTAACATAATTAATTATTCCAAGGGAAATACAACTCTATCCATAACAGAGTGTTTATTTTAATTGGATCTAATTAATTTATTGATATTAAATCAATTATCAATCCAATTCAATCAACCAACAAACAATTAGGGTTCGCTTGATATTAACATATAGTATAAGCTCTCACAAGTACGTATTATTTTGTATTTTAATTATTAGAGTACAACATGACTCATATTATCTTTCCTCAAATATGGATCCAGCTAGTACACTCGAGTTATGCTGGGAGGGAGCATTTCTTGACATGCAAGGTGCTAATTAGTAAAACTAGCTAGCATACCCAGACTAGTCACCTTCACCATTCTAATTGAGAGCAATATAAAATAATGTCAATGTACTAGTGGTTTATCGATCTACTTTGATGACCAACATTATGCAATATATAGTAATCACTCAGAGATTTAGTCATCTTTAGAACAATTGTAAGGATCCTAAATTTCTAGTCATATAAAGCAAAGTTGTTTTTGCATGTAAAAGTTGTCCTACAACTATTGTAAGATAAACTAGGATTTTCATGAAACATGCATTCAATGGACAATGATGTTTAATCAATTATATTTATAAATATTAAGAATCTGTTAATCATGGTAAATTCTAAATTTCTGTGATTTTCATCGAATATAAATACATTAAGCAACAAGATTTATAATCCATGGAATATCTAGGGCAAACAAAGTCGTAATCACGTGAAATAAATTTGAGCGATTTGTTGGTTTTATTCTCTACTTAAGACAAGAATTATTTCATATTTTATGACGAAAAAACATTAGGCATAAATAATTTTCTTACAAATATGTGAATACATGCATAAACAATTTTGTGGCAGGAACTCTTCGAATTACATTCATGTACTTTTGGTACTAATAATATTATACTATTTTTGGGGACATATATAAACATTCTAAATAAATTTTAATAATAAAAAATGATAATAAAAAGGACACAAATATTTGGTTTTTATTTTAACAGAAAACCAATTCGAATCTTTCATCCAATGCAAAACAACGAGTCTCGTGTTTCCGAAATATAAATCTTGTTCACCTAGACCTAACCTATCTTTGATACCACTTGAAGGTTATGGAGAAAACCTTATGTATAGAAGAGTGAGGATTGCATTATATTGATCGGGAGTAACTAATCGCACTAGTTGCTCAGGGCAACAGAATTTTTAAAAAATTAAAGTGATAAACTACCTGATGCAAGAGAATTCTCGGATCATTTTATCTAAATCACAAACTATATATCAAAATACCTCTTGAATCACGGTTGTAATTAAAGCCTCTAAACGAAGAGACCACATGTCCCAAGTCCAACCCAATAGAGGAGACGCTTGCAAGTACATTGACGAACGCATCCTTCTCGCAATCCAAGATGTTGATCCAAGTGATGGATCTCCTGATTTAGTCACACGAAATCTGTGGTTTTCTTCATGTACCAGAATCACTGAGGAAGACAAAGATCTATGAGCGGTCGAAGTAACAGCATGATGGCGTAGCGACGACGACAATCCTCTCTAGGTCACAAAGTGGACAACCACTTTAGAGAGAGTGGGGGTTTGTATAGTGATAAGAAAGAGAGAGATCTTGTGAATTCTATGATCTAATAGAAGAGCTAGGGTTGCCTCTTCTTTTATAACATTTTGGGAGTCCATGAATTACAATCCATGGACAACACAATCCAATGATTGAGATTGATTTGTAATTTTTTCCATGGCCATGATTTTGTTGTAAGAAATACAACAAAAAAACAATTAAATTAAATATATTTAATAATTGATTTTCGATCGGATGATTAGGGTTAAGTTAATTAATTAAGCTATCAAAATGTCATTGTTCCCTAAGCCAACTACGCGGAAATCGAGAAAATTTATTCAACCACAAAAAGAATCAAGCAAGTAAAAGCAAGTGTCTAAGCTATTTTTATTAACATGGTACAACGACCAGGTTCAAACACAAGGAGCAACTATTAAAAACAAGGTAGTCAATTCAAAGATATTCAAAGGATTTTTATTTCTCTTTTTATGATTTTGTGATTTATGATTTTATTTTCAAACAAAACGAAAATAAAGACAATGGTATAAAAGACACACACACTCTTTTTGGATTTTTCATGTGTTAAAAATACTCAAAAATCCCAAATGAAAATGTTTTTGTGTTTAATAAATTTTGTATTGCTTTTGTTGATTTTTGTAAGATTTTTGCAATTTTTATGGATTTTATAAAAAAATCAAGCACTAAGAAAAACATAAACAGTGCACAATTGGGAGTCTTTTTCAAATTAAGAGTGGAAAATAGGCTCAAAACTTCTAAGAATAGATTTTAAGAAAAACTATATTTAAATATCTACAAACAAAGACATAAATCACTATTTTTAGGGGTTTAAAAGATTTTATATGATTTTTATGGTGTTTTTAGGGTTTTACAAATTTTTAAAGTTTTATAAAATCAAATAAGATGAAAAATGGATGACAAGTCAACCAAATAAAAACAAAGGTAATCTATTTTTTTCAATTTTCTAAGGCATTTTTCAAATTTATGTATTTTCTAATGTAAACATGGCATTTTTGGAGTGTTTTTGAATTTTTAGAAAATAAATAAAATAAATCGAACAAAAATTACTACATAAAGAAAACACTAGCACGAGCTTAAAATAATTTTTATATGATTTGTGGGTTAAGCTTGTTATTTATTACAATAAAAAAGGAAATAAAACGAAAATGGTTGGATGTAGAGGGACCTAGATGCCAACAGTTTACGTTTGGGGCCTAATGATAAGATGCATAAAATTTCAAGTCCAAAAGTGCCAAAATTCCGTTGGCCAAACATGTATTGCATGTGAAGTCAGGCACGAAGGGGTATAATTGAAATATAGACAGTTTGAGGTCCTTCCAGCAAAATTTTTACACTACATCATATATTTACAAACTAAAAGAAATAATGAAAATTGCAGGGGGGAAATTGCAAGTTATGCAAGCATGGGTGTACAAGTCACGTGGAAGGGTATGCGATGCGGGGCTCAGATGGATCCTTCTAGATCTAATAGGACGGAGGATTTTTGGGTGCGAACGTGCAGCTGGGGTTGAATCTGGAGCAGCCTTCTCTTAATAGGACGCCTTTGGAATAAATTAGAAAAACAGTGATGAAGGCGGCCCGGAATGAGTTTCGTTCGATTGGATCTCCTGTGTTATCAAGTGGTTCATGTCTCCAATGGTCTCAATCGACTCCAAATGAAAATCAGCCCCTTTTGGAGGTGGTCAGAAACTCCAGGTCTCGATGGTCGGAGACCTGGGATTGCTCCGTTGCTCTTCGCTATTGAAGCTTTGATTCCTTGGATCTCATGCTCCTACAAGTTATTCAAGGGAGGCTCTGAGACAAATGCTCCAACCTAACATTGTTCCAAATAGGGAAGTGAGTGATAGGGTGGATGAGTCGGGTTCTGATGAGTAGGAGATGGAACTCAAGTTTCTGACATGACCCGAAGATCAGAACTGATGCATAGAGTTTGATAATTAAGGTAGTTGAGTTCCTTTTAAGTGAGACTTGATTAAATTTAAAGAATAAGCGTCACATGAAACTTGCATCCTAAATGTCAAGTTTTGTATCTAATATTCACAATCAGGGATTCAATTTTCTTATTCATTTTTTATTTACTTGAGGACAAACGATGTTTTATGTATAGAGGGTGATATATTCCATATTCATCAACTTTATTGTTATTAATTAGCCATCTATCTTATACTAGTTAAAAAACATAACAATTAATTAATTGAAATTAATTTATAACATCTTACCGTAAATAAAAAAGTTATTGTATGTAAAGAATGCATCTAATTATCTTATCTTTATGCCTAATGTTTCCTTTATTGTATGTATTTTTTCAAATTATTAAAATTCCATAAAAAATAAGTATAATATTATACATAATACATTGTATATTATTTATTATTCAAAAAATAACAAAACAAATAAAAGAAGTATTTTATTCTTTTAAATGACGTAGAAAATATTAAGTATGTGTATACGATGTATTTTGATTTTGGGTTCTACACAAAAGTTGTGGATCCTAAAAAATATACAACTCTCATGTCGAACACTCTTTATTTTGACTTCATTCACTATTTTTATTTCTACTTATCTTTATTTTTTACATTTATTTGATTTTTGATTAGGCCACGTGGTCCAATTTTGAGCCTCCACGTGCCAGGCTCTTTTATTAAAAGCTGCCCTTCATTTGGGCCATATGATATTTTTATCAGATGACCTCATTCACTCATCTCTACCTGCATCTGGGCCACTTGATCATTTTATCAAGTGACATAGGTTTGTCCATCCACGCCCAAATCAGGGACGTTAGTTCACTTGATCAAATGGCCACCGATTATCTTCTCCCTCCAGCGGTTAATCCTCGAAGCATTGCGTTGCTTCGATGGCGATTGTCTGTCCCCATTTCCTCTGTTAGACTACATGTCATATCTCCATGATTCTATTGTCAATTTGTCGCTCGTACGTTCTCTTCTTGTCTCTTTCATTTGGCTCAGAGAATGGTACTGTACTCCGGAGTCTCTACGAACCACATGAAAATACTAACCAGCATGGCATAGGGAATAATATTCTACTCTGGAGTCCCTAAGGATCACATGAAAACTCTGCCCAAAAAGAAGAATGACGGGGACCACGACAAATTATGACATACAAGTGCACATCTGAAAAAAGACCGCATATATATATATATATATATATATATATATATGCGTGCTTGAAACTGAGGACTCGGAAACATCTGACGTCGAGTATGAATCATCTGAACTGTAGAGTCTGGAAAATTTGGTTGGCTTCTGCAACTCCTAATCTAGGCCAATCATCCACCTCCGCTCTTCTTCACATTCTAGGTTGACCACATTTCATTCCATTTTTTATTTCTTCGATTTAATTCATCATGCACACACATAAAGTTGACAATGTCTCCACCATCATTGTACATACAAGATCCCCATGCATACTTTGTCGTTCATCATCTCTTCCTCTAGATCCTCTTCCACTTCGACTCATTCCTCTTCATGCAAAGAAGAGGAACGCATTTGGGTTCCATCTTCTCCATCCTCCAATAGCCCTCCATATCATTGCATTACACTCCAGAAAACTCCCCCTTTGCTTTTGTTATGCATCTAACACCTGCAGGAAGTGGGACAATTCATTGATCATAGTTCTTGAAGCCTCTTCGATCTCGATATTGTGCTCCTATGAGTATTCAAAGACATGATGCTCCCAGCACCTACGACTCTTCTTCGACATTCAATTGCATTCATAAGGTTCTCAAGAAGCTTCTCGAATCTTTCCCAACTTCAGATGTGCACTAAGGAGGAGATGACCTCTCGTAGGAGCTCCATCCAGGAGCCACCTTCGCAGAGGAGAAGGGGAGTACATGTACCGTCTGATTGATTTTATCTAACGACCCACATCTAGATCCTTACCACCCACCTAGTCTTAAGCCTCAGTGGACCAGAGTTGCACTTGAAGTACTAGAGCCACCCATGTGGCCTGAACCTCCAATGCTGCCTGAAGTATTGCCACGCGTGCCTCACACATGTGTTCTTGGATATTTTGCAGTCCATCCTTGCATGCTTGCAATAATCGTAGAGATATATCAAGATTAAGCCCACCAGCTTTTTTATTGTACTTATGTCCCTTTTGGGCATGTACGCCATTTAATATATGTTGTAATTAAGTTTTATTTGTTTTTAAGCCCATGTATTTAGTACTTAATATATTTTACATCTTTTATTTAAGTTAATTGAAATTGGTATCGTTTGAAATATCTTGACGATCTTTATAATGGCATAAATTACTCTTTGATGTGACTTGTGATTATACAGTTATTAATTAAAAAAGAACACTACTTGTTTTATTTCTATATCCATTGGTCATTAATTCACCTTAGCCTAATTTTTGATCTTATTTAGATCCTGATTTACTTAATGTTTGAAATTTTAATTAGGAGACAGTTAATTGAATTCAGTATCATTAAAATCTTGATTAAGAGCTAAAAATAAGTAAGTGAAGTAAGTGTTCTTTGAATAATATGTATTGATTGATAAGATGAAATTGGAGCTAGGCATCGATCATCAATTTGGATTAATTTATACTCAATTAAAATATATTGTTTGAGAATTAATTCCATGACATTATAAGTGCTTTTATGCATATATCAGTGCTACAAAATCATCCATTTTGTATCATCAAGATTAACTTGAATTATAAAAACCATAAAAGGAAGCATGCATTCATATGTTATATGCATTGTGACATAGAAACACTTTAAGTCAGACGATCGAGATATTTAAGCCCTAAATAGAATACATGATTCCTCGTGTCCTTGTGTTTGATTCTGAACTTATATAGATACAAATTTAACCAAGCCCTCTTCACATAGACTTTTAGCTTCATTCTAATGACATGTTAATCAACTCTTATTACAAGTCTTAAATAACTTATTCGATTAGCACCTCATCAGGTGTTTTAAAGACGTCCTTGTTATGAAAGGTTAATTTGTATATTTTATTTGATGCTCATTGTGATTATTGTTGAATCTATGATACATCATATTATTTATTATTTAATGCCCTCCTAAACTAAACAAATAAATAAATATCACATTTAATTCATTAATATTAACAATTGGTATGTTGTTTATAATTAACTCGAACTAGGGTATAGTTAACTGCAATTGCTAAACCTAATTATTACTATAATTTTTTGTTTTATTGAAAATCCCCAAAAATAGATAAAAACTGTATATATTTATTTTTGCTTTAAAAAATAATAAAATACAAAAGTCAAAGATAATAAAAGCAATATTTTTATCTATTAAAAATACTTCCAAAAAATTGTATGTTATTTAGCCAACCTCTTTTGACTTTTTGTTCAACATGAAACTTGTACAACTTTCATGTTTTCACTTTTTCCTAATTCGACCTCTAATTATTTTGATTTTATTTGTATTTTATTCTTTTCTATTTTTTCATCGGGTCATTTGTCACCCTTTGGGATGCCCACATGGCCCCTTTTCTTGATGCCATTTGTCCTACTCCTTGGCCCTTGGATCACCTTCACCTACCTTCATCCGTGCTGCTCCTCCTCCACACACTCTCAGCCTTTCGATCTCACTTTTGATCACCACCTCTCATTCCGCCCACCACCACCATCATTAGATGGTAGCGCCCACCCAACGGTTGTTAACCTGCCACGTTTCCTCTAATCCCCCATCCATTAGAAGATCTAGCAATAAATTCACTCACCCCTCGCTCTAACGCCCCTCGCTATCCATTACAAATCACGCTCTTCACCACTCATAACGCTAACCTCCACATATAAATCCTTACTCTCTGCCTCCTCTCAGATTCGTCTAACATTCCATTGAGGCTCCTCCTAAACCTCTTCTCTTCCCCATGATAGGGGGAGGTAGAATTGAGGTAGATCATGGAGATGTTCTCCATGTGTTTGACCCACAATGTTAACCGTCATTTTATGGTTGCCCAGCAATTGATTGAGCATAGAGGACCGACTGTCCTCGTTGTGCGGTGACTGGAGGCTCTCAAGGAGCCTCAACCCAAGCCTCCTCCTCCATCGATTTCTTTCTCCGATCAGGTATGTCCTCCCCGTCTTTTTTATTCCATTTTATGGTATTTGTTTAATGTACCCACCTAGTATCATCATCACCCGGCCATTATCCTAGTTCCACACTACCACCTCCATATTCGTGATTCCCTTTGCTCGCCTGCTCCCCTTCTCCATAACCCCCATTCACTCTGGCCATATCCCTCCTCCTATAACGATGAGGAACTCATCAAGTCTCCACCTCTTTCCATCTATTGCCCTTCGTTCACCTCAAAAAACACATGATCCTTTTCTTTATCTTATTTAACCATTGTTGGATCAGTTTCCTGTCATTGATCGAATAATGCGGCCGTGCTATGATCTTCAGCAATGCCTCCGATGAATAGACGCTTATTCACAAGCTCTACCATCGTAGTAACTCTACACCACCATCTAGACTGTTGCTGGAGTTCCCCCAAGCTCCCCCATGAAGGATATGGTTAGATCCTCAAGCGCATCACGGAAGCGTGAGCGTCGCATCGAATACGACGAAGAACGACTAGTCGCACTAGTTGTTCTATGCAGCGGAAATTAAAAAATTTTATGCGACGAAACCACATGATCCAAGAACACTTCTCGGATCGTTTCGTCTAAACCACAAACAAGTATTAGGTTTACCTCTTGAAGCGTGGTTGCGATCAAGTCCTTAAACGAAGAGACCTCTTGTCTCAAGTCCGATCCGACGGAGGAGACGCTTGCGAGCGCGGGGATGAACCGCGTACTTCTCGCAATCCATGTTGATGATCCAAGCGGCGGATCTCCCGATCTCGACACATGAGATCCGATGTCTTCTTCACGAGCGGGGTGCACCGAAGGAGACGGAGATCCACGAGCAAACCATCGGGCAGCATAACGACGATGCCGCGGCGATGGAGAACCTCTCTAGGGCATCCATGGTGGACGGCCACATGAGAGAGAAAGAGTGAGGACGTGTAGAGAGAATGAGAGAGAGAGAGGGATTTGTTGCCTCAACTTATGTGTCTAGAAGAGCAATGGGGTGCCTCTCCTTTTATAGGGTTTTGGGATCCATGGATCTCAATCCATGTGTCAACACAAATCCAATGGTCCACATCAATTTGTGTTTCTTTCAATGGTCATGATTTGTTGCTAAAAACACAACAACAATTAATTTAATTTAAATTAAATATATGTTGATAAATCAACACAATTTAATTACAAAATTAAATCATCAATACATGGAGATAATGAAAGGAGAGAAAGCCTCCTTCCATGTGGAGAGGGGGGACGACCTCCCTTTCCTAATGGGAGTGGTGGCCGTCCACCCTCCTCCATTAGGAAGGTGGCTATTTCACCTTTTATGTAATCTCCATTATTTGCAACAACTTTTGTTGCAAATTATTTCACAAAAAAATAAATCCAATTTATTTTGTGAACATTGCAATCATACCATTGAAAAATTGTGAATCACATTCACAACCCAAAACAATATGTAAATTACATTTTCAATTTGATGTCCAATGTGAATCCAATTCACATTAACATTTAATTAACAAATGTAAATTACAAATAGCTCTCTCTTATATATTATAAATCACATTTATAATATATATGACTAATATGGATATTGCTATCCACATTATTCATATCCATGATAATTAAATCATAATTAATCATCTTGGATCTCTATTCTCTTGTGTCCAAATAATATGAATCACATTCACATTATTTACATCTTTGATAATTAAATCTCATTTAATTATCTAAGATAACTCTCTTTATAATATGAATCAAATTCATATTACTCATGATAATTAAATCACATTTAATTATCCATTTTCTCAATGCTCGAATACATATATCAACAATTGAATTATCCATGAACTCCTTCAAGGATAATGCGCTTTCTCCGCAGATACTTGGAGATAAGGACAGGACGATTGTATTGTTCCACGTATAGTGACATGGATATTGAGATCGTATCTCAAATCCAGATCGTGGGCCTCCCATAGATGCTTGATAAAATCAAGACCGTAAATCTAATCTTCTCATTGTATCTGAATCACATTCAGATCAATGTCCAATACTTGGACCAAGATCAGATCACTTCTCTACTGAGAGGAGTCACTAAAATCCAGACCCGTTTCATCACTCCCTAGGAATGGAAGCGTCATGGTTATACAATCGTTTATGATCACATCACCCTCAGGTATTCCCAATACCTGTACATCCTGCATACTGGAAGACTCAGACTAAACCCGAAGTATTCGATCAACTTTATACTGTCTACTTCATGGTTTTATCAGTAAGTTTCTCATTCGATCATTGGGAGTCGGTATCGATCATATACTTTCCAAAAGCATATATCATACCTAGGTCTTGATCTTATACTTTCCAAAAGTATATATCAAACCTACAAATTCAGTCAAGCTTCCAAAGCGAGACGACCGTGCGCACAGAATTTGATTCTTCCCAATATCTCATGAGTGAGCTCATGTCTTCCGGTTCAGTAACTGAACCTCTATGATCCCTTTGAGAGATCGTATTACTCATATGCCCTTATATGCACACCAGTGCGCCGGTGTGTAGACCTTGATTAGGTTATCAACCTATTGGTCTGCCAAATGTACATACTTAGACATATAGCAACACATCTGTCTCTGGTCAGAGGATGCGTGCCTATGTCCTGACAGCATACGATATAGGACTTTGGTTATCTCGATCTCGTTAAGTCAACTCTTTGACCTAACTAATCTAACACCTCCGAATCTCTATTCCTATGCAGAGGACCTGCATCAAGAGGTCGGTCAGATATCAGCCTTCAGAGATAAGGATTGCCATCTCCTACTCAGGCTAGAGATCATCTCTTAACAATCATCTGACGGTGCTTGATGAGTCCTCAATCTAACTCTTTAGATATTCATTCAAGCACCAGCCTCTATGATTCAATAGTTGAATCAATAGCTGTATGATCATCAAGATGGCCATGGTACATAACCCTAATTGTACTAAGGGACCTATTATGCAAATTATGTATTCTTCATTTCAGATTAAGGAGTGAATTGCAATAACATTTATTGCATAATGGCTCGCCGTGGGCTCGCATTTCCAACACCCCAACCTTTCACTGATGAGCAACATACCGGTGGAGCCTAGTGGAGGTAGCTAGAGCCCTACCCTCTTGTCATAGCATATGGAGGATAACGATACACATGTACACTTGGATTATGATCCAACGGTATCTGTACACAAGGAGTTTCAACCGTCGATCAACACCTGTAGAGTCTTCATCACCTGTTCATCAACGCCTCATCCCTTGGGCGTTGGATCTCCTTGATCTGATAGTTTTGATCGATGCTTGGTGCTGCATCACCTCGACAAGACACGTGGAACATCGATCCTTTGCCTCAGTTCGAGCCTAGTCCATGCACATGTAGAGCGTGTACACGTTGGGCTATTTACATCCACCCCCTCAGAGCTTCCATATTTTACAAAAAGGTCCAGCATGAGCCCACGTCTTATCTGTCACACTTGGGAAAATTACATAAATACCTTGTTGACTTTCATAAGTTGCATCGATACCCTTGCAAAGGACCTGTTTATAATATTGAACTTTATATTTTGCATATTTTTACTGCATTTATGACCCTAGATTCTAATGATCATAGATTGAGCATACAGATACAAATTTAGTTGATTTCAATTTCATTTTAATGCTTGTTTCACGTTCTACATTGTGACATTTTTATTTGGTATTTTGACGCTTAACTAAACTTGCTAAAATTTCAGATATATTGCATCTCTTGTTGATGGATTCTTAATGCCATCAACTCATTTTTATGAATTATTTGTCCTCCATAAAATTAACCTATCTTTTATTACTCAAGTGTCGGATTTATTTAGGGGCCTCTTTTTAGAGACTTATCTGTTTGCATCTCCTGACACATTGTTTCTCATCTAATTACATCAAATTAGATAGAAATGCATGCATCATATTTTGTGCCTCATTCTATACTATTTGCAGCATTATATTATGCATCACATTGTTTCAACATGGCATCTGTATAGTTGACCTACATGAATGAATTTAATCACTCAACTTTAATTTATAATTTCCCATAAATAGACGAGGAAGCTCATCACACTGTGTTTGACCTTGGTAGTCTTGCCAAGTAAAATAATCACCACAACAGACAAATATTATAGTTTTTAATTGATCATTTTCTGCCTTATTATACTACAATATATCATCCTTAACTGAGGTAGAAAGTGGATCATAAAATGGTATCATTATTAGGGACACGACTCATTCTAAATTATTTTTTGGATTTCATTTATTGATTAATTTTCTCGATATTTTTTTAATGATCTTCTTTTGTGGCAGGTCCCGTGCTACATGGAGGCATGGAGTTGGGAGCTCCCATTGCAAGGAGCCACAGGAGAATCTCAGAAGAATTCAGGGAGCCTTAGTTGAAATTTTTTTCATTCGTCTTGTAAATAATAGTATTATCATCGCATTTTTAACGGTCCTCGTTTGAGGGCTCACATGTGTAGCATGAACTAGAACCTTGCATGTGGTGTGTCAAGTCAATTTCAACCCCAGTACAGGTGAGGTTTCAATTGAGTGTTTGAACATACGGCTAGGCACATGGCTCTATGAGGTCCCCTTTCAAATATCACATATGCTTGTTTAGTAGGTTAGGACACACATTATTCACGAGATGCACATACATCGCTTCACTTAGCGTAATTAATTGAATTCCTTCTCGCTAATAGAAGAATTTTTAGGGTGTATTTCTTAGACTTGCATGCATTTTGTGTAAAAATTTTTAAATATAGTCTTGCACGTACATGGACACTACAGGAGGCATTGTAAGTTCTCTCTCAGGAAAGCATCATGGGTTTCACGAATGCATCAGTTTTTCTCGATCCTCCCCTTGGTTTATCACTTAGTATATTAAAAGGAAATTGGGAATTATCGATTAGATGACGTTTTCTTAATTTGTGCTAACATTAATACAATTATAGCCTCAAGTTAAGAATGGGACTATAATGCAAGTTGACAAAAACTAGAATAAAAATCACTCTTGGATTATGGGAGAGAAACCCTTGACATTGTACGTAGGATGTTTTGATTGTTGAGAAGTGAGAACATATCCCTAAGATAATGTCGAAAACCTATTCATTAAACTTGTGTAATAGACTTCAATTTGGATAATCACTAATGAGCACCCAGCTAATTCTGATTAAGTTGATTAATTAATATGTTGTTGTCACCCAAATCAACCGAGTTGAAAATCAATAAATTTGTTAATTACTAAAGAAATCAAACAAATCAAGTAAGTGGCATAGCTATTATTATTAACCTCGTATAGAGACCATGGTCTGACGCAAAGAGCACAAATAATAAACTAGTATGTGACTCAAAAAATCAAAGGATTTTTATTTTCTTTTTAGTGGCTTTTAGTTTTGCAAATTTTTAGTTTTAGAAAATAAGGCAAATGAAAACAATGAATAAAAGGGAAAAACAAGCTATTTTTAGCTTTTTTCAATATAGTAAAAATAC
This sequence comes from Ottelia alismoides, assembly GCA_037367405.1. Classification (NCBI taxonomy): domain Eukaryota; kingdom Viridiplantae; phylum Streptophyta; class Magnoliopsida; order Alismatales; family Hydrocharitaceae; genus Ottelia; species Ottelia alismoides. The sequence goes on along the minus strand of JAZKJV010005726.1, from coordinate 89,546 downwards.
TCGAAAATTCCAAATAAAAATATTTTTATGTTTTATTAGTTTTATACTATTTTGGTAATTTTTCAAAGTTTTTTAAGTTTTTATAAAATTTTTAAATAAATCAAAAGTAAGGAAACGAGCAAACAGTGCACAGTCAGGAGTATTCTTCAAATTAAAAAGAATTCCTCAATTTAAAATATGAAATATACTTAAAACTAGAAATTAATTTTAACAAAAACTAGAGGAAAATATCTACGAACAGAAACTGAAATCATAATTTTTCGATTTGTAATGGATTTTATATGATTTTTTATAAGGTTTTTAATGTTCTATAAATTTTTATGTTATTATAAAAGCAAATGAAATAAAAACTAAATAAAAAATCAAACAAATCAAAACAAAGCTACTATGATTTTTTTAGTATTTTAAGACATTTTCGATTTTTTACGAATTTTCTACTATAAACAAGACACTTTTTAAGGTTTTTGAATTTTTAATAAATAAATAAAATAAACTCGACAAACTAAATTTACCCCTCAAGCACCACAATAACATGGGATAAGGAGAGTTTTTTGAAATTTTTAGGGCCAAATTAATATCTATCACATCTAATAAAAGAGCATGAACATTCAACAGTGTTTAGAGGAACTGTACATTATTATTGTAAGTTCTAGTTTAACAAGCAACAAAAATCCAGGGCCAAAATCGTAATTATCTAGATAAAAATGTGCACTGCATGTGGTAGACACTCGTAGGGGCATAAGTGCAATTACTAAAAATCTTTAACTAATTCATTAACACTTATTCAAATATGCAAATATCCAACATATGCATGTGAGGATACACGTGACTCAAACTTGGCTGGATTGAAATGCAAATATAAACTCTACGAGGTCCTTTCTGCAAAAATTCACAACTACATATTACATTTATTGTATTGAAGAGAAATAACATAAAAGATAGAGTAAAAAGTGAAATATACCCTTGGTAGGCATGTGGTGCACGCTCGGAGGATCTTTGACGTACGGTTATGATGACCGTTAGTGGCAGATCTGACGGTTCTAAAAAGGAGATAAACATGCATGTCAGATGTGCCTAGAAAAGATATGACATCTCAAATGGTAGCATTGATGAACGATCCATATCAAGACAATCATGGTGTCTCTCAATCTAATGGAGGGAAATGCATATGGATGAACTTCAAGAAGGGAACACTAGGCGAGCTTCAATCTACATTGTCTAGCGATCCTCGGGTCTGATCAGCTGGCTGAAGGGACCAACACCTTGCTGAAGTGTTTTAGTGTTAGGGAGAGGGCTTGGATGCAATGGAGGATGACTCGAAGGGAATCTAGAGGTGTGGCTGCTAGGAGCTGCTCCGCCTCTGAAGTTAATGCTCGAGTCGAGCCTCCTCGCACACATCTATACCTGTAAAGAGAAGCAGGACTTGGATCGAGTTATTTCGCACAGAAACCCAAATAAGAGATTGTGGATGGTGATTGACCTCCGACGAAAATATAGGAGTGAGATCTATGCCTAATCATTCTCCGATGAGCAAAGGTTGTGTGAGAAGGAGGTCTGTGATATAGGGACTGGATCTATGTGGCTGGATGCGAGCATGGAGCCCCGACTTGATGGTCGGAGATAAGACGTTGGATGGCGGTGATAAGCGGAAAATCAAATGGAAATGGTAAAATGCAAAGTGAGCTTGGGTACTAGAGATGCTGAAATGATCAGTGAAGGGAAATAGTGATGGAGGTGAGGTCATGGCCTCAATTCCAACGGAAGAGGCTGATCGTGATGGTGAAGTCCGACCACAAGCTTAGCTACGCTCAATCGGCCACCAACTCAAACTCAGAAGGGGAGCAAGAGGACCCCATCACGATCCTAAACACACGAGTGGGAGAAGGAGGTACAAGGAACAAACTGCATCGTAGTATTTGAGGAAGGAGAACTTTTATAGGATTCCAAGGGTCTAGAAGGATCGAACGAGAATGCAAAACCCTAGGGGGATTTGGACCTGCCTAGGGATCCATGATGATCTACAACCCGAGGTGGGAAGTGGTCGGATATGGGTGCGGTAATTGGAAGAACTAAAGTTCGACGAGGGTTGGCTCGAATCGAAGCTTAAGAAGGGGGTTTGACTCGGGTCAACAGACCTAGGTTGACCAACTAGAATTTAAGAATATACAAAATAAAAGAATAATTAATTGTAAATAACAAATGATTTGAAAATAAAAAATGGATAAAATAAAAAAATTTGTTTTTTCGTGATTTTTATTTTTTTATAATAATAAATATCTATGGTATATACATTACATGATATTATGAACATGTCTAATATACCTACGTATTAAATACATGTTTTTTTATTTTGTTATTTTTACAAAAAAATATTTTGTTATATTTTATTTATTTACAAAATATGTGAAAGGGTATAAAAACTTTTTTATTTGATTTTTACAAATTAATTATAGACATTAAACAAATAGGTATTATGTACAATATATACATGTTTGGCAATTTGAACAATGAAAAGATGATTTTATTTCTAATTTAATTTGTGTTGTATGAATTTTTTTAAAATTTATATAATTATTAAAAATATATACAAGTGTCAAAAATACAAAATATATACAAATTATTTACAATATATATATATATATATAAATATAGGTGTTGTTCATTTGTTCACAATCATATTTTTGTAATTATTTTCATTATTTTTATTTACAATTTTTATGATAAATTTTTTTAATCAAATTGAATCATTTTGAGTTTATTTTATTTAGAAATAAAAATATGTGAATGATATATATAGAATGAGTAGTGATGAATATATACAGTTAATAAGGACCATAGCTCTCCCTACTTGATTCCTTGTCGATCATGCTAATATTTGACATTCTCTCAAGGTTTGAGTCAGTCTGCATTTATTGCATAAATATATTATTATTTATTTCGTTTATTTTATTTTCTCTTTATTCTTTTATTTTGAACAAAAGTATTGTTAAATACACAATATTAACAAATGCATGCACAATGCTAATTTATTGTATTTGATATATATTTATAGTTATTTTGCATAGGGAATTTGGATAGAATAAACGAATAAAGAATGTGAATCATGGATTCATCATTCTCTTATACTTTACCTTTGCTAGTCCCCTAGCAAACACTTATTTGAAAAAGAAGTGACAAAGAAATAAAGAAAAGAAAAAGCAAGGAATTTACAAGAATAATAATATTATTAAACTTATCTTCATAAAATTGGAATATGGAACTTAGTCAGACCTTTGCATTATTATTTTGGCAGAACATTATTGGGAAATGGGCTTAAAACCTAATAGACTCTAAGTTCTGCAAGACTCCTATTCAGGTTGCCTCAACATCCAGGTAAAAACAAGTCTACATGCACAAACTCTTATGACTATGAATCTTTACTTCTACTGTTTAAGTTATGTATAGCTCCCTACCTCAGAAATGGCAAAGAAACATCCTCCCTTAATAAGGTAACTCTAGTATCCTATTATATCGTGGAATAAAATTGAAGAATGGAGCTTGGTGAAGACTTTAATCCACTTAATTTCAAAGGAACCTTATAGGAATTTGAGTTGAGACTTTTCAGGTCATAGCGACTTTAATTCTTTGAGTCCACAATACTATGTTCACATGTCATCTTGATTGGTTTATATAGAATATTTCACGATACACGCATGATTCTTCTAGACAATGGCCTTAACTTGGACAAGCACTCTACACGTAGCTCTTCAAGGATGAGGTGGCAAGGGGGCAGAATCCTTTGGCTTGGGGTAGCATATGGGTGTGTAACAACTAGTGGAGCCATTCTTTTTCCTCTAGGGAGGGAAGTTCATCTTGACCTGGTCTAGTAGCATTGAGGTCTAACGATAGGATGCTATGGAGTTGCGATAATGCTTCAAAAGAGGGTTAGTCTACTAGCTTAAGAGGAAAAACTCCTTATGTACATGATGCACCTTGTAGGTATGTTTATATATATATATATATATATATATAAATATATATATATATATATAGGAAGAACTTGAAATGAGGTGGAGCCTCATTGCAAACATGGTGCGACACTTAATTAGACCCGTCAGATTACCATCGACGGTCAAAGTAAAAACCACCTTTAGAGAGTCGAAACCACTAATATAGGAAATACTTGAAATGAGGTGGAGCCTCATTGCCAACATGGTGCGACACTTAATTAGACCCGTCAGATTACCATCGACGGCCAAAGTAAAAACCACCTTTAGAGAGTCGAAACCACTACGACTATATTGATTAAATTATATTTTTAGAAAGTTATCATATTCTATTAATGACGTCAGATATGGTGGAATTCAATTGAATTCCAGTTTTATCGCGGAATGGTTATGTTCGAATTAAATTCACTTTCTTCCCAAAATATGTTCTTTTCCTTATCTTTTCATTGTACTACTATTCAGAATTTCTCGACATATCTCCGTGAACTTCAATGGAAATCGACGAAATAGCAGATCCCGATTTTTACAGAGATAATGCACAGGTAATGTACGTTGTTCATTTCCCTTTAATAATGTTATGTATGCAAATCATGAGGAATATTTTAATTTTTTTGAGAGACGATCTGGTTCTTGATTCGAAGTCGTATTATGCGTTAATATTTTGGGCTTTTACATTTTAATATGTGACATTATTATATTCATTTTGTCCAGTTATCTGACAGAGACGGTGAAGTTAATGGAGTGGCGGCACGAACAGATGATAATTTGCATCAACCATGTATGCTGAATTACTCAGATGTCTTAAAGCACTACAGTCTTTGTTCATTTATATGCTGTTGCAAATAAAAGTTTTCATTTTACGTAAATTCTGTATATTTGATGATATAGTTCATTATTTTACATTTATGAACTATAATGTACAATGTTGAACATCATTTTACATCATAGGGTACAATGTAATATCGCCCAAATGATGCTAATACCAGTCCTTTATCCGATAAATTACATATTCTTGCATCATTTTACATTTTCTGTCATTATTTTACATTTATAAGACATATTTTAAATTAAATGTAACTAATTGTTGCAATTATATTTCGAATGAATTTCAGATAACTACTCTATCAGTGACCCTGTCATTGGTATCACACCTCATATAGGCCAAATATTTCAATCTATTGAAGATGCATATAAATTCTATGAGGCATATGCAACTGAGAATGTATTTAATGTTAGGAAAGCAAGCTCTAGACTTGGTAAAGATAAGATTTCCAAGGAGCGGATAATTATATTTATATCTTTTATTTGCTGGAAAGAGGGGTATTCTAAAAACACAGATAAAACAACCTCAGTGGACAATGCAAGAAGTGATGAGAGCGATGAATGTATTTTTTATAAGGAGGAGCGCCGTGTTGGCATATCAAGGACTGGGTGCAAAGCTTTCATGTCAGTCTCATATAGGCCTGATCTCAATGATTGGTTTGTATCGAATTTTGAACCTGAGCACAATCACAATCTTGTTTCTCCAACAAAACGCAGATACCTCAGACCAAATAGACGTTTTTCAAAAGCCACAAAAATGCTTGTAAAGTCAATGAATGATGTAAACATACCTGTATCCAAGCAATCGGCTTTCATAAACATGTCCAGTGGTCAAGTTGGTAGTATTGTTAGAGATATTTACAACTTGAACAAAAAGGAGAAAAAACAACGTATTGGGATGGATGTGCACCTTCTAATTGAACATTTTGAAAGTTGTAAGGCCAATACTCCTGAATTTCACTATGCTTACACAACCGATGATGATAACATGCTTACTCAGTGTATATGGATTGATAGTGCCTCCATTGACGATTACAAATTATTCAGAGATACAATATCGTTCGACACAACATATAGGACCAATGAATACAATCTGGTATTTGGATCTTTCTGTGGTGTTAACCATCACGGTTACACAATTTTCTTTGGAAATTCGTTCATGAGTAGGGAGACAACCGAGTCATTCTCGTGGGTATTTGAGAGATTTCTAGAAGTAATGAGCAAACATCCAGTTTCTATAATCACAGATGAAGATCCGACAATCTGTGCTGCTGTTAGGATATGCTTTCCTCATACTGTTCATAAATTCTGCACTTGGCATATAATGGCCAAGCTTAAAAGCAAGCTTGGAAAGATTAAAGATATAAACGAAGTTCTATCTGCGTTTTCCACAGTTGTATGGAAAAGTATAACTATAAGTGAATTTGAGCAAAGCTGGTGCAAGATAATTGATCAGTATGATTTATCATCTAATGTCTGCTTGAATGAGAAGTATAGTATCAGATTTAAATGGATTAGTTTATATCTTAAGGATTATTTTTGGGCTGGTCAGCGGAGTACACAGAGGAGTGAAAGTATGAATGCATTTTTGCAACACCACATCACTAAACAGAACTCCTTGCTTGAATTTGTCTGTAGATTTCAAAGTGCAATTCAACGACGCAGGGAAAGAGAGAATGACATGGATAATATTGGTGAAGTTTACACTCCAAAATCAAACTTCAAATGGAAGATGGAAGTACGGATGGTTTGTATATACACCAAGTTCATATTCTATAAATTTCGTTTTGAATTGAACGAAGTGAAGGAACTTAATGTTCTAACTCATCTGAACTCTCTAGGTTACTGTCAATATTTTGTGTCATATATTGGGAAATCTGATGAAGAATTATGTGTTTCTTCATCAACTGAAAGCGACTTTCTTGTTTATGAATGCAAGAATATGCAATTCTTTGGATATCCATGTAGGCACATACTTGCAGTCTTGAAGATACAAAATGTGGAGCTTTTGAATGAGGAATATATATTGAAAAGGTGGACAAGAACCATTAAAAAATCAGGAAATTATCCTATTTATATGAAAGTTGCACACCAAGAAAGGTTGTCTCAGCTTAATCAATTGTGTTCGCATATTATTTCAGCTTCAGTTGAATAGGATGAGGATATATTCTTATTTGCTAAGGAAAATTTAAGTGATTTATGTAGCAACATTGATCGTATGATAAGTAACAAACCTTCTTCGAGCTCTACAACAATGAACAATACAAATGTTCCAGATATGATTTCTGAACCAGCTGTTAAAGAACCTAATGTTGCTAGAACGAAAGGAAGTGGTTGCGGTGGTAGGCATAAGGGCGTTGGCAATCGCATTAGATCGGAATCTGAAATGAGAAGAAACAGAGGTCGACAATGCAAATCTTGCCACAAATACAATGTTGGACACGATTCTAGAAATTGTCCTAATAACAAAGCTGCGAATCATGGTAAATATTTTACATTCGTTGTTTATTGATATGTTTTTTTCTGTTCACTAATCCTTTTGTTTTATTGTGCAGTTGAAGATGAACGAAATTAAAATGAATTGATCAAATTCTGATAAAGTAAGATTATATTTTTTATATTTTGTTCTAACATTTTATACATCTCATATAAATCATTTTAATGTTGCTTATTATATTCCTTTCATTATGGTTGTTTTTGCAGGGTGGCAATCTCCGTGAAGGATTCTTGGCTGCAATAGAGCTTTGACGTTTGGATGCTTATCAGACTTAGATTTTATATTTTTATATTTTTTTCTTATTGTTCTGTGTTCAGTTTTTGTAGAATTCAAACAATGTGTTATTTATATTGTTTCAGTTCAGATGTATCCCTATGTAGTATCATAACATAGAGTATTTCAGAGCTTTGATTATAAAGTTGACACATTTCCTTACCCCATGTCGTCATTATATTATTTAGTTTTTATTACCAACAAGACGAACAATTGCAGTAAAATTCACGGTTGTAAGAATTCTCTCTGTACATATCTGCTAATAACTGCTAATAAAATCCAGTTTCTTTATTTTATAATCCAGATATATGTTTCAAATATACGCAGTAGTCTACAACTGTATTAGATATTTTACATTTCTATGTAATATTTTACACATTGTAACCATACTGTACATTAATTTTCATTATTTTACAAATATCTACACGATCGGTAATAACGAAGAATAACAAGCAATTAGTAATCATCGTGATGTTAATCTCTAAAGTATAAGAAGATTTTCAATCATTGGAAAACTCTTATCTAACCAGAAAGTCCTTTAGTTATCGAGCATTGTAATATATCATATACTTTTTACAATTAGCTTCACTATTTTACTTACAATATTAATATTTTACAAATTGTTACCCTAATTTACATAAAGTTTCATTATTTTTCTAATAGCAACATTTTTTGTATCAAAATTGTGAATCTATATGCAAATACAAGTCTAAATCATCATTAGTAATAACAAACAGTTAGTATTCATCGGGATTTGTATCTTTAAATTAGAAGAAGATTTTCCAACATTGGAAAACTCTAACATAACCATAATGTCAATTAGTTATCGAGTAATATAATATATCTTATACTTTTTACAAATAGCTTGACTATTTTACATATAGTAATAATATTTTACGTATTGTTTCTAGCTTTTACAAATATTATCATTATTTTACAATTAGCTACATTATTTTTGACAATATTTTGATCCTATCTGCAATCACAAGTCTATATCAGCATTAGTAATAACAAACAATTTGTAATCATCGGGATGTCAATCTTTAAAGTAGAAGAAGTTTTTCGACCATTGGAAAACACTAACATAATGAGAATGTACTTTAGTTATCGAGTATTGACCTAACCAATGTAACATATAATCAATGCAAATATATATTACTCGTCATATTTAAACGAAATGTTTGGTTCTAAAGAAGTTTTAAACAGAAACTGTGGAAGCATAACACAATTTAAGACAACTCAACAGTACATAGTTCTGACTTAAAATTCAAAAACCCTAAGAGCTGTGTTTTCTATGTCTTCTATCTTTATCACGGCGTCGCTGAGTTCTCTATGTGACCACACGTTAACAACAACGAAGCTATTTCAGATCTGAATCTGTCAATATCATCGTAGCTGAAGTCCAACGCCCTTCCTTCAATTATGTACTCCATCATCTTCATCACGTAGATCCCACAATCCAGACTTTGTGAAGGTTGCTGCGGGCAATCTTGCACGTATATGATTTCCCACCCTGCAAGGCAATCATTTGGAATGCTATCCATGAAGTACTCCGAAATCCATCCATGTTGATATGTAAATAAAAATGATTAGTTTTAACAATGAATTAAAAAATTTAATAAAATATAAATTTTGATTATGTCATACCAATTTCAATACATCCTTTTTATGAAATTTTGATCCTTTCATAGAATTGTATGAAAGGAACTTTCTTGCTTTAAAATCAGTAACAATAAGGTGCCAATGGTTTCTTGTGTGGATAACAGTGAAGATTTTCTCCACCTCTGGCATGAATAATCCTTCATTGTATAGCTCCACGAGCTTATCAAATTCATTTTCCGTAGCATTAACCACCAGATTCACGAAATATTGCTGGAAAAATTCAGGTAAGAATACTAAATGGGACATTTGATATTAAAGATACTTGATATTATTTATATCAGTAATCATAATCTCACCATTTGAAATATTGGTGTGAATACAAATGGGACATGATCATTACTTGTGCTGTATTTATGTTGCAGCACGTCCATAAACATGTCGATTATCTACAATATGAAAAACAATTTAGGCATAAACAAATATAAGAAGGTAAATATTATAAATAAACGTGCCGTATCCTCGACCATTCTTTCGTACAAAAAGTTATGAACATCTCTTCCTTTACAACTCCGATTTCCGGGAGTAAAGTATGTGGCATTCAATCTGAGGAATTTTGTTAAATAATATTATACATCTAGAGATAAAGGTTTTTACATATAAATGCTGGAATGCCTGTTAAATTACTTACTTATCTGCCGGATCAGGAAGAAATTCTTGAATGGTTTTCTTTGTCTGTTCTGATACTTTTTCGTAACCAATGAAATCGGTTACGAGATCGCATAGATACCGATTCTTTTTCAATCAATTATAGACAATGTCACAAATAATTAATGTCATAATCATTTAGAATATATAGAGTTGTGTGAGCAGTTTTGAAAATATACATTATATTATATTGCTTACCTCATTGGTTGTCTCATCCTCTTGTTTTTCAATTTCTTCTTTCCCTTGCTTCTCTGCTTCTTTTATGATTTTTTTCGCTTCTCTTCTTTGTTTCAATCTTTTTATTATTGAGCTTTGTTGGACAGTGACTTTTTCCCTTTTTCTTCTCTTTGCAGTAGTCTCTGTGTGCACATTTTCTGATTTTGAATTGTCACTAATGTTCAGATCAAAAGAAGGCATGTCACTGTTGATAGGTGCTTCTTTTTTTGTTGTATCTTCAGATTGATACAGTGGATCTTCATCACTGATTGTAGAAATTAAACTCTGAAGTTTTTCACCGATATCTAAGTCACTAGGTTCCAAATCTACGTTGACTTCAGATTCATTGCGTGTTGGTACATCCATGTATTGGTCATTGTCATCAATGTCACCTTCAGCTATATTACAGATGTATTCTCCAACATTTCTTTAGTTTGCAATGCATTATGACCAAGATCAATCATATCATGATCAGGAATCACTTTTAGTTTTTCCTTCAGCTCCGTAATCTCAGATGTCAACTTATCATTCTCTTTCTTCAATTCGGAATTTATTCTGATATGTTCTTCATCTTTTTTCCTGTACATTTCACTTATTGCTTTAATTTTATCCTTCAGATCCTCTATCTCAAGTGAAAATGCATCACACATACATGTTTTTTGTTTCTTTTTTTTACGACATCTGAAACTGAAACACAAGCATCTGTTTTTTGGTCACACAATTCTTCTAGCTATTGCTTTCCTTTCTTTTTTAAAACATCCCGTGGTACTGGGATGGAGTTTATGATCAAAATTTCCGGTCTTCTCACCGCAAAACCACCGATTGTAAACTTCTCAAACGGGAAAACATACTTATCTGCTCCTATCTTTACAATTTCAGTTTTTTGAAATTGCAAAGCAGGTAATATCTATTTAAACAATATCATTTAGTAATGAAAAAATGAAATTACGAGACATTCAGGATATTATTAATGATCTTAACAATGCTTACTTGATCACAACTTATTGAAACCAATGCTCTGGAAACTCCTTTGATTGGTCCAGCTCACTTCCTTATTCTTGGCCTAAGGTCTCTGCTGACCACAAGGTCTTTGCAGCAGTACTCCATCATCCATACCTGATACATTGGTTTTATTAATATTTTTTTTGATCAATTAATAAAATTTTTTTTTGAAGTACTCACATATAAGCAGGCAACACATCCTGTAAGGTAACCAAGTGTTACCCTTTATGAATCTGCTCTTCTCTTCTGAACTCTGCTTACTACGTCATCCATGTTGAATAGTATCATCCTTGCTACAGCACCAGACCAGTTAAAGTATCGTGATCTTCAAGTGATTCTACATAGTGTAACAAATCTTTCGGAAAAGAATAAGAACTGTCTGGGAAGAGGAAAGTGGCAAACATCAAAAGTATCAAGCATGCAACGTAAATAGAGACCGAGTTGTCATCATCTCTATTGTAATAGTCCTCGAGAATGTTATTCAACTTCTTTCTATTGAAAATCATTTCTTCTTCAAACATTTTGTGAGATATAAATGATTTCCACTGAAGGTGTCTTCCTCTAACTGTTATTGAGAAACCAGAGCTTGGCAAGCCTAAAATTGCTCCAACTTCTTCATCACTGAAACTCACTACCTTATTTCCAAATCTGAAATTTCTCCCTCCTTGGTACTGTTCAACCAACCATTGAAGGTTTTTTGTTTGTATTTCAACATGGCTAATGTTAATTAGCTTCCCAAATGTCGTCTTTGACAGAAGTGCTTGTTGTTTAGGAGTGGGTCTATGGTTATCAATGAACTGAACAAAATGTTCAATGTAGCATCTGTGTTGTACATACCCTTTGCCTAAAAGAAGAGAAAAAAAGCATTTTTGTGGTTGCAATGATCAATGATTTTATTCATGCTAATAAAAAACGAATTTATATATAAATTCACATAAATTTTCATACTCCCAAAATCATCATCAAGCTTCAGAGCATCCTTCTCAACCTCAAATTCCTTTGGTTTGCTAACTGGTAGTTGTGTTCCTTCTGTTCATAACATTTACCAGAGATATAATTTCTATAAAATTGTTAGAATAGTCGTATTAATTTGAAAATGTACTTACTTCTGTTTTGTTGCTTCGACCGATGGATCTGGAATTCCATCATTGTACCCCCACTGTTCTGATCTGAGTCGTCATCCCGTTCCCTCATGGGTTCAATCAAGTTCGATTGCATCTCCTCCATCGTCGCCCGATGTCGTTCCTTTATCCTTAGAAAGCGATTTCTGCAGTCGAGACTCTCTCCTCAATTGAGTCGCTAGAAGAGCGTCTGCTTTGCCGTCGTCGCCGGTATGCGGTAACCCTCTTCTTGCTTAATTTCAATTTAGGTTTTTTCTAACATTATTTTATGAATATACTTCATATTTTTACTTTCCTTAAATTCGATTTCATTAATTCATAGATCTCTAATTTTGATTTATTGGCAACGTCGTATTGTTTGAAATTAAACAGGATATTGTTTCCGTGTTTGACTAAAAATAGAAATAATTTTAAATTTTAAATTTCAAATTGATTTAACTTAATCAATGAGTTATCATTAATTTGGTAATTAAATAATACTCAAAAACTTCATTTCCCTTTTTTTCCTTTGCTCTTCAACCATTGTTAGCTTTTGTTTGCGTTGGAAATTCATTCATGCTTTATCATCTCTACGTCTAAACAGGTTAGTATTTTATCTTCATCTACAAACTATGTTTTATCTTCTTCGTAGTTTCATTTGTTCCAAATTCTAGTATATGTTTTCATCAATATTTCTACCCAATATAAATTCAAAAGATTCATGTTTGCGTTTAGTTTTGGATTCTTTGAATCAGAAATGTGTTTCTCGCAAGAAATTATTCATAGCATTTGCAATCTCATTCTCTAGTGATTTTTTCCTATCTTATATAAAATCAGTAATAAATTTTTTTAAATCCGTAAAACAAACATTGTATATTTATCAATGGTTATGTCATTTTCTGAAAGTATCAAAAATTATAAAGAGAAAATTTTTTAAATGTTATATAATACTAATACCAACATGAGAGCAGTTACTCTGTATATGTTCTTATTTTATTTGTAGAATCGAGAATATCAGTCCAAGAGAAATATCAAATTGTAGAATAGAAGTCAAAGATGTAAAATAAAACATGGTTGTGTAAAATATATATCAGTGTAGTAAAATAGTGGCAACATTGTCAATTAGTTGATGCAAAATGTCATAATAAATCAGTAAAATACCATCAATTGTTGTAAAATAATCTGTTCCTTTGTAATATATTAATATATAATTGTAATTATATCTGTTATCAAGAATCTGAGAAATTAAATATACATTCGTATACGTAACGTACATATATTAATTGAAATATACATTAACAGAATATAGTAGCCTTTAGTAAAATATAGAATATATACGTAAAATATGACAATTGTTGTTAAACTAGTTGTAAAGTTTGTAATAAATGTTCTCAATTTATCATAATAGAGTTGTAAAATATAATTCAAATTTGTAATTTCAATCTTCTATTGTGTAAATTATAGATATATAACGTAATTCATATTCCCATTTCCTTATATCTAAATTTCTCATTTTGTATATGCGTATAGGAGATTTTGCAATGTCTTGATCAATTTCGTATTTTATTACGTAACCAAATGTAATTTTTTTCCTTAATATGTGTAAAATTCAATTGAATAAACGCAAAATGTCACCGTAGTTAGGCTGTTTTCTGAATAAGCGGTAGATAATATGTTGTAAAATATGACAAGAAGATGTAAAATAGCACAATATTTTGTATTTTTAGAACAGATTATTTCAAAATGCGGTGTTTTTATTTAACCAAATGTTTATGTAATGTTGTGATCTTAAATCTGCTTATTTGCTAAATATAGAATGTTTAATGACGTGTAATAGTTTTATTTAGCATTAATTTAACCGTTCCACATTATAGGAATGTTAGTTGGCACGAAAACCACTCAGTGATTTTAATCTCCTTCGTACACTCTTCATCCCACGGCCTAAGATGGCACCTTTCCATAATCAAGGAAAGATGCCACCTCAACTCAAGTGCACCTTATTTATATATATATATATATGTATATATATATATATATATGTCACAAAAAAATGAAAAAAACTCCTAAGAAAGGGACATGCCTGATAGAAAATAAAATGCCTTTCGGAGTGTATGTAGTTGAATAAGCAAAGTTTATGTGATACATTGTCCCATCTTAGGGAAGGTTACAACTGGAGACTTGGATACATTGATCAAGCTCTAAGAGATATCTGGCTACACTGGCAATGTTCAACTCTCTTCTCTCCCCTCTTCTTGAGCTAGTTGCACTTGAACATAGAAGGTAATACCCTGCTCTACAAGGAAAGAGTAGCTAGATTAGGGGACTAGAGTTACCTAGTTGAGGGACGTTGTTTCTTTGTCATTTCTGAGGTGGGGAGTTATACATCACTTACACAGTACAAGTAAAGGTTCATAGTCATAAGAGTTTGCATATGTAGACTTGTTCTGACCTCTGACTATTGAGGCGACCTGAATAGGAGCCTTGTTGAAGTTAGAGTTAGGTTTTAAGTCCATTTCCCATTAAGGTTGCGCCAAACTAATAATCCAAAGGCCTGAGCGAGCTCCATACTCCAATTTTATAAAGATAAGTTTAATAATCAATATTATTATAAACTCTTTGCTTTTTTCATTTATTTATTTTTCACTTCTTTTCAAATAAGTGTTTGCTAGGGGACTCGCAAAGGTAAAGTATAGTATAATAATGAATCCATGATTCACATCTTTTATTCTTTTATTTTAGCCAAATTTCCTACGCAAAATAGTGTAAATATATATTAAATACAATAAGTTAGCATTGTACATGCATTTGTTAATATTGTGTAATTAACAATCTTTTTATCAAAGTAAAAGAATAAAGAAAAAAAGAAAATGAAATGAAAAAATAAGCAAGTATTTATGCAATAAATGCAGAGTGACCGGAACCCCGAGAGAAGGTCAAATATTGGCCTGATCTACATGGAAAAAAGTAGGGAGAGTTATGGTCCTTATTCATTGTATATGTTTATCCCTACTAATCCTATATATAACCTTTACCTATTTTTATTGCTAAATAAAATAATCTCAAAAAGATTCAATTTGCTTAATAAAATAATTAAATAAAATGTAAATAAAAAATTAAATTACTTACAAAAAAGGTTGTGTATAAATGGACAACACCTATACATGTATATGTATTTATCTATTTTGTAAAAATTTGTATATATTTTGTATTTTTCACGGTTGTTTATATTTCTAATAATTATATAAAATTTAAATAATACTCATAAAACAAAAATTTAATTAAAAATAAAATCATCTTAAATTTTATAAATTGCCAAACATACGTATATTGTACATAATACTTATTTGTTTAATACCTATAATTAATTTGTAAACATCAAATAAAAATGTTTTTATGCAATTTAACATATTTTGTAAATAAATAAAATATAAAATTACTGTATTTTTGTAAAATAATAAAATAAAAATACATTTATATAATACATAGGTATATTATACATGCACATAATATAATATACTATATACCATGATATTGTAATAAATAAATAGAAATCACAGAAAAATAATTTGAAAATTAACAAATATTTTTTATTTTATCCATTTTTATTTTAAATTCATTTTCTATTTTTCATTAACTATTCTTTTATTTTGTATATTGCTAAATTCTGATTGGTCAACCCAGGTCTGTTGACTCAGGTCAACCCCGCATCTTTAGGTCCGATCGGGCCAGCCCTCGTCGGAGTTCAGTTCTCCCAATTACTATGCCTGGATCTGACCACTCCTTACCTCGGATTGTGGACCCTTGTACTCCTTGATGATCCACGATCCTTCCAAATCCCTAGACAGGTTCGTATCCCCCCAGGGTTTCACATATTCGTTCGATCCTTCTAGACCCCTAGGAAGCCTATAAAATGTCTCAATCTACCTCCACTGCGATGCAGCTCGTTCCTCGTGCTTCCTTCCCCCACTCGTGTGTTCAGGATCATGACAGGGTCCATTTTCTCCCCTTTGGAGATCGAGTTGGTGGCAAATTGAGCGTAGCTCAACTCGTGGCCAGACTTCATCGCTGTGACCAACCTCTTCTGCTTTCCGCCGCAGAATTGAGACCACGGCCCTACCTCCACCTCAGTTTCCCTTCACCGATCATCTCAACATCTCATGTACCCTCTCCCACTACTCATTTTGTCATTTCCATTTGATTTTTTGCTTATCATCATCACCCACCATCTTGACTCCGACCATCAGGTCGGGGCTCCATGCTCGCATCCACCCGCATTGATCCAATCCTTGTATCTCAACCCACCTTCTCATGTAGCCTTTCCATCCTATATCCTGCTCATCTGATAGAGATTAGGCATAGATCTCCCTCATTTACTTTCGTTGGAGGTCAATCACCATCCACAGCTACTTTTTGGGTATAACTGCAAAATAACCTGATTGGAGCTACATCTCCGAGTCCTACTTCTCTTTACAGGTGCAGGCGCATGCAAGGAGGCTCGACTCGAGCATCAAATTCAAAGGTAGAGCAACTCCAGGCATCCACACCTCCATATTCCCTTTGAGCCATGCTCCATCGCATCCAAGCCCTCTCCTCTATGTTGAAACACTAGCAAGGTGTTGGGCCCTTCAGCGAGCTGATCAGACCCGTTGATCATTAGATAATCTAGATCAAAGCTCGCCCAATGTTCCCTTCTTCACAGTTCATCCAGATGCCTTCCCCTCCATCAGATCGAGAGCCAACATACTAGTCTTGATCTGGATCGTCCATCCACATTGGCATCTAAGAAGTTAGATATTTTCCAGCGCATTGATAGCTACCCCGCACCCTTAGTTAATTCGAGCAAATTAATATTAATCGTTCGTTGCAGTCGGATACGAGAGGCTAGTCAAAACCACTTATCAATTAATGTTAAGTTAATTTTAAGGGGCATATTTTCTTTTACTTGGTGGAAGTCCAAGGTCGAACTCAGGGAGGCATCTGTCTCCTTAGGTAGATTTTGAGCAAATATCCAAGTGTTAGATTGTCGAGGAGTATTTTTTTTGGTTCTTTTTTTTATTTTCAATGCAGACTCGTGCAAAAATGCAGGCAAATATAAAGTTCAATTCAATTATGATATCAAATGAAGTCTAAAAATTCTAAAAATTGGCCAGATGATTAATTATGATGAAAATGATCTACACTATTTTTTTTGGAATTTTTAGACACTAAATGAATTTACTGTGAATTAAATATGCAGACAGGGTGATTTTCACAATTTAATTTTTAATAAATAACAACTCACAATTTTTTCAAGAAATAAAATTATCCTAGATAGCACTAATGATGATGAATCCAGGAAAATTGACAGATATGAATTTCAAGATAAATGAATTTATTAAAATTAAAATAAGAAAATCACTCAAAAATTTATTTAGGCCTCGATATGTGTGCAAATGACATGAAATTGTTATGGCAAGTTAAGAATACTGTCCTTAAGCTACTGTGAATTTTTGAGGATTTTTGGAATCACAGAGAATTAACTAGAAATTAAAAGGTGTCACTGGGCAAAATATTCCAAAAATATACCAATTAATTCATTAATAATTCCACTGAAATTACAAAAATGTGACACGTGGCTCAATAGACAGAGGACAAGTTTCTCAACAAAATGCAACTTTTAGAATTGAAAAATGATGTAATATGCAACCTAGGGATGCGTGCAAACACAGGGGTGTAAATGCAATATAGGAAAATCAAAAATACATAAAGTAAATATGCTGACAGGGACTAAAATGCAATTACCTATTATGCGGGGGACTCAAGTGCAATTTCTCCAACAGGCACGTGCTCCTCACGTGGGCTCAGCTTCACAGGGACCTTTTTGCAATATCTGAAAGCTCTAGGGGCCTCTGTGTAAATTTCCCAGGTCGCACGTGCTCCTCACGTGGGTGGCCTAGGTTCTGATGGCTGCAGAGGCTCGGGGCTAGGCTCGGTCGCTTCTGGAGGTCTGGAGTGAGGTTCGGATGACCCGAGCCTAGGCTCGGGGAAGAGACTCGGGCCGAAGCTACGTGGCAAGATGTGGACCTTCGGATCGAGCTAGATCCGATGGATGGCGGTGAAGACACGTGGCGTGACCTCAGACCGTAAGATCTGGGCGGATCCAACGGCTACTGAACTCGATGGAGACGGCGACGTGGCTGAAGATCAACCGCTGGATCAGATGAGAGATCTCAACGGCTGAGAACTGTTGCAGAGGGGAGACGCGTGGCGCACTAGGCGCCGTTGGATCTAGATGAATCCAACGACTCCTGTGAATCCCGGTGAAGAGGCGATGTGGCTCGCTGAGGGCCGTTCGATCGACGTGATCGAACGGCAGCTGTGCGTCTGCTCCGATGATCCTCTGCCACCTGCAGAGGAGATGGCGGGGCTCCGGCGAAGACGCCTTAGCTCCGCCCATCCTTCCTCGTGTCGCTGACGCTCTCCGACTTGTCGGAGATATCCCAGAAGATGTGTGGCGATGCAGCGAAGATCTTGGTGGTCTCAGGAGCGACGGAGGGTGGTCTGAAGTCGATGGCGATGAAGCTCCGAGTCGGCTCCGGCGAACTTCCGTTCAATGAGCAGAGAGGCACCTGTAAGTGTTAGAGATAGAGCCGGAGCTCGTGCGTGCGCTCGTGGAGAAGTGAAGGTGATCGGAGAGGCCTAAGGGGTACTGAGGGCGTATGGCGAAGGAGCTCCGGCCAAATGGCGGAGCTGGAGATCGGGGTGATGTGATGTGCGTCGTCGGAGGTCGTGAAAGGTACCGCGAAGATGGAAGCTTTGACGCGAAGCTCGGCGGAATGCAATGGAGGCATGGGAGTGACCAGAGGCGGAGAATAAAAAGCTAGAAATTCAAAGATGAAATGAAGAGGAGATCGGAGAAGAATGGAGGGTTCACCTGGGGATTGGAACTCGTCGGGGAGTTCCAGGTCGTCGCTCGAAGGGCCGGTGGCTCCCTGAGCTCAAGCAGCTGCTCGGAGATGAGGCTGCGACACGACGGAGGAGCCGCGGATCTCGTCGGAGAAGACGCCTGTCTTCGCTCGAAGAGACGTCCAATTGCTGTCACAAATCGAGAGCTCTGAGCTCGGGGGTTTCTCCTGTAATGGCGGATGTGGCTGACGTTCGCCGGTGCTCGAGTATTTATAGGAAGAAGGTCTCGGCAGGTCTGGTGATGGGGCGAAGTTCATAGAGGTCGTGGAGCGTCTATGGTGGAGGTGGTGGCTAGTGGGGTAGCTGGCGAGGATGAGTTACGAGTGGGGAAGGTCGTGGGAGAGTTGGCGGACGACGAAGGTGGCTGACGTGCGGTCGAAAATAGAAAGGGGGCGCCCCTCCCGCAAGGCAGAGAACATGGGAGAGAGGGGTGCCAGAGGTAGGAGACGAGGCCCTGGCAGTTGGATCTTCTGATCCAACGGCCTAGATCAAAGCGCGAAGGGACGTATAGGATTAGATCAAGGCAAGGTGATAAGAGGCCGTGATGGCGCCACGTGGAGTGAGCTGGGCGAAGCGCGAGCGAGCAGCTGAGATCAAGTCAAGGCGACGCGATCTGAGGGTGCTGAAGATGCCACGTGTCGTGGAGAGGCAGTGGCGCGAACAAACGGTTTGGATGAGGAGTTGAGGTTAATCGAAGGGACGAGGGGCGCCAAAGGAAGAGCGGCTGTGATGGAAGATCAGAGATGCGATCTAGCGGTGTACACGCCGCCACGTGGCGAGTTCTGATGAGGGCGCTAACGGGTGGTTAGGATCGGAGGTGGAGATGATCAGATGGCCAAAAATTGAGGTGTACGTGGAAGCAGCTAAGCCGTTGGATCTAGAGGGCAATCCAACGGCTGTGGCTGCGGGCGGATGAGGCAAGGGCAGCAGGCCACGTGGCTTAACCAGAGGGCGCTACGTGGCCTGCTGTGAATGGCTGGAAGAAAATATATGTGCAGAGAGAAGAGGGGGCCGAATTTGGAAAAACTCAAAACATGAAAGTTGTAGATCTCGATGAGATCTACAAGTTTCATGTTGACCAAAGACGGAGATGAGGTCAAGTATGATACAAAAATACAATGATACAATTTATACATATATGTAGTATACAAAGTGGCCCAAAAACCCAACTTTCTCATACGAGCTCCAAATTGGATGAAATTAGTCTCATTTCAAAAGTCTTTTAATGTGGAGTATTCTAAGAGTGAGTAGACCTATTTTGGAGTTTGTGTGAGGGTCCTATGTGTATTTTAGTGTACAGAGGTTCTAAGGCTTTATTGATAAATTTACAAGGGGAATTTTTGGCTTCTTATTTAAATGCAAATGCACTGCTAAAATGTATGCATGAATGCTATTTATGCATTATAAAGGGAAATATGCCTCTATTTACTCAGGAACAAGGCTCTACTTTTGACTTTTGAAGTGATGAATCACAGATTCATCACGCATCTGACTCACACATCCATCTCCTTTTCACAACCATCAGATCCACCGCTAACGGTCATCAGGATCGTACGTCAGAGATCCTCCGAGAGTGTGCCACATGCTTGCTAAGGGTATATTTCTCTTTTTACCATATGTTTTATGCTATTTCACTTTAGTCCAATAGATGTAATATATAGTTGTGAACTTTTGCAGAAAGGACCTCATAGATTTTATATTTGCATTTCAATCTAACTAAGTTTGAGTCATGTATGTCCTCCTGTGCATCTGTGGGATATTTGCATATTTGAAACTGCGCTTTTAAGATTTAATGAATTATTTAAAGGTTTTTAGTAATATAATTTATTCCACGTGAGTGTTTGTCACACACATTGCACATTTTTGTTTGGATAATTGTAGTTTTGGCCATAGATTTTCGTTTCCTGTTAATTTTTGGCCTTAGAACTTACAATAATCGCATAAAGATCCTCTGAACATTGTTGAGTGTTCATGCTCTTTTGATGGCTGCAATAAATATTAATTTGGCCCTATAAATTTCACAAAAATTCTCTTTAGCCCCTTATATTATGTTGCTTGAGTGGTATTTTTGGTTTGCTGAATTTCTTTTATTTACTTTTATTAAACATTCGAAAACCCTTAAAAATGTCCTGTTTATAGTAGATAATTCATAAAAAATTTGAAAAATGTCTTTAAAATTCCAAAAAATAGAGCCCCTTGTTTTGATTATTTTAATTCCTATCCAATTTTCATATCATTTACGTTTATAAAAACATAAAAATTTGCAAAAAATAAAAAACTTTATAAAAATCAAATAAATTCCAAAATAAAAATTTGTGATTCAAGTTCCTATTTGTGGATATTTTCTTCTAATTTTTGTTAAAATTAGTTTCCAAGAGTTTTAAGCAAATTTTTTTATTTTTAAATTAAAGAATACTCCTGAATGTGCATTATATGCTTGTTTCTTTAGTTTTTGATTTATTGAAAAATCTTATAAAAACTTAAAATCTTTGAAAAATGATCAAAAACAGTATAAAATCCATAAAACAAAAAATATTTTATTTGTGATTATTGAGCATTTTTACTATTTAAAATTCAAAAATAGCTTGTGTTTCTTCTTTTATTCATTGTTTTCGTATGCCTTATTTTCAAAAATAAAAAATTTGCGGGACTAAAAGCCACTAAAAAGAAAAATAAAAACCCTTTGATTCTTTGAGTCTCCTACCTGGTTTATTAGTTGTGCTCTTTGTGTTCGACCCTGGTCGCTATACCAAGTTAATAATAATAGCTATACCACTTGCTTGATTTGCTCAATTTCTTTAGTGGTTAAATAAATTTCTTGATTTTCGACTCGATTGGGTGATAACGACATATTAATTAATAAACTTACCAGAGTTAGTCGAGAGCTCATCAGAATGGCGTCATTACCGAGGAGCACGACTAGGTAATTAGTGTTTTCAGTTGTTCCTTATTTCTTCTTCTTTCTTTCTTTTCCTCTTTATTTTCTTTTCTTTGTTTATATTTTCCTTATAAAATATGTTCTAACACATTCTTTCATTTCTCTTTATTGTGAGGCTCACTGAGTAAGGGAGGTGAACTTAGGAGAGCTGGCGCACTCGAGCAAGGTGGATGTCGAGCGTTCTACCCCGACCAGCAGGAGAGCATCTTAAATGGAGCAATAGATTGTTTTAAATTATATTTTATTTTGTTGCATTTCATCCATTTTGTATAAACTTGTGATAATGTCAAAGACTTTGGATACTCTCATTCGGGGTCTGTTTCGCCAAGCGTCGGTGCACTCGGGGGACCTTACTGAGTTTTCTTTATTGTTTTCATCACCTTTATTTCATTTACGAGTTTCTTGTTAATTTGGGTTTTCCAACTTTATTTTATTTTGTTTTTTGTATGTAAGCTTGGGAATTAGGCTTTTATTTGGTTGAGCCAGGTAGTGATTAGGTCCAAACATTTAATAGAATATATGTTGCTATAGAATTCGATTGGACTTATTCAAATAAATAAATTGTTAATTATTTGGATTTGAGACCGCATACCGAGAGAGGCGCATACAACATTGGCAGTACTCGTTGTGGCAAACACCGAGTGGCATCGAAGATCGAACCTTGATCTCACTTCTAGATAGTTAGCAGCTTGTTCTTCCGTAATAGAAGTTATTGTTTAGGGTGATTTATTCATGCGTTGTATATGTAGTTTATTTTTTATCTTAAAGTTATGTATGGATCATATGGCATGTAGATTATTAGATAAAAGTACGCCTTCTATCTCGTGCATGCAACATTAATTTCATCGCGTATTGAGTTTTTCGTCTTTCTATCCCTATTTTCTTAGACTTAGGAATAAAAGGAAATAGGAAAATTTGTTAAACATGACTTTATTAAAAAAATGCCAAAAAAGTGATAACCCAATGAAATCGGGATTGCTAAACGAGCTCGACTTAAAATAAATGTAAAGATCATATTCACTATTTAGGGAGAGTAACCCCCTCATTGGTTGAATGTACTTGTAGAGTGAGCGAGAGATGAACACTAGGATAGAGACAAGACTAGATTCTCTTTTAGACTACTGATTCTATAAAAATGATTAGCTTCTTCTTACTGAGGGAACACAGGTTGTCAGTCAACGGTCTGTGTTTCCTTAGCAGAGTGGGTGGTTTAAAGGACATTGTATAAGTCTCCATCCTTAAGTAACAAGTAGCCTCTTTATAGTCCATACTTACACCCATACTGGCTGAAAGTAGGTGCAACTAGTTGTAAGAATTCGGGCCAGTCTTTAGGGAAATACATGCATCTAACAGCTCGCTAACTCTTTTCTAGGACTACATTATAACTAAACTCTAAAAAAGAAAAGATTAATGACCGAGATTTCATGATCATCATTGCGTCGAGTTGGTGAATTGGGGGTTTGATTTGTCATTATTATTTTCAGTCTAGATCTACTCTTCATTACTCATTACATCATAATAACGGGTAGGAGGTCTCTTAGGCTACTTTTGGTGGCATCTTTTCATAGCGCACCTATCCATTCATCTAGGGAGGTTACTATGAGCTCAGATCCGCTCTTGGAACCCGAGTATTCCACCTCCTTCTTCTTCGACCTTCGACACCCATCACCTGAGGTACAACAACCAGAGCAGTCAGAGCATACATTTGTATATGTGGTTACACCTGAGGTCCTCTCTTTTTCTTTTTCAGAGTCGGACGATATGGCCTAAGATTGGAGAGACGATGAGCATCCATATATTGACGATGTGTTTCATCAGGCGACAATCAACAACACCCTCCCGACATCCCTAGAGGCGATGCGACGATATATATGGGACCAAGGGTCGCTCATGATAGAGGTATGGTGGGAGTTGAGTCAGATGCGAGATGGGCAAGTAAATGCAAGAGATGATAGACTTGGTAGTGGAGATATTCCTAGACATGAGGATCGAGGAGATGAAAGACGCCAGGAGGCTCATGATCCACAGAGACCTTTCCACACCATGAGAGCGTTGCACAACCCTAGTGCAACTCTCACCCGCAGGTGGATTCAGTTGCCAGTCATTCTTGGTGATTTTGATCTATGAACACATACGAGTCAGTTGTTGCCCAAGTTCCATGGGAGCACCTTCGAGGAGCCCCATCTTCATCCCTACGAGTTTGAAATGATTTGCAGCACAATTCACGACAAGATGATGGTCAAGGATACTGTCAAGTTAATAGCCTTCCCATTTTCCTTGGTTGACAGAGCAACCTACTTGCTGAAGCACTTGGGACATGTTATCACTACCTAGGATTAGTTGAGGACTTAGTGCCTCAACAAGGTACTATCCACTCGATCGAACGAGTGCTTGCACATTGCTAATTTATTGTATTTGGTATATATTTATAGATATTTTGCATAGGGAATTTGGCTAAAATAAACGAATAAAGGATGTTAATCATGTATTCATCAATCATTACTAAAATAGATAAGATAAATGACCAACCCTTGTTGGTCTTCACTTATGAGTTGGTGGATCAAGGGTATTGCTTGAATGATTGAGCCTCGGATGAATATTCTTATGAATCCTCCTATAACCCTAGATGATCCACTCACCACCCCCATCTCCACACATCCAATCATCTTTGTAAATCCCACCCCCTCTAACATGAACTAGTCATTGGTTCCCTATCCATAATTCCACATCCAAATACCTTAGGATACTCTTCAATCTAAGTATAGGGGGGACATTGTACAGTCATTGAATATTCATTTCAGGTCTCTCCATCTTTATTGCATATCTAATATTAGGCTACTCTCAGCCTAACTATATCAGGACCCGATTCATTCATTATTCCCTCTTTTTCTTCTTATACTTAGACCATTTTGACCTAAGTACATGGGGAGCATTTGAGTCAGTTCTACTATATCACCTTGTATTTAACCTTAACTATGGCTTCATATCAGGGTGTGCTATGAGGACATAGCAAAAGTTAAGTACAGGGGGGTATATCGTATATATTGTATATATACTTTAGCAATAGCTCGTATAGAAATCTTTAAAACATTTCGAGGTCAAGGTATAGGTATTTGTGAGCTGATATGTGAAAATGCTTTCAAAATTTTTCTAATTATGTGAACTATTTCGAAAAATATTTAATAATGGTTTGAAAAACGAGGATTTTACTTGTTTGAAAAATAATTTGAAAATTGATTTGAAAAGCTATATATTATGTGACATGGTTTGGAAAATATTTTCAAAATTCTTTTAAAAAATATGGGACTAACTATTTTGCTTTGTAAATTTTTTTTCGAATGAAATATTTATTCCATTAAAATTTCGAAAAATCAAATCCTTTTCTTTTTGCAGTGATTCTAACTACTGAGCTTAAAAATGAGTAGCTATTTTTCAGTGTCGGAATTACGGTATCCCTTAGCAAAGTGGGTGGTTAAATAATAATGTGAATGGCACCATCTATACTTAACACCCATACTGCCTGAAAATGGATGCAAATATTCATATGAGCTCTAGACAATCACTATTTCTCTTAAAATTTAAAAAATTACAAAATTCAAAAATCACAAAAATTTGCTAACTATGGAGTTGGTGTATTCCTGACACATTCACTATCACTCAAGGCTTAAGGATTTGAGGACACTTTATTTTTGAGGTCTTGAGAGTCTAAGTTAAGCAAACTTAGTCATTAGGGTTTGAAACTTAATAATCCACACTTCTCTAGTTTGAAATTATGAGTGCTATATTGCACTCTTCATCTCTACCTATTAAGAATATGATCAACACATCCCGTTCACAACTGCATGAATGATGAGATTGAGTTGAGTTATCACTTGAGGAACTAGACTGGTTATTTGAGTCTAGACCCAATTTTATGTACTTGAGGATGGGATAAAGTCTATGAAGGCTTCGAAACATAATAGGTCCCTTAGTACAATCAGGGTTATGAACCATGGTCATCTTAATGATCATACAGCTACTGATTCAATTACTAAATCATAGAGGCTGGTGCCTAAATGAATATCTAAGGAGTTAGATTGAGGACTCATCAAGCACCGTCAAATGATTGTTAAGAGAGGATCTCAAGCTCGAGAAGGAGATGTCAATCCTTTCTCTAAAGGGTGATATCTAATCAACCTCTTGGTGCAGGTCCTCTGCATAGGAATAGAGATTCAGAGGTGTTAGATAAGTTAGGTAAAAGAGTTGACTTAACAAGATCGAGATAACCAAAGTCCCATGTCGTATGTTGTCATGATATAAACACGTATCCTCTGATCGGAGACAGATGTGTTACTATATGTCAGAGTATGTATATTTGGAAGACCAATAGGTTGATGACCTAACCAAGGTCAATACACCGACGTGCTGGTGTGCATGCAAGGGCATATGAGTAATACGATCTCTTAAAGGGATCATACATGTTCATTACTGAACCAGAAGACATGAGCTCACTCATGAGATATTGGGAAGAATCAAATTCCGTACAAGGTCGTCTCGCTTTGCAAGCTAGATTGAATTTGTAGGTTTGATATATACTTTTTGAAAGTATATGATCAACACCTCGGTATGATATATGCTTTCGGAAAGTATATGATTGATGAATCTGTGATTTGTCACCTTTATTCATTTATTTTAGCTTAAAATCCCTTATAAAACACCTACATATACACACTAACTCCATATTCTTACTAACTTGCATCTATGTAAATATTGTACACTTCTTACTAATTTTAACCTAAAATAAATACATAAAGGAAAAATAAAGAAAAGAAAATAAAAAAAGAAAGAAAAGAAGGAAGACTGTATATAGGCTGGCCCGAACCCCGAGAGAAGGTCAAGACTTGACCTGATCGACCAGGGATAAAGTAGGGGGAGATAAGGGTCCTTAAGCAGAAAATAAAAAAAAAATGTGTGTGTGTGTGTGTGTTGTTGTAAATACTTGTCACTTATTTTGTGTATATCTGTATAAAACTAACACTAATTTATGTGTACCTTAATTGACCTCAAATCAAATAACTTTCAAAACCAAAGTTGTAAATAAAAATGTGTCCTAATTAATAAAAATAATTGCACAATTAAATCATGTACAGAATAAAAGTAGCCACACTTGGAAAAAGCCACTAAGCACTAATTGAAAAATCAATTCCGGCTACATATGAACTTAAATTGAACCAATCTCACTTTCATTAGATTCTAAATTAAATTATCTTTAAAATGGCTACGATTTCATATTTTTTGGAGTTACGAGTAAAAAGTTGGTTTTTGGGGTGGTTTGTACAGTTTTCCCATGTATTTTGTAAATATTGTATTTGTATATATTTGTAAATTATTCTTACTAATTATTTAAAATAAAAAATAAAATAAAAAAAAGTAAAACAAAAAACTAATTTCCTCATTTACCCTGGTTATAATGTCATATATGTATATGGTATATGTATATAGTTGCTTTTTTTAATTAACCATCATAAAAATAAAAAAAATAACATTTTTTAATTCAAATAAATAAAGTGACGAAAAATCAAAAAATAGGTAATTTTGTAAATAATTTTATCACTTTTACTTAATCTCATGTCATCTCTCTTATCTCTTCCACCAAAAAATTTCAAAAATTCATTTCAATTTTCAACTCTTATCTCATTATCCAAAAAAAAATTCAAAAATCAAATTTCATTGTATCTATTCCATTTATATGGCTCCTTCTCCCTCATTCCAACTTGATCAATTTTTAGAGAGAGGAGCCGATCTTCGAGAGAAAATTTCGTCGAGAAAGTTGCCTAGTCTCCAAGCCGTCCAGTGACAGCAAGTCGGCCTTGTCGAGGCGATCACAGTTCATTTCCGCTCCTAAGGTGAGATCCACATTTTTCTTATTTTCATCTAGGTTAATCGTAGTTTCTTTCATTTCATTTTCGATAACATCATCATTTTGTTTTTCTAGATCATAGAAAAAATCCATCTCGATTTGATCCGTCTCCGATTCCGAATTTTCATCTCACTTTCTCGATCTCCACATGTTCTATTCTATCTTCCACGATCTATCAACTCCGACCATGCACGGTGGCCGAAGACCGGATTCGATTCTTCCATTTTACGCCAAATCCCCGTTCATTTTTCGATTTGTAAATACATAAAAAATAATAAAAACAACTTTGTTTCGTATTTCTCTAATGTTTGTTTTGCAAAATCATTAAAATTAAAAAATAAAAAAAAATAAAAAAAGAGAATTTATGTATCCTTTTTCTTTCTTGTTTTTCTGATTTACAAAAAAATAAAAATAAAAAATTCTTTTTATTCACTATTTACAATAAACAATAAAAAATTTACAAAACAAGATCGTCACAGGTGCGGGGACATCACCCCCACCGCCCTTTGTTCCCCCGCTGCCTCCATCGCCGCCATGCGCGGCCCCCTCTTCATCAGGCCGCCCTCTCCTCCAGCGGCACCGCCATCGACCGTCAGCGCACGGGCCTCCACGACCTCACCACCGTACGGAGCCACGCACATCTCGCAGCCGCCCGCCACTGCCGATCGAGCCTCCCGTGGCCGCACGATCTTTGACCTCAGCGGCGTCCGTGCTCCCTCCCGTTGCCATCAGCATCTGAAGCGGATGATGGCCCCTTTCCTCTGCTATCCGAGCGCCGCCCGCTCCACCCTTTCGTCACCCGCAGCCCAACATCGATCACGCTGCCCGTCGAGCTCCACAACTGTAGCCCCTCCGCCTCTGAAGATCGCATGCCAGCACGCCGCACCTCCGCGACCTTGCCACTACACAGAGCCGCATGCATCTCCGCGCCGCCCGCCGACCTCCGAGCCCCTCCTTTGGTGGCAGCGCACTTTCCCCCTTAGCAACTTGGGCGGCGGCCGACCTCAACCCTGTTGGTTCCATTTTGAAGGAATAAACGAAGGGAACCCTTTTAGGGTTTTGATTTAATAAAAAAGGGGGAACAACTACATCTTCAGCCCCTAGAACTTCCATAAGTTTCAAAGAAGTCCATGCCAGCCTCCAACACATGCCATGCACGTGATATATTAGTAAAATTGTGCTTCCTCCCATGTGCTTTATTTCTATTATTTATTTGATGCAAAGATAGAACTTATTTACATTTTACAACCTGATCTGCAGAACAAAAACTTGCGTGCTCTCTTGCATTGAAATAAATGTTATTTGTGATCGAAAAATCTTGCAAAAATTGTGCTATGCTCCTGATGTGATTATCTTCTTAGCATAAAATTTTCATTGCATTTTGCTTTCATTTATTACTATTAAAAAATAAAAAATAGTGTCATTTTATCTTCCTGAAATTCAAAAATTCGTAAAAATTCAAATATTGTTCCGAAAATTCCAAAAAAAATTAGAGTCGTTTTATTTCATTGTCTTCTAATTTCTGACCAATTTTCACGCATTAATTATTCATAAAACCCAAAAAAATTGAAAAACATCAAAAATATTATAAAAATTATAGAAAATTCTACAAAAATCCAAAAATAGTTATTTCAGTTCCTTTTTGTTGCTTCTATTTTGTCAAAAAATAATTGTCAGGAGTTTTAGGCACTTAAAATATTTTTAAGTTGCAAATTACTCCAAGTTGTGTATATTTTCGTATTTTCTCACTGTTTGATTTTTTGAAAAACTCAAAAACATGTGACAATTCCATAAAAAATGTCAAAAACATTTCAAAACTTTTAAAACCCAAAAATATTTTCTCTGGATTTTTCTGAGCATTTTTGATAAATTGAAAAATTACAAAAAGAGTTGGTGTGCGTATTTTTGATCTTGGGAATATTACTCTATGTTATTTTTGAGAATTAAAAAAAATAAAAAGATAAAAAAATCACAAAAACCAATGATAGTTGTCCTTTGAGATTCTTGTTTTCTCTTAATTGATTTTTGATAAATTGAACCTTCGGGATTTGTAGCCTCCCTGAGTTTGACCCTGTCCGTTATACATGTAATAAGTAGCAAAAAAAATGTGTTTGTTTGTCATGGGATTTTGGGGATAGCAACGACTAACTTAATTATCATTAATTTTCCAACCCTCCAAATTTCCGTGCACGACAAAAATGGCACCGTTGCCGGAGAGGCACAGCGAGGGTAGTTAGGTTTCTCTTTTGACCTGTTATTCTTGGTTGTAAATATATGTTTGCATTCTTTCCATTCACTTCATTATTTTTATCCACTACATTCATTCATTTTTTTCTCTCATATTTGATAATTATGTTTCTTACACATTGTCTTTTCATTTTCTTGCGAGGGCCCGCGAAGCGAAGGAGGCGATCCTAGGAGAGCCGAAGCACCCAAGCTACGTGGAGGCAGCTTGATTCTTCACAAAGTCGCAGGATAACATGAGAAGAGGAGAAGAAGAATTGAAAGAGATGAAAGAGAGAGAGAGAGTTTATTTTTTTCTACCATTTGAACTCTTGTAAACGAACATTCATTTGTTGCGGGGTCTGTTTCACCAAGTGCCGGTGCACTTGGGGAACCTCACCGATTTTGTTTTCATCTCTGTATTTTTCTTTGTTTCCCACATATTTCGCGAGCCACCTATTGATTGCTTTAATTAATTTTTAGCCAGGTAATTAATTAGGTCCAAATACACTAAACAAGAATTTCTGTACCTACAGAGTAGAGCGTAATTTGGACTTAGTCAAATTAACTTGTTCTTGCCCGTTAATAGAAGTTATCATCTAGGACGGTTCACTTGCATCATATAGGTTAGTTTATTTTTCTGTATTTAAATTCTGCGCGGATCACTTGCATGTAGAGTGCTGGCGACATGGTATACATCTCAAACCCCTGCATGCATCATCGTTTTAAATCACGCATTGGCATTTCCGATCTCCTTCCTTGTTTTCACTCACATAAGTTACAAAGTAAATTGGACACTCGATAGAAGATTCTTTGAAATTATTTTAACCAAGTGACAACTGCCTAAAATTTAGGACTGCTAAAGAAAAAATCGACCCCAAAATAAACATAAGGAAAAATCATTTTTGGGGGAGATTGACCCCCTCATTGTATTTGTTTTAACTTGCTCGCCTTCACACCAAGGTTAGTACCCAAATCCCATAATTCAACCTAAGTGTTTGTACAACTTTGTGACTATCACCTAACTCTTAAACAAACAAGATTAAGAGACTGAAGCTTCACGATCTTCACATTACGTTGAGTTGGTGAATTGGGGATTTGTATTGTGTTTTATTGCTTGTGTGCATACTAGATTCTGTTGTGCAATTACACCTTTTTCTCCATATCTTTTGACTTGACCCTCGTGCGCTCTCATCTTTTGTTTCGAAGATGGTCGACTGGAGTTATTTTAATCCGATCTTCGCAGATACCTCATACCTGTCAGTTGATCCACCTTCCCTTTTCCACGAGGACTTTCCTCCTAATTTTGGTGCATATCTGCCTAACTCATTATTTCAGGAGTCGGAGGACTTTGATTTTCACCCACCCTCATTCAACTCACCCGATCCTGGGATTTTGGAGTCACCTTTCATGATGTCCACACTTGAGACATTGAACCGGATGATGGAGAATATGAATTCGAGGATTTCCAATCTATTTAACATGAATGAGAGCCAGAATGCTGCTCCACTACTTGAGGATATAGACTCACTTGAGGATAATCATGAGACCTTGAAATTACACCCAAAATACAAAAAAAATAAAAAAAATCAAAAAATAAAAAATAATTCTGGAGACACGTTGTTGATTCATTTTGCGAGGAAAGACCCAAATGGGCGATGATTTACCCACACAGCCATGTCCCAACCTTGACCCCAAGGATTCCACTGTACAGACTGCTCTTGGAAATCCTCGTGTAAATGTTGATTCCGACCTCCTCCCTTGTATGGGTGAGGTCCAAAAATTAAAAAAAATGTAGACTAAACCCAAAGTGATGGCCACCCTTCATGAGATCATTAAAGCCCCACTTCAACAGGCCATGACAGATTTATCTACTCCTCAACAAAAGAAAAGAAAGCGAAGGAGAAGATCTGAGCGTCACATCCTGACCATGGTTACTACCTACGCCATTTCTCACCATTCGTATTTTAAGAAAGGGAACACCGCCACACCTCTTATGAGTTGCTCCATATCTGACTATTCTTGTGATAACACTCTCCTTGACGGTGGTTCGTCAATAAATATAATACCCTTCTCTATGGTACAGTCTCTTCATCATGGGCCTCTCAAGAAACCAGGATGATAGTTCAATTTGCTTATGGATCTATCAAGAGGTTGAAGGGTATTTTAGAAAACGTTGTCATTCTTATTAAAGGCATGAGTTTCACTTCGGATTTTTTTGTAATGCCCATGGAGACCTCCACCCCTGTGAAACACCCTCCAATCATCTTGGGACGGCCCTTTCTTGCCTCTTTGGGAGCCGTTATTGATTATGGTTCAAGAGAGATTCGCTTCCATTTTGACGTAGGGAGCGATATGTTGATCACTACACCCATGACTGACCAGAGACGCGCATCCCATGAGAGCCCGTCTGTGATAGCGAACCCCAAGGAATTTGACCTTGGTGATAATATTAGAGATTCTTGTTATATGTTGGATGATAATGAAACCCGAGTATTCCTCTTCAAGGAGGAAGACTCGAAAAGCATAGACCTTGGAGTTCCCCCTTCTAGTACGTAAGGATGCATTGATGACATCCGCAGAATTTACACGATAGACACCATAGAGCGGAAGGCAGACTCTGAGACTAGACAGGATGGACATGATTTGACTACTTTCACTGATAAGTATGTTCCTATTCACCTTGATTCAGATGAGACCGATCAGGCAAATTATGATTTGATTGCTTTTATGAAGGAATTTGGGCCTTTTGATAAAGATGATGATCCGGTAGAGGCTCGTCAGGCTGAAATTGATCATACTTTTTCTGATAATGATTTTGAGCCATTTTACTTTGATGTTTGCGAGAATTCCCAAGAAGGACTCACTACTTCCAATAACCGATTTAGGCCTGCACAATCTGAAACCATTGAGGATACATTCTTGGTCGATCCTACTCAGTTTATGTCTAATGATGATCCCAATATCGACCTACACCTTGTCAAATCCATATCTCAGCGGTCCCGCAAGAAGGTTCGTTCTCGACCTTCTTGACCTTTGTACATCCGCTCCTCTTGTATATCCTTTCGTTTTACTCTTTCTTCTCCCTTTTTATCATTCACCCCTTTTCCGTGTGTATATATACTATACTTAGGATGTGCTTTATCCTAAGTATAGGGGGGTAAAGGATTTTTGTTGTTCATATTCGTCATGTTTATCACCCTTGTTGTTGTTGCCTATACTTAGGGATACTCTACCCTAAGTATAGGGAGGGTGATGTTGTTCATATCGTGATTTTGTGAGTCTGTACATTCTCTTCATCGGTTTTCCCCTTTGTACATTCTACTATACTTAGGATTACTTGATCCTAAGTACAGGGGGATCACCAACTTCTCTTCTTTTTATCTTTTCTTTGAGTCGTTGTAGTATAGGATTCTTTTCACCTTTCTATACTTAGCACGAGTTATATCTTCTTTTGTCACTCTCTGATCACTATGAGGACATAGTGCGAGCTAAGTATAGGGGGGTGTCGTATATATTGTATACATGCTTTAGACATAACTCGTACATTTAAATATGTTTATTGGGGGGGGGTTACGTGTACAATTTTGTAAAATCCACTTGTGTAAACAAATAAAAAAAACAAAACAAAAACAAAATAAAATAAAACCAAAAAACAAAACAAAAAAAATCTTGTATATACTTGTATATATTTTGCTAACCCTTTTTCCTTCAAAAAAAACTTTCTTTCACATCTGCATTTTCCTCCAAAAATCCATAAAAAGTTCAAAATCAGAAAATTGTAAAAAAATGTTCTTTTCACATGTGCATCATTTCTTTTAAAAAAACTCTCTGCAATGTTCATATTTTGCATTTGCATGTGCATTTTTCAGGATAGTATTGATATTTAAACTATGTCTGGAATAAAATTGAATAATGGAGCTTAGTTAGACCTTAATCCACCTAATTCTCAGAGGAACTTCACCGAGAAATAGGATATTAGAAGCTTCAGGTCTTTGACTTAATTCTTTGAGTTCCACATGACAATGTGCAGCGTTTGACTCTTAGTGTCTAACCTGGTCTCTTCATTCTGGGTACAACTCTGGAATAGGGAATTAATTTGTACTCTCGCACTATGCACTTAGCTCAACTCAGACGGGATGATGTAAGACTGTGTGAGTTTCTTTTCTGATAGCGTGGAAATCTAAAGACTGGAGTACGGGTTGAAATAAAGCTTCGGAAAAGGGATGGACGGCTGGGGACAATTTTTTCTAAGAACCCAAAGCATGTACGAAAACAAAAAGATTCTATATCCGTAAGGGCACAATAAGATCCAAGCAGAACCACCAAAAATCCAAATACAAAGAAGCCACTACCAAATAAATATCTGACCAAAAAAGTCCAAGCTTCAAGAAAACCTGTAAATCTTGGTGGAGACTCGGTTGCACTAGCCAACTTCATAACGAGAGGTTCTTTTCTCCTTCTTCTAACTTCTCCCCCAATTGATTGTGAACACAGCGCGACAGACCTTAGAAGGAAATACCTAACTCCCCGAGGACGAGTTACTGGAGAGGAGATTCGCATGGTAGTCCGGCATTCCGTATGGGAAGAGCTAAACCCTTTTACACACACGATTCGATTGTTCAATGTTCATAGGGTATACTTTGGGAAGAGGATTGATCTAATATGACTTCTGAGCCGAAACTGTGACAATAACGTGTAGACTTGAAGGCTGTCGATTTTAAAATTCTAAGTCTCACAAAAGTTCCGACACACTAATAATCCAAAGGCCTGACAGAGCTCCAAAGTACAATTTTATGAAGATAAGTTTAATACTCAATATTGTCCTACTTTCTTTATTTTCCCTGTCTTTTTCTTTTTCTTCACTTATTCTTTCAAATAAGTGTTTGCTAAGGGACTAGCAAAGGTAAAACATAGGGGGATGATGAATCTGCGATTCTTCATCTTTATTCATTTATTTTTGCTTAAAATTCCCTATAAAACACCTGCATATAACACTAACTCCATATTCTTACTAACTTGCATCTGTGTAAATATTGTACACTTCTTACTAATTTTAACCTAAAATAAATAAATAAATAAATAAAGGAAAAATAAAGAAAATAAAAAGAAAGAATGAAAGGAAGACTGTATACAGGATGACCCGAACCACGAGAGAAGGTCAAGACTTGACCTGATCGACCATGAATAAAGTAGGGGGAGATAAGGGTCCTTAAGCAGAAAAAAATGTGTGTGTGTTGTAGTAAATACTTCTCACTTATTTTGTATATATCTGTATAAAACTAACACTAACTTATTTGTACCTTAATTGACCTAAAATCAAATAACTTTCAAAACCAAAGCTGTAAATAAAAATATATCCTAATTAATAAAAATAATTGCATAATTAAAGCATGTACAGAATAAAAGTAGCCACATTAGGAAAAAGACACTAAGCACTAATTGAAAAATCAATTCCGGCTCCATATGAATCAAATTGAACCGATCTCACTTTCACTCGATTCTAAATTAAATTATCTTTAAAATGGTTGTGATTTCATAATTTTTGGAGTTACGAGTAAAAGTTGATTTTCTGGGGTGGTTTGCGCAATTTTCCCACGTACTTTGTAAATATTGTATTTGTATTTGTAAATTATTCTTACTAATTATTTAAAATAAAAGTAAAAATAAAAAAATAAAATTTAAAAAAAGCTAATATCATCATTTACCCTTGTATATAATGTTATATATGTATATAGTATATGTATATAGTTGCTATTTTAAATTGTCCATCATAAAAAAATAAAAAAATAACATATTTTTATTCAAATAAATAAAGGGATGAAAATTCAAAAAAATTAGATTATTTTGTAAATAGTTTTATCTCTTTTACTTTATCTCATGTCATCTCTCTTATCTCTTCCACCAAAAAAAATAAAAAATTTATTTCAATTTTCATCTCTTATCTCTTTATCCAAAAAAATCAAAAATTAAATTTCATTCTATCTATTCTATTTATATGGCTCCTTCTCCCTCATTCCAACTTGATCAATCTTTAGAGAGAGGAGCCGATCTCCGAGAGAAAATTTCATCGAGAAAGTTGCCTAGTCTCCAAGTCGTCCGGTGACAGCGAGTTGGCCTTGTCGAGGCGATCACGGTTCATTTCTGCACCTTAGGTGAGATCCACATTTTTCTTATTTTCATCTAGGTTAATCGTAGTTTCTTTCATCACATTTTCAATTACATCGTCATTTTGTTTTTCTAGATCATAAAAAAATCCATCTAGATTTGATTCGTCTCCAATTCTGAATTTTCATCTCACTTTCTCGATCTCCACGCATTCTATTCTATCTTCCACGATCTATCAACTCCGACCACGCACAGTGGCCGGAGATCGGATTCGATTCTTCCATTTTACGCCGAATCCCCGTTCATTTTCTGATTTGTAAATACATAAAAAATATAAAAAAATGTTTCATTTTTCTCTAATGTTTATTTTGCAGAATCATTAAAAACAAAAAAAAATAAAAAATAAAATAAGAGAATTTCTATATCCTTTTTCTTTCATATTTTTCCCTACACAAAAAAAAATCTTTTTATTTACTGTTTACAATAAACAATAAAAAATTTACAAAAACAATTCGTCACAGGCTGCGGGGACTTGACCCCCCGTCGCCCTTCGTTCCCTCGTTGTCTCTTTCTTCGTCGTGCACGGCCCCCTCTTCATCAGGCCACCCTCTCCTCCAGCGGTGCTGCCATCGACCGCCAGCACGCGGGCCTCCACGACCTCGCTACCACGCGGAGCCACGCGCATCTCGCAGCCGCCCGCCACCGTCGATCAAGCCTCCTACGGTCGTGCGATCTTCGACCCCAGCGATGGCCGTGCTCCCTCCCGCCTCCATCAACATCTGAAGAAGGGGGCGACGGCCCCATTCCTCAACCATCGAGCACCGCCCGCTCCTCCCGTTAGTCACCCGCGGCCCAACATTGGTCACGTCGCCCGTCGAGCTCCACAACTGCAGCCCCTCCGCCTCTGAAGATCGTGCGCCAGCGCGCCGCACCTCAGCGACCTCTCCACCGCGTGGAGCCGCTCCAACTCTGCGTCGCCCGCCGACCTCCGAGCCCCTCCTTTGGTGGCGGTGCACTTTTCCCCTTAGCACCTTGGGCGGCGACCGACCTCTCCCCTGTTGGCTCTATTTTGAAGGATAAACGAAGGGAACCCTTCTAGGGTTTTGATTTAAGAAAAAAAAGGGGAAAAATTGCATCTTCTGCCCTTGGAACTTCCATAAATATCAAAGACGTCCCTACCAGCCTCCAGCACATGACATGCACGTGGTATATTGGTAAAATTGCGCTTCCTCCCCTGTATTTTATTTGTATTATTTATTTGATGCAATGACAAAACTTATTTACATTTTAGTCCCTGAACTGCAAAACAAAACCTTCGAGCTTTCTTGCATTGAAATAAATGTTATTTGTTATCGAAAAATCTTGCAAAAATTGTGCTATGCTCCAGATGCGATTATCTTCTTAGCATAAAATTTTCATTGCATTTTGCCTTCATTTATTATTATTAAAAAATCAAAAATATTGTCATTTTGTCTTCCTGAAATTCAAAATTTTGTAAAAATTCAAATATTGTTCCAAAAATTCCAAAAAAATAGGGTAGTTTTATTTCATTGTCTTTTAATTTCTGACCAATTTTCACTCATTAATTACTCATAAAACCTATAAAAATTGAAAAACATCAAACATATTATAAAAATCACAGAACAATCTACAAAAATCAAAAAAATGTGATTTCAGTTCTTATTTGTAGATAATTGCTTTTATTTTATCATTTGTCAAGAATTTTGGGCACTTAAAATATTTTTAAGTTGCAAATTACTACAGGATGTGCACATTTTGTATTTTCTCATTGTTTGATTTTTAGAAAAACACAAAAACTTCTGAAAATTCCACAAAAAATGTCAAAAACATTTCAACACTTTTAAAACTCGAAAATAGTTTCTTTGGATTTTTCTGAGCATTTTTGATGAATTGAAAAATTACAAAAAGAGTTAGTGTGCATATTTTTCATCTTGGAAATATTACTTCGTGTTATTTTTGAAAATAAAAAAAATCACAAAAACCAAGGACAGTTGTCCTTTGAGATTCTTGTTTTCTCTTAATTGATTTTCGGTTAACTAAATAACCCTCGAGATTTGTAGCCTCCATGAGTTCGACCCTGTCTGCTATACAATTTAATAAGTAGCAAAAAATAAAAATAATTGTTTGTTTATCATGGGATTTTGGGGATAGCAACGACCAACTTAATTATCATTAATTTTCCAACCCTCCAAATTTCTGTGCGCAACAATGATCGATACCAACTCCCAACGATCGAATGAGAAAACTTAATGATAAAACCCTGAAGGAGACAGTCTCAAAGAGATCTAAAACTTCATGTTTAATTTGGGTCTTCTAGTGTGCAGGATGGACATGTATTGGGAATACCTGAGGGTAATGTGATCATAAACGATTGTATAACCATGACGCTTCCATTCCTAAGGAGTGATGAAACGGGTTTGGATTTGTGACTCCTCTCGTAGAGAAGTGATCTAATCTTAGTCCAAATGTTGGACATTGATTTGAATGTGATTCATATACAACGAGAAGATTAGATCTATGGTCTTGATTTAATCAAGCATCTATGGGAGGTCCGTAAGATTTGCATTTGAGATTTGATATCAATATCCAAGTTACTATACGTGGAACAATACAATCGCCCTGTCCTTATCTCCAAGTATCCTCGGAGAAAGTGCATTATCCTTGAAAGAGTTCATGGATAATTTCATTGTTGATATATGTATCCAAGCATCGAGAAAATTGGCAATTAATGTGATATAATTATCATGGATAATATGAATTTGATTCATATTATAAGGAGAGTTA
This sequence comes from Ottelia alismoides, assembly GCA_037367405.1. NCBI lineage: Eukaryota > Viridiplantae > Streptophyta > Magnoliopsida > Alismatales > Hydrocharitaceae > Ottelia > Ottelia alismoides. The sequence goes on along the minus strand of JAZKJV010005726.1, from coordinate 50,425 downwards.
TCTGAGAAATTTAAATGTGATTTAATTATCAAAGATGTGAATAATGTGATGCGATTGATATTATTTTGGTACATGAGAATAGAGATCGAAGATGATTAAATACGATTTAATTATCATGGATACGAATAACATGGATATCACTATCCATATTAATCATATATATTATATATGTGATTTATAATATATTAGAGGAAGCATATTGTGATGTATATTTGTTAATTATTTTTTGATGTTAATTGGAGTCACATGGATAATTAATTAAAATATAATGTACATTTTGTTTTAGGATGTGAATTTAATTCACATTTTTCCAATGGCATGATGGCAATATTTCACAAGATAATTATAAATTAGCCTGAGAGGCCTGTCTGTATTGGCCTAAGGATTGCTAGTCCGGAATTCCCTGCTACTTTCCGGTCTATCTTAGCCCCCTTCTCTCCTAGCCTTGTGAAATAATTTATAATAATTAATGTTGTAAATCCTGGAGATATCATGAGATAATGGTTTCTCATGAGATAATAAGATGTCATGAAATATTGGTAGCTGTCCCCCCTTTTTAAGGGATATGGTTTATTATCTCCAAGGATAAGTAATTGATTTGATTTGAATTTAAATATATTGATTTCTCGATATATATTAAATTAAATTAAATTAATTGTTGTGTTTTTACAACAAGATCATAACCACTGAAAGAAACACAAATCAATCCCAACCATTGATTGTGTGTTGTCCATGAATTGGGATCCATGGACTTCCAAAACCCTATATAAGAAGAGGCACCCCTTGCTCTTCGAGACACACAAGTACGAATGCTCTCTCTCTCTTTCTCTACACGCCAAGCCTCTCTCTCTCTCTCATAGTGGTTGTCCACCATGGAGCCCTTATGAGAGTCGTCATCACCGCAACGTCGTCGTTTTGCTGTCAAATCATCTACCCGTGGATCTCTATCTCCTTCGATGTGCTTCGCTAGTAAAGAAGATGGTGGATCTCGTGAGACAAGATCAGGAGATATGCCGCTTGCATCATCAACATGGATTGCGAGGAGCACATGTCTCATCCACACGCTCGCAAGCATCTCCTCCGTTGGATCAGACTTGAGACAGGAGGTCTTCTAGTTTAGAGACTCGATCACAAACATGCTTCAAGAGGAAAACCTTATACCTATTTGCGATTTAGATGAAACGATCCAAGAAGTGTTCTTGGATCATGTGGTTTCATCACATATAATATTTTATATTCCACTGCTCGGAGCAACTAGTGCGACTAGTCGCTCCCGATCGCATTCGATGCGATCCTCATGCTTGCGTGATGTGCTTAAAGATTTCCCCATATCCTTCAGAGCAAAGTTTAAGTATAAGAGGATGATGAATCTATGATACATCATATTATTTATTATTTTTTACACTCTTAAACTAAATAAATCAATAAAATTCATATTTAGTTCATTAATATTAACAATTGATATGTTATTTATAGGGATGAGAATTGGGTTGGGCTGGGTCGACCCTGCCCAAAGCCCTGCCCAAATAGCACAACCCGACCCAATCTCAAATGAACAATGGGTTGGGCTTGGGCCATAGTTGTAGGCCCAAATATTTTTGGGGCTGAGCTTGGGCGTGGTTCGGCCCAACCGGGCCTGGCTCAACGACCCACCCCATTGCTAGGCCCGATCTTAGGCCTATTATTGTCGTTTTCTTGTGGTGTTTGAATATAAGTTTGATCGTACATAAGAGGTGAAGGCTTCAAGCTTCGAGTTGTAAAGGCCACCACTGCCACTAAATCAAGTAATTTAGAGAATGTTGCCATAAAATTTCTGTTCACTGTTGATGAGATGGGCTTCCTAGTGATTGATGACAATGAGAGACTGGTATGCAATTCACTTCATTTTTTTACATTGTAGAACATTATGGTACAGTTGTTGTCTAGTGTTTTAGGGGCATCAACTTGTATGCCATTTGTTAAAGAAACTACAAGTAGATAACATGAAAGATTTACATTGATTATTAGAATAGTTAGTGTTCCCTAAAGTTTGCTAAGATGATCCCTAGAGTTCAAAAATAATGAAATACATTTAATTCTATATAATAATGTATACATGCTATAAAATGAGACATCACAAGGGTACCAAAGTAGGAATTTGAGATGGGCTGCCCGGCCCAAGCTCGACCCAAAAGAATTGGATCGAGCCTAGGCTTGGGCCGAACTACAAAATATTTTGTGGGCCAGGGCCCAGCCCAAGGCCCAAATTTTTTTGATGGGCTTGGGTTGGGGCCCTTCAGGGCCAGGCCCAACCTGGACCATGCTCATCTCTAGTTGTTTACAATTAACTCTAACTACTGTATAGTTAACAATAATTGCTAATCGTATATATCTTACGCTAACATTTTCTTTGTTTTATTTAAATTCCCAAAAAAGTTAGATATATAATGTATTTATTTTAGCTTTAAAAAGAATTAAAACACAAAAAATCTCAAAGCTATTAAAAGTAGTATTTTTATATATTAAAAATACTTTCAAAATTTTGTATGTTGTTTAGCTGACCTATTTTCACTTTTTGTTCAACATAAAACTTGTAGATCTCATCGAGATCTACAACTTTCATGTTTTGATTTTTTCCTAATTCAACTTATAATTATTTTATTTTGAATTTATTTGTATTTTATTGATTTCTATTTTCTTCATTGGGTCACGTGTCACCCTCTGGGCTGCCCACGTGGCCCCTTTTCTCGATACCATTCGTCCTACTCCTTGGCCGTTGGATCACCTGCACCTGACTTCATCCAGGCCGCTCCTCCTCCACACTTTCTCAACCATCGATCTCACCGCTGTCAAATCTTCACATCTCATTCCGACGACCACCATCGTTGGATTGTAGTGCCCATCCAATGCTTTGTAACCTTCCACATCGCCTCTAATCCCCCATCCATTGGATAAGGACCCCTGCTTCATCTCGACCGCATGCCCTCGCTCATCTATTGACCCTTAAACCATATCTCATGATCTGATCCGGGCGGTCCACTCTCGCTCACATCTGGATCATTAGATTTTGCGATCCAATGACCCATGACCCATCTCCTTCCTCTAGCCATCCTCCTCTCCCAGTCATTTCTACTCGTTCAACCCTCTCACCTTTCCTTTTTTAGCAACCACCTCAGCCGCCCTCTCCTCTCCCTAATGTCCCCCTCGCGAACCCTAACTCCTTCGCTCCTCATGCACCCATCAGTGCCCTCACCCCTCGTTCCAACACCCCTCACTGGCCATTACAAATCACGCTCTTCACAATTCATGACATTGAAGCTCCACCTATCAATCCTCACTCTCCGCCTCCTCTCCGATTCGTCCACCATTCCACGGAGGCTCCTCGTAGACCTCTTCTCCTCCTCGTGATAAGGGGAGGAAGAATTGAGGTCGATCATGGATATGTTCTCCAGGTTTTGACCCACGGTGTTGACCGCCGTGTTATGGCAGCCTAGCGGTTGATTGAGCACCGAGGACCAGTTGCCCGTGTTGTGTGATGACGAGAGGCTCTCAAGGCATGTCTTATGATAATCTTATTTATTTTATATTTTTAAATCATTTTATTTTTATATTATTCATGTATGTTTCCAAATAGATAATATAACCATATAAATTGGAACTAATGTAGGAGATGGTATTCTTCTAAATTACAGGTACTTGTATTGAATTTATATTGATAAATGGATATGATCATGTAAAGTTGTGTGATGTGTGAGTGTCATGGTCGTATTTTTTTAATTCAATTAAATTATATCATTTATTCACATTATAGGAAACTCATGAAAGGACATACTTAAGGTAAGTATCTTGCATTAAGGATCATATGAAACAAGTGGGAGAATGTTGGAATAAATCTCGTATTTATGGTTCATATGAAATATTAATGAGACAATTAATGAGAATGTTGGAATAAATCTCGTATTTATGGTTCATATGAAATATTAATGAGACAATTAATCTGAGTTTTACAGAGTCAATGAATAAAATGTAACCAAATTATATTGACCCATGTTGATGGATAGTGGGTTATCAGGAGTCGGTTACGCTAAGTTTGTTATCACGTTAATCCCTCCAACTCTACGCTTGTAAAAGAGACATGATGTCTCATTAGGTAAAATAGTGAATCAAGAATCAAAGAGAGCCACCATCAAAACTATCCACCATCTGAGAGAGTCTTAACGTTCGGGTCAATGGAAGGAGAAAATAAGGAAAGATCACCGTCGGTTTCTCTTCTCTATAACTCGGTGTTTTTCTTATTTGCGATGGAAGAATGTAACTCGTGAATCATTTTTTTTTGTTATCAATGTTGATTACTTTGTGACGCCACTTAAAATTTCCTACAGTTTTGTGCTGGATACCATGTATAAAGGTATGTGCACCTTGTGTTGCTACCTTGGTGTCTTCTTTGGACTTCTTATCCTCCCAGAAGTGAATGGCTTGTTCGAAATGAGTATTTCCAAAAGCAAAGTGCTTGTTCAGAGAAGAGCTTGGATCAACTATCCTTGGTAGTTGGATCTTGCAGCCTAAGATAAGGAGCAAGAGTTGTAGGACTATATGCTTGTGATCATCTCGTCGAAGCGTCATATAATACAAAGAATATGACTATTTTTGCATATGACAACTTTTTATATCAAAGTTTAAAATGAGCGTATTATATTTGTTTCCCTATCACAATGAGATGAACGATATAGCAAGTTTTTGACCAATGTTTTAAAAAATGACTGGACTGGTCAATTCGACGAGTATCATCAACAAGCAGCAATATCTACTGTAATGGCAGCAGCTTTAGAAACAGTAATTTTTATTAAAAACATTTTTTGGCTGTCAATAAACTGTCGATAAAATGTATATAACTGTCGATGGTTGTCATGACCACCGAATACATATATTTTCGGTGGTTGTCAAACCGTTGCAGCTTATAAACATACTTGCAGCGGTCTGTATGGTTGCGGTCGATATGCTCGGCAGTTGACCATTAACCGTTGTAAATATCTTTTAGAGCAATGCTTTTAGGGCTCGTTTGATTGCAGGGTTGGGCAGGGTTGGCTTGGTCCAACCCCGGTTGGCCCTGCAACCAAACATGGTTCTCCTCCTCACAATTTACTATTCACAGGGGTACCCCTGCCCAACCCAACTCTGTCCAACCCTGCAACCAAACGGACCATTAACGTTTCATTACTGACGAGGTGTGCTGTAAATCTGTGGTACATCGGAGCAGTTTCATCTTGATCTTAGCGGTTGACACAAATTCCCTTATTTTGTGAACCTTTATGTGGGAATTCGTGCAAACCGTTCGATAAAGAGATCGAACGGCATGGATGCACCAGGAATTCACTGCAGACGAGGATCTGTTCTATTTACAGCAGCGAGGTGCGCTCTGATTTCTTAGCTGTTGCATTCCATTAAGCATCTTACAGATCATAAAGCTAAAAGTTCCTTGTGCAAAGGCAAAGATAACGCATCGAAATAGTAAGCCCAAGCATCTGAAACAACGTGCTCTGCATGTACCTTCCTACATGTACGACTTAAGGACCCGAACCACACTCCAATGGATCAACTGATCGTCCGTGCGGCACTCTTCCTCCTCCTGTCCACTTTCCCGTCCTATTCCGACAACCCCTGCGGCTCCTCCTGCGTCTCCCTCCCGGTACGCTACCCTTTCGGTACAGGCCACGGCTGCGGCGCACCACGGTTCCACCCTTTCTTGACCTGCTCCATGGAGGCGAACCCTGAGGACCAGCTCCTCCTCACGACGCACACGGGCATCTATCCAGTGACGTCCGTCTCTTACTCTGAATCCACCATTACCATCACCCCTATTCGCATGTCCACGTGCTCCTCCATGTACCACTCAACTCCCAATGTGGGTCTCGATCCCTCGGGACCTTTCTAGCTGGGCCCTTCCCTCTTCATCCTCCTCAGTTGCCCCAGTCCTACTTCCTCACTCACCTATGATAGAAAAACAAAGGATATTTGGAAGTTGGAGAGCAGAGAAGAAGCACTAAGAGAAGAGAAGAACTCTTGTATTTCACTTGGTGAATGTGTGCTTTGAAAGGTTAAAAACACATGCTTTTATAGCTACATCTCATGGATAAAAATAGAATGCAAATAAAAAATAATAAAAATATAGAACCTCCTCCATGCAAGGAGGACCATCCACCTAATATCAAGTTGCTAAATAATAGCTCTAGCACTAACCAAGACTAGGACTATAGCCAATATATGGCCTTATTAAAAAAACTTAAAATATATAGAATGCCAAGAATAGCATTCACATTCTCCCACTTAGTCTTGGCATATTCCGAGATCACAGACTCCAAGTAAATGACGCATAGTCGTCAATCTTGCTATCGGTAATGCCTTTGTCAGTGCAACGGCCCGTTGGTCTTCGGTGCGAACGAACGCAACGCTAATCAACCTTCTTTCGACACAATCACGAATGAAATGATATTTTGTGTCGATGTGCTTACTTCGTCCATGGAAGACCGGTTTCTTCATAAGAGCTATTGCAGACTTGTTGTCAACGAACATCTTCACCATCTTCGATTCTGTTCCGATCAGTTCAGCCAATAATGCTCTAAGCCAGAGTGCTTGGCATGCTGCTGCAGTTGCCACCATGAACTCAGCCTCGCAGGATGAAAGAGCTACTGTCTTTTGTTTCTGTGAGTTCCATGAAACAAGGCAGTTGTTGATGTAGAATGCCATGCCACTTGTGCTCTTTCGATCATCCATATCACCAGCGAGATCACTATTTGTATAGCCAGTGATTACTTCTTCCTCACCTTCTTTCTGGTAGACAAGTCCGAAATCGATGGTACCTTTGAGATACCTCAGAATTTGCTTCACAAATTTGTGATGCATCATTGTAGGCTTGTCCATGAATCGACTCGCCACACCAACTGCGTAGGAGAGATCTGGCCTAGTGTGAAGAAGATAGCGCAAACACCCGATGATGCGACGGTAGTAAGTGGCATCAACAGGTTGTCCGTCTGGATCCTTGTGCAGATGTGATCTTGGCTCCATGGGAATCTTACAAGGATTACAATCAGACATGTTAAATTCATTTAATACCTTCTTAGCAAAGGCTGTTTGCTTGAGTAAGATGCCACCGTCTCCTTGTTCCACCTGAAATCCGAGGTAGTATGTGAGTAAGCCGAGATCGCTCATCTCAAACTCTCCCATCATCTGCTTCTTAAAGTTTGCAATTGACTCTGGATCTTCTCCTGTGACGATCAAGTCATCGACATAGACACCGACGATGATGCCCATCGCGGCCTCACCCGCTTCTATACACGGCTTTCTCCTATGTACATCCTGTGAAGCCGAGCTACTTCAAGCTTTTATCAAGGCGCATGTGTCATGCGTGTGGTTCCTGTCGAAGTCCATAGAGCGCTTTGCTCATCTTGAGCACCATATGCTCTTTTCCTTTTACTGTGAAGTCCTCAGTCTGGGTCACATAAACTTCTTCTTCAAGTTCACCATTCAAGAATGCTAATTTGACGTCAAGGTGATGAACTTGCCATCCTCGATTGGCCGCAACAGTTAAAATGACACGTATTGTGTCAAGGCGAGCAACCAGAGCAAAGAATTCTTCAAAGTGAATGCCTTGTTGTTGTGCATACCCTTTTGCAACAAGGCGGGCCTTGTATTTGATAACTTCGCCATCTGAGTTCATTTTGAGTTTGTACACCCATTTAATCCCTATAGCTTTATGTCCCGCCGGTAACGTGGTGAGTGACCACGTTGCATTTTTTCGATGGCTTCAATCTCTTAGGCCATGGCATCATCCCATGCTGGATGACCGACAGCCTCCTGGAAGCATGAAGGTTCCTCTGTCTCTGTGAGCATTGCTTCCTCTTCTATTAGATCCATGTGCGGAGCATCACGCATGATGTCAGCCATGGACCTATAACGGATAGGTGCACCGTCGCTGTCGACTTGTCCTCCTGACCAAAGTGTTGGAGACTGCCTACCCTGGTCAACATCTTCTGTCATGACCTCCAGAGTATTCCTGATGCTAGTAGGTGTTGATGACGAGCTTGATGCAGCACCTATTGGAGAGGTCGGTGTAGATGGTTCGAGCTCTGGTGTTGCTCATTTGCCGAAGTACCCAACAATGGAGCTGAGCAGACTTCAACTGGTTCAGGGTTGACATCCTCCTCAATCACAAAGTTGGGTGATTGACCATTTTCCAAATCAACAGACCATTTCCACTCCACATTTTCTTCAAATATAACATCACGACTTACATGGATTTTTCCTCGACGGGGGTCCAGTAGGCAGTGGGCCTTGCAACCTTCCTCGACACCCAGGTACACCATCGGTTGACTGCGATCATCGAGCTTCTTGAGGTTTGGCATGGTCACCTTAGTATGTGCCATGCAGCCAAACACTCGAACATGTGCTAGATGCGGCTTCTTGCCCGTCCACGCCTCGAACGGAGTGCGATCGCCCATCGCTTTGGTTGGGAGGCGATTGAGGAGATACACAACATGCCGTACTGCCTCCCCCCAAAACTTGCTTGGTACGCTCATACTTTTGAGATGTGAGCGTGCCATATCCGTCACCGTACGGTTACGTCGCTCCACCACACCATTTTGCTGGGCTGAATATGGTGCGGTGAGGTGACGCTCGATCCCTGCCTGCTCGCACATCTTTGCGAATTCGCCTGATAAGAACTCTCCTCCGCGATCAGATCGGATAGCCTTAACACGATAATTACTCATGTTGTCTGCTAGCAACTTGGTCTTCATGAATGCTGAATATGCTTGGTCCTTCGTTTTGAGTACATGTAGCCACATCCACCGAGAGTAATCATCTACAATTAGCATAAAATAGTGATTACCACATGGAGTCGACGGCGTGATCGGTCCACACAAATCAATGTGTAGAAGTTCGAGCAGCTTCTGTGCTTGGTACTTGGCTGCTTTCGGGAATGTCAATCTTGTCTGCTTTTCCATTAGACAAGTCCGGCACACCTGATCAGGATGTGTAATCAGCGGCACACCTACCGTCAATCCTTTGCTGGCAAGCATCTTCAATGCTGGAAAGTTGATGTTACCAAGGCGAGTATGCCACAACCATGCAGGATCATCGAGGCTTGCTAATAATGAAACTGGCCTCGCCAGTTGTAGCTTGATGCGGTAGAGACGGTTTTGTGTTTGCTTTACTATTATGATCAAGCGAGAGGTATTCTTGACTGATACTCTGAGCGTATCTTCATCCATAAGCACTTGGTGCCCAGACTCAGTGAGTTGACCAAGGCTTATTAGATTTCTACGAAGTCTAGGGATAAAAAGTACCTCTTGAAGAAGCCACTGATCACCATTCTTGCATGTGAAGAGGATTGATCCCTTCCCCTTGATCTGCACCGTCGAGCCATCGCCAGATCTGACGCTACCGGTGATTGCTCTATCCAACTCATGGAACTTAGCTTCATCACCGGTCATATGGTTTCTAGCGCCGTTGTCGAGGTACCATACATCTGTTGTTCCCTCAACATGCTCGGTAGCATGCAACTCCGGCCACACCTTCTCCTCATTCAGCATCACGACCTCCTGCCGCTCTTCCTTAACCAGCAAAGTCTCATTTGAGACCGCTAGTAGAAGTGCTGGTTCAACGTCCTCGGCACGTGCAAAGTGTGCTTCCTCCTTCTTCCTCGGGGCTCGATAGTTGTCGAGTAGTGTCCCATCTTGTTGCAGTTATAACACCGAATATGACTCTTGTCACGGCCACCACCGTTAGAGCCATTTGCTTTATCTTGGCGTGGTCCTCCACGACCACCTTTGTAGCCTCCTCTGCCACGCCCACGACCTCGTCGGTCGCGGTTCCCGCCATCTGCGGGAGTCTTGTTCTTTGATAAATCTCCTCCGATCTTCTTAGATCGTGCCTCCCACTCGGCCTGAGTGAGGAGCAGTTGGTTGTCTTCGCTTCCACCTGCGCTAGTGTTCTTCTTGCATGTGCTCTCCTCAAAGGCTTTGAGTCGGCCGACGGCCTCCTCAAAAACCAAGGTTTTGAGGTCACAAAATTGCTCGATGCCGGCTATCACACTGATAAACCGTTCTGGCACAGTGTCGAACAATTTTTTTTACGAGCATGAGATCCGTCATCGTCTCACCAAGAGTTGCATACCTGACAGACATGGCAGTTAATCGACCAGTGTATTGGTTGAGAGATTCTCCATCATTCATCCGCATGACGTCGAACTCCCGCTTCAACGTCTGCAACCGTGCGTCCCGAACTTGGTCCACACCGACGAACCTCATCTTGAGGCAATCCCAAACTTCCTTCGTTGTCGTCTTCTTGGCTACCAACATGAGGAGGTCCTCCAGAAGCACCTGGAATAGATGCATCTTCGCCTTCTTGTCGAGCCGGACGTCGACTTGAGTTCCCTCTGCCGTAGCAATAGCCCCCCAGAGGCCTTGATCCTCCATTATGGCCTGAACACGAATCACCCATCTGGTGTAGTTCGTGTTCGTCAACTGAGGGTACTAGAGCGTACGACTCAGTTGCTGCGCCCATGACGATTCTCCAGGGACAATAGCCATGGAAGTGGCTCTGATACCAGATGATAGAAAAACAAAGGATATTTGGAAGATGGAGAGCAGAGAAGAGAAGAACTATTGTATTTCACTTGGTGAATGTGTGCTTTGAAAGGTTGAAAGCACATGCTTTTATAGCTACATCTCATGGATAAAAATAGAATGCAAATAAAAAATAATAAAAATATAGAACCTCCTCCATGCAAGGAGGACCATCCACCTAATCTCAAGTTGCTAAATAATAGCTCTAGCACTAACCAACTAAGACTAGGACTATAGCCAATATATGGCCTTATTAAAAAAACTTAAAATATATAGAATGCCAAGAATAACATTCACAACCTACATCGGCTCGTCCTCCACCATATGCGATCCCACACGGTCCTTCCTCTGCTCCCCTGTCCACACATGCTCGACCATCGTCTCCCTCGGTCTCCCCATCTTCGCTCCTACCTCCACGTGCTGTGTCTTTTCTCTTGCAGAGCTCGGGCCACGGGATGAACTCGACCTCCAGGGCCTGCGTTGTGCAGCTTATACTTCCGTCGTGTCCTTCGGGAGCACACCCATGGACCCGCGGATGTGGGAGTACGGTGTAGTTCTCAAGTACGGGGAGGAGAAGGGGTACGAGGAGTATGCGGTGTCAGCTGAGGTGCAGGTGGCGTGCTAGGCATCCGACGGTGTATGTGGCTACGTATCGCCTGAGAATTACTTCGTCTGCGTGTGTGGTAACGGGGTTAATACGAGCAGGAACTGCGACGGGCAGGAGAAGATGCGTCAGGAGTACTAGACTCAAGCTTCAGGGTCTCAAGTTTCAGTCGTCGTTATTTCCTATTTGGTGTCGATTTTCATGCATTTTCTTTGGGTAATTTTTAATGGTTAGCAAGATTTGGAGTTTGCAACTCATAAGCAGAAGAAATAAAGAGAACAAGTAATTATCCAATGCATTCAAGAAAACAAAAAACAAACACTAGAAATGTCATCGAAAGTGGTTTTCTGGTTCGTTTTCTACTCATACAGTACCCAGTTATTTGTGTAAAAAGGTTAGAGCAACTTTGATAATAATCACAAAGCCTCGAGGCACTAAAAAGCTGCGGGGGCTACGTGGCCAAGGAACCGCTTTAACTGGAATAGTGGTTAGTAAGAGGACACATCCCATTGATGAACCTCAGTTTCATCATCTTTATTTCTCATTTTTAACCCCCTTGCTTAAGCTGAGTGACAATAAAACCCAGTTAAAGTGTTGTAATTATCAGAGTCTCGAATAAATTAAAAATCACAAAAAAATGGCAAACAAAAATTCGTGGTATTTTTAGACTTAAAAATACCCTCAAAAATATTTTGGGCCTTTGTTTGATTTCATCTCTAGTTTTCGCCAACATGAAACTTGTAGATCTCGTCAAGATCTACAACTTTCATGTTTTGAGTTTTCTCAAATTCGACCATCTAGGCCTTCAAACGTCAACTGGAAGATCGAATATATCTGATTGGGCCACGTGGCCCATTCTGGGGGCGCCACATGGCCCGCTACCTCTTGTCTCATCCGCCATCACCCCTGGCCGTTGGATCTCGTTCTAAATCCAACGGCCCTGCTGTGTCCACGTTCCGCTCTCTTCTCAACCGCTTGATCAACTCCAGCCTCCCATCATCACCATCCACCAGCGCCCTTCCCATCGTGCGCCACATGTCACCTTCTGGTCCTTCCGATTGCTCCTTCATCCGGCCATCTCAGCCGATCATTCCTCCCATAACTCTCCACCCTCAGATCTTCTCCACCTCTTGATCATAGCCATCCGTTCGCGCCGCTCCCTTGGCACGACACGTGGCTGCTCTGCAGCCCTTCATTCGCATCGCCCAGGTCCCATCTACACCGTCCTTCCGCACCTAAATGCCCGCCGTTGGATCTCCAGATCCAACGGCCAGCGGTCGTCGTCAACCTCCGGACCCCTCTCTCTCTCACACGTTCTCCACTCCGTGCACACCTCTCCCCTTCCATTTTTCTCGCCCTCACCAATTACCATATCCCATCGCCAACCACCGCTGGGTCTTCCCCAGTCATCCACCATCCTCGCACATCATCTCACGACTCTAGTCGTCTTCCCACTCGCTCCTCAACAACCCTCGAAAACCACGTCAATCACCACCACTTTCGCCATCTTCCCCTTCAAATATCGTGTATCCCCCGTCATTCCAAAGGGTTCACCTGTACGTGGGAAACCTCCCAGCGAGTCCACGCCCCCCGGTGACAGCGAGGGAGCGGCTAGGAGCGTGAAGACGAAGGTACGCCCCGGTGACGACCCTGGCCATGGTAGGCCAGGCCGGCGGAGCCCGGTCTCCGCCAAGCTGCTCCCCGTAGCCGGGGGAGTTCAGCGATGACCCCGAGGTCCTCCGATGACCTCGAGCACAGGCCCCGCTCCGCCCAATCACCGGTAAGTCCCCTCTTTCTCTCTCTGCATTTTTCTTCTTAATTCTTGTATTTTTTTAGGTCAGTCTACCCCTTCCGAGCTCCATTAAACACCCTCCGCGCTCCGCCACACTCCACTCTTCCACGCGACACCTCCCGCTCACCTTCTCCCTCCTCCAAACCCTATAACGCCTCCGATCCACCACCTCCGCCACCACGGCGGAGGAGCTACGATCTCCCACCTGCTCCGTTCACAGAGCTTCCATTTCACCTCCACTACGCACGCACCACTAGTAGCACGCTTCGACTATGTTCTTAACATTGCAGGTCGCTAATTCGTGCAACGGTCGGAGCCTCGCCGGAGCCTATTTCATCATGGCCACTCTCAGCTTCAGAGCTCCGTTGACTGACACCAGAAGCTCCTGGGTCTTCCCCGAGGACCCTGCTTCATTGACGACTATTCCTAGGGCTCGGGGGAGGACCGAATCGACGGAGAACGAGCAGTGGAGGAAAGCCACCTTCGCCGGAGCTCTATTCCCTCCGCCAACCGAAGGAGGAGGACGAACAGCAGTTGCCGTTGGATGGTCCCCTTCCCGCGACCATCCAACGGCCCATAAGAGGCCACGTCACCGATTTCATAAGCCATTCGATCACCACGATCGAATGGTCCATGCCTAGCCACGTGGCGTCACCAGAACACGCCCGAGCATTCGTCTCCGACCCTCCAGGCTTGACTACTTCCAAGCCTCTACGAGCCTGCACCGAGCTTCGAACCTCCCGAGCCTGGCCGAAGCTGACTCGAGCCTCTGCCGAGCCTACCCCTCCTTCCGAGCCTGGATAGCACGTGCTGCGCACGTGCTATCTAGGAATTTTGCAGAGACGCCCGTATCTTCTCCAGATTTGCAAACAGGTCCTGACGCACGTGCAACACCTGCACGCATGGGGATATTTGCATTCATACCCTTGCGGGTTTAAATAATTGCAAATATGCCCCCGCACATATGGTTTAATTTCAGGGAAGGCCCCACAATTTATTTTTATTACATTTAGGCCCCTTCCAGGGATCTGTTTGCAATTATCTTTTCATGTTTTTATTGCATCTATGCCCCTGGCTTCTTTTATGCATATCTTGAGCATCGTACCTCTATTTTAGTTGATTTCAATTTCGTTTGAGAGCTTGTTCGATGTACTTTCTAATGGCATGCTTAGTTATTGTCTTGGACACAATGAGTGTTATGAATTATTTTATAGTCATGTGTCTATTTGAACTTGCACTGATGCCTTGCTTAACATTGTTCATCACATCTGCCTTTTTAATTGAACTCGAAATTAACTCTTATTTATTTTTGCTCATTATTTTCACCTAGGGCATATTTTAATTGCATTACATGGCATTTATTTGCATTATAGAAATGAAAAAAAATGTGTGTTTATTTTTCTTAATGCATTGTTGTAGTGTCTTTGCATGATTTTGACCTATATGCCTTTAACTCAACACTTAATTAAATAAACTTAAACCCGATTAATACGAGAGAGGCTCGTGTCCCTGAGTTCGACCTTGGTTTCTTGTCAAGTAAAATAAAAATAATGACCATCGCATTCTTATTTGACATGTATCAATGAGATGGTCTCTTTGATGACCAAATCACCCCGACTACGATGATGATTCCGAGTGCTAAAAACACTCTCTTAAAGGGCCGATTTTGCGACTCGTCAAATGGTGCCGTTGCCGGGGACACGACTCATTTCTTATATTTTTTGGATTTTTGTCTATTTAATTTAGTGTTCCTTTTTATAGGTCAAATGATCACATATTTTGCCTATAAAATTTTTCTTTCTTATTTGATATCTAACCATTGTTTTTGTGGCAGGGCCCTTGATGAATCAAGGAGGCGAGGAGCAGAACGCTCCCCGCTGCAAGGAGCCTCAAGAGCATGCTTGGAGCCTATAAGGAAGAAAAGAAAAAAAATGTGTCGCATTTTATTGTAATAATTCATCTTTTACAGCGGTCTTCGATTGAAGACTCGCGATTGTAATCGAACGATCATGGTTGTGTGGGGATCGTCCCCACTTGAGTGTCGACCTAGGACTAGGCATGCGGTTCTCCGAGCTCCTTTTTCATATTTTTATGTGCTTGATCGTAGGTATGACACACTTTAAATGTAGATGCACATAATCTCGCATCACTTAGCTAAAATCAATGAAAATCAATCATCGCTAATAGATGCATGATTAGGTGCGGTTTTTTTTTCGACTTGAATACATATTGAAATTGGTTTTCAAAACGACCCCGGTTTTTCACGGATTTATCGTCAAATCACTGCATGATTTCTCGCTTAGCCTAGATCACGGTTTTTATCGAGTACATGCTTTTGTCGGTTTCATTTTCCTAGATTGATCACCTAGGTTAAATGGAAAAAGGGAATAAATGGTAGACGATGACTTATTGATTTTGTACTAACCATAATCAGTGAAAACCTAAAATAAAATTGGGACTGTTATTTGCATGTCAACCAAAAAATGGAGTAAAATTCGGTTTTGGGAGAGCAATACCCTCGCTTACGCAATGATTTTCACTTCACATCTTATCTTTGTGTAAAAATCAAACGTTTTATCACCAATAAAACAGACAAGATAATAAACCAACCTTGGTTGGTTTCATGGGTGAGTTGGTGAAAGTAAGGGTTTGCTTGCTTGATTGAGCCTTGTTTGATGCGACACATACCCCAAAACCGAAGACACTCCATTTCATCTCTGAAGATTCAACCTCTCACTTGTATATCCATCCTTCTTCTTCGTTCACCTTGGGTCTCTTCCAACATCAATTTCCATCTTTATACTTAGGCTAATCTCAGCCTAAGTATAGGGGGGACCCAAGTCCTTGTGATTTCTCTACTCATCTTTTCTTGCCTTTATACTTAGGATATTTCTAACCTAAGTACAGGGGGAGCCCCCTCTTAGAGCCCGTATATTCCTATATACTTAAATGAACCTATGGACTCGTATCATCTAGTGATATGAGGACATAGCAAAGTTTAAGGATAGGGGGGTATACCGTATGTACACTTTACTTACTTTAGCTAATATCTGAAAATTTTGAAAAATTTAAAACTTTTTGGCTAAAGTAAAATTCTTTGGACTAAGAGAGCTCAAATGATTTCACGGCTTTTTTATACTATGTTACACTATTTTCGATAAAAATATTTTTTGAGAATGAATTTAAAAATGAGATTTTCTTGTTTTTGAAAAATCTTTTTGAAAATATTTTGAAAATCTTTCATTTGTGTGACATGGTTTTGAAAAAAATTTTATCAAGGAAAGTTGAGTCTAACCTGTGTTTTAACTTTAAAACAAAAATCCATAAAAATGTGCAAAATTCAAAAAAAATTGTTTCTGAATGAAGGAGTTGGATTAAACCTCTACTCTTACACTTTCACCCAGGATCTAAAATATTCAAGGAAGCTTTATTTTTGAGGTCTTTGAGATTTGCGGTTAACCAGCCTTAGCCATCAGGGTCTTAGACTTAATCATCCACATTCCCCTAGGTTTCTAGATTTGCATGCTATATTCCATGCTTAATCTAAAACAAAGAGAATTTGATCAGCACATCACATGCACGACTGCGGTTTTGATTGAGATGAGTTGATTTTTCACCTGAGGGATTGGGATGAGGGATTCGAGTCTGGATTTGATATAATGATGCTCGAGGATGGGATAAAATGTTTGAAGGCTTCAGGAAACCTGAGTGTCAGCAAAATAGCCAGTATGAGAACTTGGTTCTTATACTAATCTCTTGATATTTACCGAAGTGCCTGGGTGTGATATAAATAAAAAATTGTTGATCAGCGTGCGCCAACTCTTGGTAAAAGCAGTGGAGCTCGCCAAAAATTCTACAAAGCAATGAAATTTCAAAGAAAAGCTCTCATTCCACAAAGTTACATATCAAAGAGCTTCCGCCAAAGGCGAGCGCTCCAAAACTTTTCAAAGTGTCCACTTGGACCACCGCTATTAGGACCAGGAGTCGGGCTTGCACCAAAAAAGGGCTCTGCATAGTAAATGCTACAAGTCTGGGTGTCGAAGGTACAATAGGTACTCAAAAGAGACACACCCCGGTGTACTCCTAGGAAAACAAGTGCAGACGGTTCCAACTTCTCTTGACGGACGCACCGATCAACACCAAAAAAAAATGTGTTGCGTAAAAAGGCACTAGAGAGAATCCTTGTTCCAATGAGAGGGAGAGAAGAATTGACACAATCCCATGCCCTCCATTTCTTGCCTGCCATCTCCATTTTCTAAGTCTGACAACTAAAGAGACGGTGGACTGAATGCAAGATTTGATTTATTCCCTAGTGCTGAGGATTGAGTCCTTAGGAGATTTTCTCGGACCAAGATTTTGGGTGACGAATTGACTCTACTCTTAGAATTGCAGTCAACACTAAACTTCATATCCTTTAGTTTATATGTACATCAGAGAGAGTCTAGAGAAGTAGAGGAATTGGAAGCCTCTTGATTAAGGTTGGGTTGAACTCTAGAATTTTGGATCTCTAAAGTCGAGTCGACTTGATCAGATTGGATCATGTATTCACATGCACAAGGGGGTTAATCCAACTTAGTCATTCTTTTTGATGCTCGAGGACGAGCATAGTTTAAGTATAGTGGGGTGATGAACCTCAGTTTCATCATCTTTATTTCTCATTTTTAACCCCCTTGCTTAAGCTGAGTGACAATAAAACCCAGCTAAAGTATTGTAATTATCAGAGTCTCGAATAAATTAAAAATCACAAAAAAATGACAAAACAAAAATTCGTGGTATTTTTAGACTTAAAAATACCCTCAAAAATCTTTTGGGCCTCTGTTTGATTTCATCTCCAGTTTTGGCCAACATGAAACTTGTAGATCTCGTCAAGATCTACAACTTTCATGTTTTGAGTTTTCTCAAATTCAACCATCTAGGCCTTCAAACGTCAACTGGAAGATCGAATAAATCTGATTGGGCCACGTGGCCCATTCTGGGGGCGCCACGTGGCCCGCTACCTCTTGTCTCATCCGCCATCACCCCTGGCCGTTGGATCTCGTTCCAAATCCAACGGCCCTGCTGTGTCCACGTTCCGCTCTCTTCTCAACCGCTCGATCAGCTCCAACCTCCCATCATCACCATCCGCCAGCGCCCTTCCCATCGTGCGCCACATGTCACCTTCTGGTCCTTCCGATCGCACCTTCATCCGGCCATCTCAGCCGATCATTCCTCCCATAACTCTCCACCCTCAGATCTTCTCCGCCTCTTGATCATAGCCATCCGTTCGCGCCGCTCCCTTGGCACGACACGTGGCTGCTCTGCAGCCCTTCGTTCGCATCGCCCAGGTCCCATCTACACCGTCCTTCCGCGCCTAAATGCCCGCCGTTGGATCTCCAGATCCAACGGCCAGCGGTCGTCGTCAACCTCCGGACCCCTCTCTCTCTCACACGTTCTCCACTCCGTGCACACCTCTCCCCTTCCATTTTTCTCTCCCTCACCAATCACCATCTCCCATCGCCAACCACCGCTGGGTCTTCCCCAGTCATCCACCATCCTCGCACATCATCTCACGACTCCAGTCGTCTTCCCACTCGCTCCTCAACAACCCTCGAAAACCACGTCAATCACCACCACTTCCGCCATCTTCCCCTTCAAATATCGCGCATCCCCCGTCATTCCAAAGGGTCCACCTGTACGTGGGAAACCTCCCAGCGAGTCCCCGCCCCCCGGTGACAGCGAGGGGGCGGCTAGGAGCGCGAAGACGAAGGTACGCCCCGGTGACGACCCCTGGCCATGGTAGGCCAGGCCTGCGGGGCCCCGTCTCCGCCAAACTGCTCCCCATAGCCGGGGGAGTTCAGCGATGACCCCGAGGTCCTCCGATGACCTCGAGCACAGGCCCCGCTCCGCCCAATCGCCGATAAGTCCCCTCTTTCTCTCTCTGCATTTTTCTTCTTAATTCTTGTATTTTTTTATGTCAGTCTACCCCCTTCCAAGCTCCATTGAACACCCTCCGCGCTCCGCCACACTCCACTCTTCCACGCGACACCTCCCGCTCACCTTCTCCCTCCTCTAAACCCTATAACGCCTCCGACCCACCTCCTCCGCCACCACGGCAGAGGAGCTACGAGCTCCCACCTGCTCCGTTCACAGAGCTTCCATTTCACCTCCACTACGCACGCACCACAAGTAGCACGCTTCGGCTATGTGCTTAACATTGCAGGTCGCTAATTCGTGCAACGGTCGTAGTCTCGCCGGAGCCTATTTCATCATGGCCACTCTCTGCTTCAGAGCTCCGTTGACCGACACCAGAACCTCCTGGGTCTTCCCCGAGGACCCCGCTTCATCGACGACTATTCCTAGGGCTCGGGGGAGGACCGAATCGACGGAGAACGAGCAGCGGAGGAAAGCCACCTTCGCCGGAGCTCTATTCCCTCCGCCAACCGAAGGAGGAGGACGAACAGTAGTTGCCGTTGGATGGTCCCCTTCCCGCGACCATCCAACGGCCCATAAGAGGCCACGTCACCGATTTCATAAGCCATTCGATCACCACGATCGGATGGTCCATGCCTAGCCACGTGGCGTCACCAGAACACGCCCGAACATTCATCTCCGACCCTCCAGGCTTGACTACTTCCAAGCCTCTACAAGCCTGCACCGAGCTTCGAACCTCCCGAGCCTGGCCGAAGCTGACTCGAGCCTCTGCCGAGCCTGCCCCTCCTTCCGAGCCTGGATAGCACGTGTTGCGCACGTGCTATCTGGGAATTTTGCAGAGACGCCAGTATCTTCTCCAGATTTGCAAACAGGTCCTGACGTACGTGCAACACCTACGCGCATGGGGATATTTGCATTCATACCCTTGCGGGTTTAAATAATTGCAAATATGCCCTCGCGCGTATGGTTTAATTACTGGGAAGCCCCACAATTTATTTTTATTACATTTAGGCCCCTTCTAGGGATCTGTTTCCAATTATCTTTTCATGTTTTTATTGCATCTATGCCCCTGGCTTCTTTTATGCATATCTTGAGCACCGTACCTCTATTTTAGTTGATTTCAGTTTCGTTTGAGAGCTTGTTCGATGTACTTTCTAATGGCATGCTTAGTTATTGTCTTGGACACAATGAGTGTTATAAATTATTTTATAGTCATGTGTCTATTTGAACTTGCACTGATGCCTTGCTTAACATTGTTCATCACATCTGCCTTTTTAATTGAACTCGAAATTAACTCTTATTTATTTTTGCTCATTATTTTCACCTAGGGCATATTTTAATTGCATTATATGGCATTTATTTGCATTATAAAAATGAAAAAAAATGCGTGTTTATTTTTCTTAATGCATTGTTGTAGTGTCTTTGCATGATTTTGACCTATATGCCTTTAACTCAGTTCTTAATTAAATAAACTTAAACCCGATTAATACGAGAGAGGCTCGTGTCCCTGAGTTCGACCTTGGTTTCTTGTCAAGTAAAATAAAAATAATGACCATCGCATTCTTATTTGACATGTATCAATGAGATGGTCTCTTTGATGACCAAAATCGCCCCGACTACGATGATGATTCCGAGTGCTAAAAACACTCTCTTAAAGGGCCGATTTTGCGACTCGTCACCCATGTCGATGCTACTCGTATTTAGTGCATTCCAAATCATTTGGTGTGTGATCAAATAGAGAGAATTAGTGTGGAACTCGCTGTCTACGTAACTTAAAATATTAGAAAATATGCAATCACCTAACTAGGGTTGTTCTTTCAAAGAAGAAATGATATCAACGTTTTACTTTTGAAGTCAAAATAATGAATGTTGTTTCCATCGCTATTCCTTCATCATAAGACTCTCGTGCAAAAAAATAAAAAATGCTCCTTATCTAACAATATTATCTAACATAACATCTTTTATCTTATTATCCTCTCCCACTTTCCGAACAAGGAATAATAAATAACTGCCGCTTTTCTATCATTATCCTCTCAGTCCTATCTAACAAAAACAATATCTTATCCATCTTGATCCATTTCCTTTATTCATCTACCGAATGATCTCATTTTGAAAACGTTGAAATACCATCCGCCTACTATAGGAAGGTATGAGAGAGTGAAGGACATTTATTCCTTTCGATGTATTTTCTTCTTTGATATATATCTTGTTGATTTCTAAGTGCTCTAAGATAAAATGAGTAGAAGATTATGGAAATATTAAACTTACCTAGGATGTGTTAAATATATCATATCAAACCAGTGTAGAGAATATGGATTTACTTTGTAAAAAATGGGAAATGAGATTGCATTATTGGAATCTGGTTATTTACGAATGTCAAGGGCCGTTGCTACTAATCCCCATCCATCGCAACTGCACCGACACTAAGTTAAGCATCGTATTTGTTATTTGTGGCGGTTTTTGTTAACTGCCTTAAAGATCGAGTGCTGCATTCTTTATAGCCGTCGTGAAATGGTCAAGTATATATATCCGTTACATGTTTGTCGTATATATCCTTCAAGTTACCGATAACCATTTTAGTTGTCGTACATATAACTATTCTGTTATATACAGCAGTTGCTCCGACCACCGTATATGAAGGGACTGAAAAAAACAGTTGATGTTTTCACTTTGTTCCACAAACTCACCTTTGAATGCAATATATAGAGGGCTAAAATTCCTATGCAACAATCGTGAGCTCCATGGATCACAATCATAGTTTCCAATCTAAATTGCATAGACGAAACAAAAAAATAGTCACATATGCGTACATTAGAGATTAAAATGCACGTTACATACAACATATATGGATACATTTTAATATAAATTCCCAACATAGTCATACCAGGCTAATATAACTAACATATGTAGATCTTAAGCATAAGTAGGGAGGGGGGGTCATCATGGTGGTCTCGACATGGAAGGGTCGGAGCCGAACTGCATATGCTCCTCCCAGATAACTCAGTAATAAGCCTATATATCCCATGCATCATTTGTGCCTTCTACTGCATAGTCTGAGTATTCTGTTGCACGGTCTCTCGCAACGGATCTTCCCTCTCATGTGACCTATCGAGGACACACTGCATGTTTTCCATACTCTGCATGAGCTAGTCAAATTCCTGCTACGATGGATAGTCGCCTTGTCCATAGAAGCTGGACTTGGTGGCACATGCTCCACCCGATAGGACTCATCCAGAATGTTACGATGATGGAGGGAAGATGTGACAAAATGCCTCATCGCTTAGATGTCTGAGGTTTAAGAGCCATGATCTGAATGTGGTTTGTTGTTGATGAACTCCATCATCCATCCCTACTCAAACATTTTGACTTTGTTAGCTGTATATACTTAGAGTTATAACAAACGAAAAATCGACTAAATTCACTGAATAAATGAAGGAGGCTTGTGTGTGCTTCCGTGTAGGTCTCATGAATGAAAAATGTGTTCCCCTCCTTATCTATGGTCTACCGAGTGATCTCAAAGAGCCTAATGCAACTCAGCTTGTCCCCTGTTGCAACCTATACAAGTATATGACAATCATATTCATATCAAGTCTTCTTGTTTTGTAAGCATGCTAGAATAAAATAACTTACATGCTAGTATTTCAGGTTGTTCAGACCAGTCCTTCCAAAGGTATGGACATGACACAGTGATTTATTAATATTTCCTTTTATTTTTCATTGAATAATCCTACAATTTAAGAGAGTATACCAACATTGTAAACCTAGGCATAAACTTACAATTAGGAAAGCTTATCATGATGTTCACATATCTCACATTGAACTCGTTAGTCTCCCAATACTATATTGCCACCTCTCACTCGGCTAGATGCCAATCCGAGGGTGGATTGGCTAACACTTCAGCCACCGTCGTGAATCGGTTACAGTGCTTTTAGATTTTTGAAAGAAGTTAACTAGCATATTGATTGAATCACCAATATACCAAATGTACTAACTTTCTTTCCCTTTGCTGGGGGTATTATGATGTACCTTTGCTGCCTGATGCAAGATCCCTTCATCGAGCTTGGGATCATCACTCCGATCAAAAATAGTCTGTATAACATTCAATACATAGATAAACCAGATATTTAATAAATGTTTTAAATGATTTGCTTAATTGAACATACTTTCATATCAGAAATGAGGGACGCCTTTAGAGCGGCGGGGACATTCCTAATGTCCGTTGTAATTAGTGGTACATTCATCTGCACCGTGATGGACATCCGCTTGGAAAATTGGCATGCATACTCCCCTAAAGCCCATCCTACCCTATTTAGTTGCATCTTCACCCCATCTCTCCAAGATTTATTTTATTTAATTGAATGAATTTAGGAGAACTCCTCTCCTGACAAAATTTACCTATTTAAGAGCATCTCATTCATTTGTATGATTTAAAAGAATAAGACATTATTTAAATTCATACTTGAAAATGAAACATCGATCTCTGGTGGACATTGCAGACTGACCGCAACCCATCATACTCGTCCTCAACTCGAGGGATATCTCAAGCCCCCTTAACCACCTCAGACTATGGTGTCTTACCTTCTCGATCATCCTCGGGTTTGTCATTCCGTCTAGAAAAGCTGGTCTGAGCCATCTACATCGTTTTAGAAAAAAATGTTGAAGAGGTAGCTCATGGGAGCATAACGTCTAATCTTGGAGGTGTCTGTAGTGTCCGACAATTCAGATCCGACAATTGTAGTATCAACCCTCTCTCGATAATCGGCTCGTGAACAACCAAATCAAGCAAACAATCAACCCAAAATGTACGATATTGCAATGCAAAATATGTGAGTCATAATTTATTTTTTATTTTAACATTATAAATATGTATATAATGAATAAGTGTAAGTGTCGAATAATAGAGAGAAAGTTTCAAATATGTGAGTTATTATCAACAAATAAACAACAATTGTTTTTGCGCTTTTATGTTTTTTTGTAAGTTTTTAATTATATTTAATGTTTATGGGTTTTTAATATTATATATTTTTATTGTTATTTTTAAATTTTTAAATTTAATTTATTTTTAGTTTTTTCATTTTCATTTTTTTTAAATATATAATCAGTATATATCTATATATAATAAAATGTGTATTATAAATACTATATATGATACATATAACATATATATTAAACTCCAAGAAATATATGCAAGTACAAACATTTTTATTTTTTAAAGGTTTTAAATATAATAATAGGTTTTTGTAAATTATAATTATAACTATAATATGTATATAAGTACATATAATATATATAGTCTATAAGGGTTTTATATTTCAAATAAAACTATATATAATTAAAATTTATAAAATAAAATGTTTTTTGTTTTTTTTCTAATTTTTTTCTATTTTCATTAGTTTTATATAATTTTGTCTATTTTTTCAGTATATTTAGTTAATAAATATATCAAAATAGTAGCCTATAATAATTGGACGAATTGTTTTGGGTTTCAAAAATAGATAATAAGTTCGAAAATTCTCAAAATATTTTGAATATGTGTTATGTAAATAAAAATATATAACTAAAAACTAGTTTTTTAGATTTTATAGGATTTTGTTAATTTTTTTAGGGTTAGGAGGTTTTTAATTTTTAAGGGTTTCTTTTAATTTTTATGATTTTTGATATGGAGTTGTAATATTTAGTAATATATAATGTCTATTTTTTTGGAATTTTGGTTTTATAATTATTTATATTTTTAAATCAAAGTAGGGAATAAATAGATCCTAAATGATTTTTAAAAAAAAATGAAAATAAAAATATGGCATGAACAACCTGAAGCATTTACTATAATTTTTCAAGATTTTACAAGCATCAGAGATATTTAAACAAAAAAGAAATGTAACAGAATAAATAAAGTGCCTGATAGGGGTATTTTTGTAATAAACGTAAAGTACAAGCGTTGCCTTGCAAAATAAAGCGCTTGATAATGGTATAGCCAGTAGGGTACGACTACAATTTACCCACCTTACGTGGTCCGTCACACAAGATGAGCTAGCATGGACTTAAACGTAATATTCAAAAGGTTTCAAGGGATCCATGCAATTTCAACACAAATTATAAAGCGGTACTTAATATTTATATGATCTTTCAAAAAATACAAGAAAAGATGGAGTCCACTTAGATATTTATAGATTTATGATGCTTCATTGGATGGAAGACGAAACCACGTGGAAGATTGGGCAACTCTGCGGCATTCATTTTGCTGCGAATCAAACAACTAGGACTACATTTGGAACCCAGGCTTGATCTGACGATTGGGGGGGGTCGGTGTAAGAACGAGGAAGAAGGTCTTCTTCTCTGATTTTCATTCGATTGGAACTCCTTTCTCCGGCCACCAAATGCCTCGCCAATAGGTGCTTCACCTTCCTGAGAGGGCACGACTTCATCAGGAAGGGTCACAATAGCCCAAGGTCCATCAGAGAGACCCTGGAGCTCGATGCACCTGGAGATCATGGTTAAATCTCTACGAGGTGCTCCATTCTATACTATGCTCGGGTTCCTACACAAAAATATTATCGAGGATGAGAGGGCCGCTCTCAACCCTATTTTGAAGATGTGGGCATGACAAATGAAGGAGATGGAAAAGATCCAACAAAGGTGAAGGGGGAAGCTCGTTAGACCTCAACTCATGCATAATCAAGGTTGAAAATGAGTGTGTGTTGTAGAGAAGATTTAGGGGAGTGATGATGAGGCGGAACAGGGGATGGGCATAGTCATAGAACATGTGAATTTGAGCTAGAGTAGAATCCCCAACAAATCTAACAATCTAAAATTACGTAACCCTACGAATTAATTAAATAAGCTAATGCTAATTCTAAGATAATGGATGGAAAATGCACGAAATAAACTACCTAGTTGCTCAGACAAGTGTTCTTACCTAGAGCAGATGAAGCTCACTAGAGTTAGGCGGTGGAGCTTAGATCACCACTCTCCACACCTTCTCCTCACCAACAAGGCTTGGAGCTCGATGTTGTCACTAAGGAGGCTCGATAGGGGGGTCCTACTAAGTATATGGCTATGTAAGAGTGATCAAAACTTAAATAGAGTGGTGGAGATGTGATTTTATATAACTGGAGATGGGTGACGTTAGAGGGTTGTTATGTACGGGAAGAACAAGGTTGGTAAAGGCTAGAGGTGTGGCGAGGATTAGGGATGTGGGTGGATCAGAGAAGAGAGGATTTCAAGGGTAGAAGGGGCATGGATAGGGAGTGAAAAAATTGAGAAAAGTGTGTGGTTGACATGGGTCAAAGTGGAAGGAAGGACCATTGACCAAAGGTCAATAATTGGGAGCTTATGATTGCTCCACGCGGGCCAATCAGAAAATGAATGGTAGAATTTTGTTATTTAATTAGTTTAAAATTAATAAATGATTTTATTGATTTTAGGTTAAAACGAAAAATATTTATTATTATGCGTAGTATTTTATTAAGATTGTTATTAATTTTTACAAGTTAATCTATTATGTCCTAATATTTACATGTATATACATAGGTATGTATACATGTATTTATTGCACTGTATATTTATTTATTATTTTATATTTTATAATTTTTATATAAATTCTATATTTGTAACTTATTTAAATATATATTTTCATATACTTAATTTATTTTTAAAAGTTTATTTATCATCACAAATAAATATATGTAGCACAGGGAGATATTCCAATAGGATGCAACCTTCACGAGTTCAGAAAGGCCACCCTCTATTTATAGAAAATAAGAACACTTTAATAGAATATGTATATAATTTGTATTGTTGCTGCACATTATAAATATAACACCGCATAAATAATTTCACATTATAATACAAACATTAAAACTGCACATTACAATACAGATTGTATACACATTCTACTAAAGTCATCATATTTTGTATAAAAAAGGGATCGACCTTCATGAACGTAGGAAAATTTGTGTACTAATTGAAGGAAATCCATGCATCATATATGTATAGTTAACATATATATTCCATAGCTTTATTTATTTTTATAAATTTTTAATGATTTTTATAATTTTATTATTGAAGTGTATTTTGCATAATATTTACAAATCTATAAAAATATAAGATGCTAAATACAAATATATTGATTATTATATATAGGTATATTGTACAATATGGACCCTAAAGCCAACTTTTACATCTCAACTCCAAATTGAATGAAATCACCTTCATTAGATAGATAATTAAATTTTATGAATAATTAAGCTTTTTGTCAAATTTGAGTATGCATGGAGGAGATAAATGTGTGGGAGGTTTTCTTTGCCGTTTTTTATTCTGTGTGCCCTGGGTGCACTGTGTATTATTTTTGAGTGAGATAAATTTTGTATTTTTCTTTGTATTTTTATGTACAATGTTCGTGTTGAGAAATTATTTATTTGAGGTATAAATAACAAAGAATGAAATATGTCCCAAAATGTAATTATTGATGAATAAAAATTAGGCTTTTCTGGTATTTTCTGTACAATTACGCTGCCCTATCTCTCCCTACTTTTTCCTTGTCGACCAAGTCATCATGATGACTAGGTCGTGGGGTCTTGGATTACTCAGTGTCTTTGAGTCTTCATTCATTTTTCCTTTATTCTTTTATTTGGAATTAAATACAATATTTTATACAGTATTTACTGGTCAATTATTGAGTGTTATTTTGCACAAATTAATGTTATATACATGTATTTAGTTAGGGATTTAATGCTAAAATGAAATAATAAAGGTGGTGAAATGGAGATTCATCACCCCATATACTTGCCTTTGTTAGTCCCTAGCAAACACTTGTGACAATAAGTGCAAAAAAGAAAATAAAGAAAAGAAAAAGAAAGAACTTGAACTGATTTTTGACTTCTAAACTTGAATTTATAAAATCAAAGTTTAGAGCTCAATTAATACCTTTGGATTCTTGGTGTGTTCAGAACCACATTAAGGTTCCATAATCCTACCATTCCATTCAATTCACCATCTGATCATAACCATCCTCTCAATCGCATACTCTCACAATCCTGAAATGACATGAACCATGTATGTGAATTTGCTAGCTCTTCCAAGACAAATCACTACATTATCAAGAAGACTGCTTCACTATTAACTCGTCCTCGGGGAGATGGCTATTTCCTTATAGGGTCAAGTTCACGCTAGTTCACAACCCAAAAGGGAGAAGCTAGAAGAATGGGAAAGAAGTGGGAATGGACCAATGTAGTAGCATCCCTTGTTAAGCTCGACTAGTGTAACAAAGTCTTCACCAAGAAGTAGGTTCCTTCTTGAAGCTCAATAATTTTGTGGAAAAATTGGTGTAGGATTCTTTTGGATATCTTTCTTTGTTTTACGTTACTCTGCATTCTTCTTTTGCCCCGACAAATATAGAATCTTTTGATCTGCCCATGTTTTGGGATCTTGGAAAATGTTGTGCTAACAGATCATTTCTTATCTGAAGCATTGTTTCAATCCAATCTCTAGTCGTTAGATGTCCTTGCTACTAGAAGAAGTGGGTTGAAGTACCGGTTTTAACAGTCTCCAATAATGGTTTCTCAGCCACCCCTGACGAAAAGGCCTAGTATCGTCCCAACTTAGACTCTAAGATCATTTAGCAATCCATCTGGGTCGACTTAAGTGTCAAGTGCGAGGTTTCTAGTCAAGCCACTATCTCAAGAGTCATACAGATGACATGAAGGGTTCTAGTTAGACACAACGAATCAAATCTTCAATATAATCTCATGGATCCTAAAGAAATAAGTCAAGGTGACCTGAAGCATCTCAATGTCCTTAATCATATCCTCTGAAATTAAGGGATTAAGGTCTATAACAAGCTCTAATCTTTAGACTTTATTTAGACTTGTTTTGTCTATATCATTTCAAAAAATGCAAATGCTATGTACCATACAAGAGAATTTTTCGTGAAGCAATATCGCTCCGATCTTCAAACTTTATTTAGAGTTGTTTCGTCTAGATCATTTCAAAAAATGCAAATGCTATGTACAATGCAAGAGAATTTTTTATAAAACAATACCACGATGTTAAACTTTTTTAAATTTTTTTAAAAGTTTTGCAAATTTTTATGTAATTTTTTAAAAAAAAGTATCAAAAATTTATGGGGTTTGAAAATTTTGATTTTTTAGGGAATTTTAATAAGGAAAAGTGAAAGAAGGTTATACAAATGTTTACATGGGAGCACGCCAATATTTGAAAAGATTAGGGCATGAATTTTCCTAGAAGTTATCAATATTCCTCTTTATTTATATTTGCATAATTATTCTAATCACCTCTCATGTTTGACTTTGGTGTGAGGGCTCGTGGATCAGGAGAGGACTTTTTTGGAGGTCCAGGGCACCATACTGATGCGGAGATCAGTTCTTTTGGATGATACGACATGAGAGAGCAACAAAAGATGACCAAGATTTGAGAATAGCAACAATAGTGTAGCTAAGATTAGATTTTTATTTTTTTTGGTGAGAAAGTGATTAAATATTTGTAATAATTAAGACACTCTCATGACACTTAGATTTTTCGGGTCTAGATTTTTTGGGTCTATTTTACCAACTGCATGTTCACTTGGAGATCCAATCAGATTTTCTTCTAGTTTTCATAGCATTCTATTTTTATTCTCCCTATTTTCCCTTTGTTTCATTTCACTTCTCATGATTTTAGTTTTTCTCTTTATTTTTATTTTACATATTTTCATATTGATCCTTTGGTAATTAGTTTTATTGCTTGGTAATTAGGTCCAAATACCTAATATCTTAAATGTGTGTACAGACTTATATACGCTTGGAATTAGTCATCAAATCAAAACATTATTCACAAGAATAACGAATCCTGTTCTAGGGTGATTTCATCCAATGCATCATATAGATTAGTTTTAATTATGTATGCAGATCACTTGCATGTAGAGCGCCAATGTAAGGTGCGCGTTCCCATCTCTAGCATTTACATCCATAGTTTCTCATGCATTGACTTTTCTGTCATCCATCCCTTATTTTATGGTACTTAGAATAAAAAATAAACCGAAAAATTTGTTAGGAGATTGCATGAAAAAATTAAAAAAAGTAAAAACCTAAATAAAATCGGGACTACTAACATCACTTGATTAAAAATAAAACGTAACAGATTCATTGATTTGGGAAGAGCAACTCGTCATTGGATGTAGGTACTCTCGTGACTGAGTAATGCATGTACACTTAACGAGTAGATCTCAAAGTTCTAGACTTGTGCTCTAAGCATTTGGACTTTATCTAGGGTCCTATTATTGCCGCAAGCACTTGCCTTATACCTTTATTAAGTAGTTTTGTGTTAAAGTAGGTGTGATTTACCTACTCTAACACGAACTACACTAGGTGACCACACTTATGAGTTTGACATAAATAAATACTTGAATCACCTAGATCTAAAATTGAAAAGATAACAACCAAACTCCTACGATCATCACTTAGTTGAGTATGTAAATTTGGATTATGCTTTGCTTTTGACTATGATTAGGATTCATTGTGTTTCACTTACTTTGAGTTTCTAGCAATCTTTGACTTTTGTTTCATTTTTTATGTTTGTTTTTTTATATGTGTCATCATGATGGGTTGTTGTTCACGTCAGTCGAATCTTGTAGCTTCTTTTCATAAACATCATCCATGTTTCCCTGGTCTGGTTCAAGACGACTCTCATATTAAACCACAATTGTGTCTTATTCGGTATGACATCGATCCCTGCCATGTCAGTGTCTTGTATAGTGCTTTGTTCTATACTTTTTCATCCTTGTCCTCTTTGTTCTGACCCATGTCACATTTTATCTCTTTTGGGCATGGCATGCTATGAGTTAAGGCCCGTGTTGAGGATACTGAGCAAATGATTGAGTCGGACATATATCATATTGGAATGAAGGTGCAATCATTCAAGATGTAAGACCAGATTGGTGTGATGATTTTCTTGAGGATTCATATATTACACACCAGGCAATGGATGTGATCACTGAGGTAGTACAGATTTTGAATGATGATATAAACATTGTGAGTTTCCATTTTCATACATTGATCCATTTTTCATTGGTTCCCCAGCCATAGTTCGATTCAATTCCACACTTCATAGGTCAACATTCTAGTATATCATCTCTTCCAGCATTCCAAGATTAGGAGCCCACGTTGTCTCAACTATTCTATCAGCCGATCCACTTTTCATGCCATGACCTACCAGATTCCATTCCTCATAGGAACTTCTTAGACCATTATGGATATTTTGGACCATTCCAACATCATGGGCCATCTGAGGACCACCATTTTGATATGCCTGATATAAATAGCCCCACATATGAGCCATTTATCCTTTGGATTGAAAAGAACGATAGATTTTTTGAGGACCAGATGATTGCTAGTATCACCCCATTCTTCACTTATGGGGTTGCTTCCATCCTCGAGGGTTATCTACAGGTGGATGCAACATCTTATTTATACATGGTTTCACTTCCTGATTGTGCATCCAATCGGTTAGATCACGAGATCGTGTCTTTTGAGTCTTCTCTCCTTAACAACCCTTACAAGGATGAGCTATGCCTTGAGATATTCGATGATTTTTCTCCATTATGTGCATCAGATATCTAGTTTCATAATGAGTCTCTTGATCTTGACTTTTCATATCATTTAGAGACTATGATTGACATGGAGGATTCTACGAAGGATCCTTCTTTCTTCATGTTAGTTTGTATCAACTCTATTCATTCACTCTATTCTGATATTAAGCCAATGCTTCCTTTGACGCTATTAGTTCCTGGCTTATTTTTATATTCTATTCTCCTGATAGAAAACCCCCACTTTACTATTTATTCGGGTGTTTCGATTTTCACTGTTGACTTTATTCTTGTTCTTACACTGAGATAATGATGAGAGTAGCACATTCTATTTGTTGATGTCATCCTGAACCTTGATACAAAGTTGTCCTAGCCTTTACTGTTGGACATGTGAGCCCACGGCGAGCCATTATGCAATAAATGTTATTGCGAACATCATTCCCTGATCTGAAATGAAGAATAAAATAATTTGCATAATAGGTCCCTCTGTACAATTAGGGTTATGTACCGTGGCTATCTTAATGATCATACAGCTGTTGATTCAGTTATTGAATCATAGAGGCTGGTGTTTGGATGAATATCTAAAGGGTTAGATTGAGGACTCATCAAGCACCGTCAAATGATTATTAAGATGTGATCTCCAGCCTGAGTAGGAGATGGCAATCCTTTCTCACATAGGTTGATATCTGACCGACCTCTTGATGCAGGTCCTCTGCATAGGAATAGAGATTCGGAGGTGTCAGATTAGTTAGGTCAAAGAGTTGACTTAACGAGATCGAGATAACCTAAGTCCTATGTTGAATGTTGTCACAGCATAGGCACGCATCCTTTGACCGGAGACAGGTGTGTTACTATATGTCTAAGTGTGTACATTTGGCAGACCAATAGGTTGATGACCTAACCAAGGTCTATACACCGGTGCGCTGGTGTGCATGTAAGGGCATATGAGTAATACGATCTCTCAAAGGGATCATACAGGTTCACTACTGAACCGGAAGACATGAGCTCACTCATGAGATATTGGGAAGAATCAAATTCCGTGCACGGTCGTCTCGCTTTGGAAGCTTGACTGAATTTGTAGGTTTGATATATACTTTTGGAAAGTATATGATCAAGACCTAGGTATGATATATGCTTTTGGAAAATATATGATCGATACCAAATCCCAACGATCAAATCAGAAACTTGGTGATCAAATCCTGAAGAAGACAGTGTAAAATAGATCTTGATCTTCAGGTTGACCATAGGTCTTCCAGTATGCAGGATGTACATGTATTGGGAATACCTGAGGGTGATGTGATCATGAACGATTATATATCCATGACGCTTCCATTCCGAGGGAGTTGCAGGAACTGAGTTTACTAAATTTGGACTTCATTTGCTCAAGATATGGCTTTTTGAATTTGAGTATATTCACTGTTGCGGGAACTGCGGATTTGAACGTGATTAATGAGATAATTACGATTTTAATCCTCCTTGAAATGCGTGAATTATCACTTGGGTTCTTTAATAAATCAAATAGGCAATCTTTGGAAACTGAGTTTGCATTTTTTGGATTTAAATTGATCAAGATAAGTTAATTTTAGTGATTGGGGGTCACTGCTGGAAATTAACAATTTCTTGATCTTGAACCTTGTGATATGTCATTCAATTATCATGATGAAAATTAATTGTTAATTTTCTGGAATAATTAGTGATAAATATTTGTGAAATATTTAAAGAAATAATTATTTCATTGAATGACACTTGCCTAAACCACAATGATGAGATATTAGATCTTGATCATTGGTTCATCAACAAACATTGCCTTCATGAAAACTATAGTTTATCCTACAGTATTTGTAAGACAACTTTTACATGAAAAACCCTTTTTCTTGAATAGGATTGGGGATTTGTCTAGCAAATCTCCTTATAATCAAAAATGTTTTGATTTATATTATATGGTATAATTTCGGTTGAAAAACCGATGAACATCTCAAAGTACATGATGGTCTATCTAGTATTATCCTTTCCCGAGGCGGATGTGGTGCCTAGTCGGAGAGCATTGGGGTAGCGGGTTGCAACGTATGTGGTCCGTCCCACTCTCGTCGGTACTGGCCATGACAGCGGGTAGGGACTGTATAATACCGGAGACAGACAATGTGTATTTTTCTAATTATTAAAATTCGAATAATACGTACTTTGAGTATATACCTACTATTCAAGTAAAAGACATGTTTGTTGATTGATGATTGGATTGATGATTAATTTAATGTGATTAAATTAATTATATCCAATAAACACTCTATTATGAATAGATGTGTATTTCCCTTGGAAGAATTAATTATGTGAATATGATTCATGATAATTAATTACAATTTGAATATGAGGTGGAGTATCACATAAGTGACATCCATGGTCTCCCGTCAAGGCGAAGGGTTCCGTCGCCAGGGACTGTATGTAGGAGACGCCTGTCCGAAGTGACAGATCCTATATGCAAGCGCATCTGGATCGGGCTCTTTGCTTCTCAAAAGGGTAAGGCCGTATGCGTAGTGACCCCAATATCGAGTCCTCATATTATTGGGGCGATATTGGATTGCGCATAGCGAGTTCTAATCCTGTTGACGGTTGGTTCAATTAGCAACGGGTCAACATCATCTTAGGGGTGGTGGGCCCGGGTGTTAAAGACCGAATTGGGAATGCAAGTTGGACTTGCAAAGCGGAATGAGTTCCTGCTTCTTTTTATCGGAGTCGTAAGTTCTCATATTATTGGGATGCGACAAAGATAGGAAAGGAGATCCCAGATCTTGCTAGAGATATAATGGTAAGAATATCTGTTACATTGAAAGTGATTAAGGGAATGAACTTTCAGTGTTGACAAGGCAAGACAACTTTGATATAAAAATTCCTAAATCAAAGTAAAACATGTAAATATAATTTATATACCCTTATGCAAATTTCTTATTTCAGATAATGCTTCATTAAACCCACTCAATGTTATACTCAATAATAACCAGTAAAATATCTTGGATTGGACTCATGATCCAGATATTGTAGTTGCAATTGGACACATAATGTATGTGGTTGCAGTGTGCAAGTCCCCTCAACATAATGAGGAAGGACAATTAAATAAGACAATAAGACATCACCTTAGGGTTTGTATGTCTCTATAGTCTTGATCTTTCATCGAGTGTACTTTGGAAGTGACAAGTCGATGATGATCGTAATTGTCGAATAATCCTTATAAAATTAAAAGAAGATTTTTTGGCATATATATGTGCTCTAGACATTTAATCATGAATGACATGGTTCTCTGCATTATGCAGAATGGTGGCTCAAAAGAGATGATGTATTCAAAATGTTTGAATACCTACCTGAACCTAAGTCTCTTACAGTTAAGATGTATGTAGATATGATGAGTGTCATCATCCTACTATCTATACTATAGTCATTCATGAAGCTTGATAATATTCACAATGTATGAATTTACTGAAGCTCGTATAAATGTTGAAGTGCTCTTGTATTGAAATCTTTTGAATTCAACATAAGAGATTCTTTGTCTTGGACAATGGTTGTTTATAGATGAAGAGAGCACAGTGGAAGCATGGGTTGGACCCATGTGAGAAGGAAAATCAAAGAGTTGATTGTACTTCTGTGACTTCCATATGACATCCAAAGAGTTGGATGAATGCCAATACTGCATTAGGTTGATCTGTTGATAGTATGACTATCAAGTCTATCTAAAATCCTTAGTGAAGGACTCAGATAGAGCATCGGAATAATCTAAATGTAATCATTGACTCTGACTTTCTTATTTCATAAGATTAAGTCTGACAATTGTATCACAATCTTCTAATGACATTTGCAATTGGTTGCATATATATATATATATATATATATATATATATATATATTAGAAGATTAGAAATTTGATCTTAAGGTTTAGAAGCCATCTACATGGATATTGTTGTAATTGTTGCAGCAATCTCTATTGGATAGATAGACCTCATATTCTCAGTGGGAGAGCCCTTGGTCCTGGAGAATGTCTCTATGACCTAGATAGTAGAGTACACTCATTGTTTGTTTCTAAATGTTGGAAATAAACATGAATTCTGAGATAGAACTATCATAAAGGTTATGATGGATATATTTCAGATAGTAATCTAACATGTAGTGGACTCCACAAAATTAGAAAATTAATGAATGGTTCATTAAGATTTATAATACTGAAAATCAAACCTTATAAGATCAATAGGAGGATGAAGATCATTTGACAATGATCTGGCATCAAGCCTTGGACATTTGTCTGTTGATTTGATCAATAGACTAGTAAGACATGAAACTTTAGAATGTCTAAAATTTCAAATCTTACATACTTGTGAATATTGTATTCAAATTAAAATGTACACCCTTCTTTGGGAATGGTGTTAGATGTCGAGGTATTCAAGATCTCATACATATTAATGTATGTAGATCATCTATATCATATTAAACATTATAGATATGTGATATCTATTGATGATTATGTATGATATGAGATTTCTTCTCTTCACTTGAGAAACCTTTGAAATGTTCAAAGATTTCATAATTTTGGTTTAGAACCAAAATTTGAAGGAAGATCAAATGAATTTGATCTAACCAAGGTAGCAAGTACCTATTAGATAAAATTCAAAGAATACCTTATGGAGATATGAATATCATTTCTATCTCACTCCTCCTAATAAACTTGAACTCAATAGAGTTGTAGGGAGATACAATTGAATCATGTGTGACATGATTTGATCAATGATGAATTTTAGCATAATTATCCCTTAGTTTCCTGGTATATATGTGTAGTAGAGACTACAATATATATCCTTAATAAGGTTCCATACATGTAAGTTGGAATCTAGCACTTGAGAGTGCTACTTCATTAGTAAAATAAAGGATGGTATTAGATACCTACTTTATAATCCTGAGATTCGTAAAAGATCTCATCTCTGAGAATGTGATTATTAGAGTATGACTCTCTTGAGAATCAAGATGAAAATGAAGTGTAGGAACTCATTTAATCATGAGAAGATAATGAGGCTCCTAAAATCAGAAACTTAAAGGATAATTAAAGATGAAACATTAATACCTCTTCAAATGAGTTTGAGGATGTATTCCATGTGTCAGTTAAGTCTGACAATGATCGGATTTCATGTGATGAAGATCCTGAGGATCATGACATGGAAAGATGGATATTAGCAATAAAGTCTAGAGTAGACTTCATATAAAGTGTTGTATATGGACCCTCGGGGATCCACCTACATGGGTAAGACTCATTAAGGTGTAAATGGATCTTCAAGAGAAAGGGAACCTGATGAGAAGGTAGAGACCTTCAAAGCTCGGTTCGTAGCCATGAGCTACACATCGGAAGAGAAGACATTGCTTGCAATGAGACTTGCTCTTCGGTAATCATGCTTAAAATCATCAGAGTATTGCTAACCTTAGCTACACAACTTGACCATTTCATCTTCAAGATGTAAGTCAAGATTGCATTCCTCTAAAGAATACCTCTCTGAGGATATTCACATGAAGTAGCCCCAGGGCTTCATGTTTGGGGAAAGTAAATTGTGAAAGCTAAAGAAATCCATCTGTGGACTCAAATAAGCTTCTTGTTGTTGAAACATAAGATTTGATGAAATTATAAATGTTATGATTTCAAATAGAATCTTGATGTACCATGTGATTCTTAGTGGGAGTGCCATTGTGTTCATCGTACTAAATGTAGATAATATCCTAATCATTTGGAATGATATAAGGATGAGAATAAGTGTTTTATAGACTGGCTATTCCATACCTTGAGATATGATCTCAAGAATACCTCTTAGATCTTAGTTCTGAAGTTGTTCAGAAGCAAAGAAGAGAGGGTATTGGGACTGTCACATTTGTAGTACACCTTGGACATATTCCATTCTTGGAAATTCCAAGAAAGGCTTCCTTCCCTTGAAATCTGGTACTGACCTATCTAAAGGGATAGCACCTCGAAGAGTTGAGGAAGTGAATGCTAGAACTGCTTGCACTTGTGCATCAGTTACGGAAAGCTAGGTGTATGCTAGATGTGTACAAAAGCCAGATATCTGCCATGCAGTGGGAGTAGTAAACTGTTACTAATCCTACTATGGAGAGAAAACACTTGATTGCAGTAATAACAAAATCTTCAAAGATGACAAGGCTTTAGAGATGGTGATCTCTAAGTCTTATCTTCAAGAGCTTAAGACTTTATAGATAGAGATCTAAAAGGTCTTAACTGCGGATACCTTGAGAGATAGTGATCTCCCGGAATAAGGGTATTCTGATAAGGATTATGGAAATACTGGTTATAATAGTCATTGAGCAATAGTGTCGAGGACACTGTAACTGCTTTGATAAGATAGAGTATTGGTTGCATTAGATGCAACATTCGCATTGGATGCGAGCACTATTACCTAGGGATATACAAGTGCCGTAAAAGGACTTGGCATAGTCTTTTGGGAACAGAGTGACTGATCAGCTTACCTATCTATTTCTGAATAGCATATGATTGTCACATGAGTGTGGTTTAAATGATTAGCCCATTAATGGCTCTTTGGGCTAGTGGGAGACTGTTGGACATGTGAGCCCACGGCGAGCCATTATGCAATAAATGTTATTGCGAATATCATTCCCTGATCTGAAATGAAGAATAAAATAATTTGCATAATAGGTCCCTCTGTACAATTAGGGTTATGTACCGTGGCTATCTTAATGATCATACAGCTGTTGATTCAATTATTGAATCATAGAGGCTGGTGTTTGGATGAATATCTAAAGGGTTAGATTGAGGACTCATCAAGCACCGTCAAATGATTATTAAGATGTGATCTCCAGCCTGAGTCGGAGATGGCAATCCTTTCTCCTCTTGATGCATGTCCTCTGCATAGGAATAGAGATTCGAAGGTGTCAGATTAGTTAGGTCAAAGAGTTGACTTAACGAGATCGAGATAACCTAAGTCCTATGTTGAATGCTGTCACAGCATAGGCACGCATCCTCTGACCGGAGACAGGTGTGTTACTATATGTCTAAGTGTGTACATTTGGCAGATCAATAGG
Source organism: Ottelia alismoides (assembly GCA_037367405.1). Taxonomy (NCBI): domain Eukaryota; kingdom Viridiplantae; phylum Streptophyta; class Magnoliopsida; order Alismatales; family Hydrocharitaceae; genus Ottelia; species Ottelia alismoides. The sequence goes on along the minus strand of JAZKJV010005726.1, from coordinate 11,867 downwards.
TTGATGACCTAACCAAGGTCTATACACCGGCGCGCTGGTGTGCATGTAAGGGCATATGAGTAATACGATCTCTCAAAGGGATCATACAGGTTCACTACTGAACCGGAAGACATGAGCTCACTCATGAGATATTGGGAAGAATCAAATTCCGTGGACGGTCGTCTCGCTTTGGAAGCTTGACTGAATTTGTAGGTTTGATATATACTTTTGGAAAGTATATGATCAAGACCTAGGTATGATATATGCTTTTGGAAAGTATATGATCGATACCAAATCCCAATGATCAAATGAGAAACTTGGTGATCAAACCCTGAAGAAGACAGTGTAAAATAGATCTTGATCTTCAGGTTGACCATAGGTCTTCCAGTATGTAGGACGTACAAGTATTGGGAATACCTGAGGGTGATGTGATCATAAACGATTGTATATCCATGACGCTTCCATTCCGAGGGAGTGATGAAACAGGTTTGGATTTTAGTGACTCCTTCCAGTAGAGAAGCAATCTGATCTTAGTCTAAGTGTTGGACATTGATCTGAATGAGATTCAGATTCAATGAGAAGATTGGATTTGCGGTCTTGATTTAATCAAGCATCTGTGGGAGGTTCGTACGATCTGGATTTGAGACGAGATCTCAACATCCAAGTCACTATACGTGGAACAATACAATCGCCATGTCCTTATCTCCAAGTATCTGCGGAGAAAGCACATTATTCTTGAAAGGGTTCATGAATAATTCATTTGATGAAATGTATATCCAAGCAAGGACTTGATGAGATTCAATTATCAAGCATAATATGAATATGATTCATATTATTATCCAAGATAATTAAATGAGATTTAATTATCAAGGATTAGAGAATGTGGATAATACTATCCATGATATATGTGTATTATAAATGTGATTTATAATATGTATATATAAGAGAGAGAATTTAAGTAAATAGCATTTATTAACTAATAGTGTGAATTGGATTCACATTTGTTAATTAATTGGAAATGCAATTTACAAATTAGTTTGGGTTGTGAATATTATTCACATAATGTTCAATGGCATGATTGAAATATTCACAAGTTAATTTGGAATTAATTTGGTGGATATTTTTGCAATAATTGAGAGATAAAATAATATAATAAAAAGGAGAAATAAAGCCACCAAATTTAGAGGTGACGTCACCCATGAAAAAGTCATGGGTGACGCCCCTTGATTTTAGGAGGCTATATTGACTCTATTTTATTATCTTGATTTATATCTTAACTAATTTATTTATGTTAAATTAAAATGTGTTGATAATGTTGCAACATATATTTAATTTAATTATAAATAAATGTTGTTGGTTTTAACCAACAACAATTATAGCCATTGATCTTACATAGACCAAGCCTAGCCGTTGGATCTATGAGTCCATGGATTGAGATCCAATGGATCCTAAACTAATATAAAAGGAGGGCTAGGGTAGCCTTCCAAGGTACATCATTAAGAGTTGTACAAGGTGACAACTCTCTCCCTCTCTCTTTCTCATTCTCGCCCTCTCTCTCTTTCTCTTCTCCATTAAGTGGCCGTCCACTTTGTATTGAGAAGGAGAGACTCTCGGCTTCCTCTTCGAGCGACTCGTGGATCTCCATCTTCTTTGGAGTTGCTTACTCTAAAGGAAGACGACGGATTTCGTTTGACGAAATCGGGGGAGCCATCGCTTGGATCTTCATCGAGGATTGAGGGAAGGAACGTGACTCATCATTACGCCCGCAAGTGCGTTCTTCGTGGATCAGACTTAAGATAGGAAGATTTCTACTTTGGGATCTAGCGATCACAACCACGCTCCAAGACTTATTCCTTATACTTGGTGGTTTGATGAAACGATTCGAGAAGTGTTCTCGTGATCATGTGGTTTCATCCTTAGTTTAAAAAATTTTAATTTCCGCTGCATCTAGCGACTAGTGCGACTAGTTGCCCCGATTGCATACGATACGATCGACACGCTTCCGTGATGCGCTTAAGGATTCTCAATATCCTTCAAGTGGTATCAGAGCCAGGTTGAATAAGGATTTGGATATGATCCATAGACCTTAAACGATTTGGTTCTTGAAAGGGTTGCGAAATTTTTACTGCATTTCAATTTTCGCACCTCTGTCTATATGAATTTTTTCGGCACTGTTTAAAATATTTAAACACGAAATTTTCAATAGGATTTTGTTCTCCATTAAACAAGGAAACCATATGACTTGAGTTTACTAAATTTGGACTTCATTTGCTCAAGATATGGCTTTTTGAATATGACTATATTTACTGTTGCGGGAACTGCGGATTTGAACATGATTAATGAGATAATTACGATTTTAATCCGCCTTGAAATGCGTGAATTATCACTTGGGTTCTTTAATAAATCAAATAGGCAATCTTTGGAAACTGAGTTTGCATTTTTTGGATTTAAATTGATCAAGATAAGTTAATTTTAGTGATTGGGGGTCACTGCTGGAAATTAACAATTTCTTGATCTTGAACCTTGTGATATGTCATTCAATTATCATGATGAAAATTAATTGTTAATTTTCTGGAATAATTAGTGATAAATATTTGTTAAATATTTAAAGAAATAATTATTTCATTGAATGACACTTGCCTAAACAACAATGATGAGATATTATATATTGATCATTGGTTCATCAACAAACATTGCCTTCATGAAAACTATAGTTTATCCTACAATATTTGTAGGACAACTTTTACATGAAAAACCCTTTTGCTTGAATAGGATTGGGGATTTGTCTAGCAAATATCCTTATAATCAAAAATGTTTTGATTTATATTATATGGTATAATTTCGGTTGAAAAACTGATGAACATCTCAAAGTACATGATGGTCTATCTAGTATTATCCTTTCCCGAGGCGGATGTGGTGCCTAGTCGGAGAGCATTGGGGTAGCGGGTTGCAACGTATGTGGTCCGTCCCACTCTCGTCGGTATTGGCCATGACAGCGGGTAGGGACTGTATAATACCAGAGACAAACAATGTGTATTTTTCTAATTATTAAAATTCGAATAATGCGTACTTTGAGTATATACCTACTATTCAAGTAAAAGACATGTTTGTTGATTGATGATTGGATTGATGATTAATTTAAGGTGATTAAATTAATTATATCCAATAAACACTCTATTATGAATAGATGTGTATTTCCCTTAGAAGAATTAATTATGTGAATATGATTCACGATAATTAATTACAATTTGAATATGAGGTGGAGGATCACATAAGTGACATCCATGGTCTTCCGTCAAGGTGAAGGGTTCCATCGCCAGGGATTGTATGTAGGAGACGCCTGTCCAAAGTGACAGATCCTATATGCAAGCGCATCTGGATCGGGCTCTTTGCTTCTCGAAAGAGTAAGGCCGTATGCGTAGTGACCCCAATATCGAGTCCTCATATTATTGGGGAGATATTGGATTGCGCATAGCGAGTCTATTCCTGTTGACGGTTGGTTCAATTAGCAACGGGTCAACATCATCTTAGGGGTGGTGGGCCCGGGTGTTAAAGACCGAATTGGGAATGCAAGTTGGACTTGCAAAGCGGAATGAGTTCCTGCTTCTTTTTATCGGAGTCGTAAGTTCTCATATTATTGGGATGCGACAAAGATAGGAAAGGAGATCCCAGATCTTGCTAGAGATATAATGGTAAGAATATCTCTTACATTGAAAGTGATTAAGGGAATGAACTTTCAGTGTTGACAAGGCGAGACAACTTTGATATAAAAATTTCTAAATCAAAGTAAAACATGTATATATAATTTATATACCCTTATGCAAATTTCTTATTTCAGATAATCCTTCATTAAACCCACTCAATGTTATACTCAATAATAACCAGTAAAATATCTTGGATTGGACTCATGATCCAGATATTGTACTTGCAATTGGACACATAATGTATGTGGTTGCAGTGTGCAAGTCCCCCCAACATAATGAGGAAGGACAATTAAATAAGACAATAAGTCATCACCTTAGGGTTTGTATGTCTCTATAGTCTTGATCTTTCATCGAGTGTACTTTGGAAGTGACATGTCGATGATGATCGTAATTGTCGAATAATCCTTATAAAATTAAAAGAAGATTTTTTGGCATATGTATGTGCTCTAGACATTTAATCATGAATGACATGGTTCTCTGCATTATGCAGAATGGTGGCTCGAAAGAGATGATGTATTCAAAATGTTTGAATACCTACCTGAACCTAAGTCTGTTAGAGTTAAGATGTATGTAGATATGATGAGTGTCATCATCCTACTATCTATACTCTAGTCATTCATGAAGCTTCATAATATTCACATTGTATGAATTTACTGAAGCTCGTATAAATGTTGAAGTGCTCTTGTATTGAAATCTTTTGAATTCAACATAAGAGATTCTTTGTCTTGGACAATGGTTGTTTATAGATGAAGAGAGCACAGTGGAAGCATGGGTTGGACCCATGTGAGAAGGAAAATCAAAGAGTTGATTGTACTTCTGTGACTTCCATATGACATCCAAAGAGTTGGATGAATGCCAATACTGCATTAAGTTGATCTGTTGATAGTATGACTATCAAGTCTATCTAAAATCCTTAGTGAAGGACTCAGATAGAGCATCAGAATAATCTAAATGTAATCATTGACTCTGACTTTCTTATTTCATAAGATTAAGTCTGACAATTGTATCACAATCTTCAAATGACATTTGCAGTTGGTTGCATATATATATATATATATATATATATATATATATTAGAAGATTAGAAATTTGATCTTAAGGTTTAGAAGCCATCTACATGGATATTGCTGTAATTGTTGCAGCAATCTCTATTGGATAGATAGACCTCATATTCTCAGTGGGAGAGCCCTTGGTCCTGGAGAATGTCTCTATGACCTAGATAGTAGAGTACACTCATTGTTTGTTTCTAAATGTTGGAAATAAACATGAATTCTGAGATAGAACTATCATAAAGGTTATGATGGATATATTTCAGATAGTAATCTAACATCTAGTGGACTCCACAAAATTAGAAAATTAATGAATGGTTCATTAAGATTTCTAATACTGAAAATCAAACCTTATAAGATCAATAGGAGGATGAAGATCATTTGACAATGATCTGGCATCAAGCCTTGGACATTTGTCTGTTGATTTGATCAATAGACTAGTAAGACATGAAACTTTAGAATGTCTAAAATTTCAAATCTTACATACTTGTGAATATTGTATTCAAAGTAAAATGTCCAATACACCCTTCTTTGGGAATGGTGTTAGATGTCGAGGTATTCAAGATCTCATACATATTAATGTATGTAGATCATCTATATCATAGTAAACATTATAGATATGTGATATCTATTGATGATTAATATGAGATTTCTTTTCTTCACTTGAGAAACCTTTGAAATGTTCAAAGATTTCATAATTTTGGTTTAGAACCAAAATTTGAAGGAAGATCAAATGAATTTGATCTAACCAAGGTAGCAAGTACCTATTAGATAAAATTCAAAGAATACCTTATGGAGATATGAATATCATTTCTATCTCACTCCTCCTAATAAACTTGAACTCAATAGAGTTGTAGGGAGATACAATTGAATCATGTGTGACATGATTTGATCAATGATGAATTTTAGCATAATTATCCCTTAGTTTCCTGGTATATATGTGTAGTAGAGACTACAATATATATCCTTAATAAGGTTCCATACATGTAAGTTGGAATCTAGCACTTGAGAGTGCTGCTTCATTAGGAAAATAAAGGATGGTATTGGATACCTACTTTATAATCCTGAGATTCGTAAAAGATCTCATCTCTGAGAATGTGATTCTTAGAGGATGACTCTCTTGAGAATCAAGATGAAAATGAAGTGTAGGAACTCATTTAATCATGAGAAGATAATGAGGCTCCTAAAATCGGAAACTTAAAGGATAAATAGAGATGAAACATTAATACCTCTTCAAATGAGTTTGAGGATGTATTCCATGTGTCAGTTAAGTCTTACAATGATCGGATTTCATGTGATGAAGCTCCTGAGGATCATGACATGGAAAGATGGATATTAGCAATAAAGTCTAGAGTAGACTTCATATACAAGTGTTGTATATGGACCCTCGGGGATCCACCTACATGGGTAAGACTCATTTAGGTGTAAATGGATCTTCAAGAGAAAGGGAACCTGATGAGAAGGTAGAGACCTTCAAAGCTCGGTTCGTAGCCATGAGCTACACATCGGAAGAGAAGACATTGCTTGCAATGAGACTTGCTCTTCGGTAATCTTGCTTAAAATCATCAGAGTATTGCTAACCTTAGCCACACAACTTGACTATTTCATCTTCAAGATGTAAGTCAAGATTGCATTCCTCTAAAGAATACCTCTCTGAGGATATTCACATGAAGTAGCCCCAGGGCTTCATGTTTGGGGAAAGTAAATTGTGAAAGCTAAAGAAATCCATCTGTGGACTCAAATAAGCTTCTTGTTGTTGAAACATAAGATTTGATGAAATTATAAATGTTATGATTTCAAATAGAATCTTGATGTACCATGTGAAGCTTAGTGGGAGTGCCATTGTGTTCATCGTGCTAAATGTAGATAATATCCTAATCATTTGGAATGATATAAGGATGAGAATAAGTGTTTTATAGACTGGCTATTCCATACCTTGAGATATGATCTCAAGAATACCTCTTAGATCTTAGTTCTAAAGTTGTTCAGAAGCAAAGAAGAGAGGGTATTGGGACTGTCACATTTGTAGTACACCTTGGACATATTCCATTCTTGGAAATTCCAAGAAAGGCTTCCTTCCCTTGAAATCTGGTACTGACCTATCTAAAGGGATAGCACCTCAAAGAGTTGAGGAAGTGAATGCTAGAACTGCTTGCACTTGTGCATCAGTTACGGAAAACTAAGTGTATGCTAGATGTGTACAAAAGCCAGATATCTGCCATGCAGTGGGAGTAGTAAACTGTTACTAATCCTACTATGGAGAGAAAACACTTGATTGCAGTAATAACAAAATCTTCAAAGATGACAAGGCTTTAGAGATGGTGATCTCTAAGTCTTATCTTCAAGAGCTTAAGACTTTATAGATAGAGATCTAAAAGGTCTTAACTGCGGATACCTTGAGAGATAGTGATCTCCCGGAATAAGGGTATTCTGATAAGGATTATGGAAATACTGGTTATAATAGTCATTGAGCAATAGTGTCGAGGACACTGTAACTGCTTTGACTAGATTGAGTATTGCTTGCATTAGATGCAACATTCGCATTGGATGTGAGCACTGTTACCTAGGGATATGCAAGTGCCGTAAAAGGACTTGGCATAGTCTTTTGGGAACAGAGTGACTGATCAGCTTACCTAGTTATTTCTAAATAGCATATGATTGTCACGTGAGTGTGGTTTAAATGATTAGCCCATTAATGGCTCTTTGGGCTAGTGGGAGACTGTTGGACATGTGAGCCCACGGCGAGCCATTATGCAATAAATGTTATTGCGAATATCATTACCTGATCTGAAATGAAGAATAAAATAATTTGCATAATAGGTCCCTCTGTACAATTAGGGTTATGTACCGTGGCTATCTTAATGATCATACAGCTGTTGATTCAATTATTGAATCATAGTGGCCGGTGTTTGGATGAATATCTAAAGGGTTAGATTGAGGACTCATCAAGCACCGTCAAATGATTATTAAGATGTGATCTGCAGCCTGAGTAGGAGATGGCAATCCTTTCTCACATAGGCTGATATCTGACTGACCTCTTGATGCAGGTCCTCTGCATAGGAATAGAGATTCGAAGGTGTCAGATTAGTTAGGTCAAAGAGTTGACTTAACGAGATCGAGATAACCTAAGTCCTATGTTGAATGCTGTCACAGCATAGGCACGCATCCTCTGACCGGAGACAGGTGTGTTGCTATATGTCTAAGTGTGTACATTTGGCAGACCAATAGGTTCATGACCTAACCAAGGTCTATACACCGGCGCGCTGGTGTGCATGTAAGGGCATATGAGTAATACGATCTCTCAAAGGGATCATACAGGTTCACTACTGAACCGGAAGACATGAGCTCACTCATGAGATATTGGGAAGAATCAAATTCCGTGCACGGTCGTCTCGCTTTGGAAGCTTGACTGAATTTGTAGGTTTGATATATACTGTCGGAAAGTATATGATCAAGACCTAGGTATGATATATGCTTTTGGAAAGTATATGATCGATACCAAATCCCAATGATTAAATGAGAAACTTGGTGATCAAACCCTGAAGAAGACAATGTAAAATAGATTTTGATCTTCAGGTTGACCATAGGTCTTCCAGTATGCAGGATGTACAGGTATTGGGAATACCTGAGGGTGATGTGATCATAAACGATTGTATATCCATGACGCTTCCATTCTGAGGGAGTGATGAAACAGGTTTGGATTTTAGTGACTCCTTCCAGTAGAGAAGCAATCTGATCTTAGTCCAAGTGTTGGACATTGATCTGAATGAGATTCAGATTCAATGAGAAGATTGTATTTGCGGTCTTGATTTAATCAAGCATCTGTGGGAGGTTCGTACGATCTGGATTTGAGACGAGATCTCAACATCCAAGTCACTATATGTGGAACAATACAATCGCCCTGTCCTTATATCCAAGTATCTGCGGAGAAAGCACATTATTCTTGAAAGGGTTCAAGAATAATTCATTTGATGAAATGTATATCCAAGCAAGGACTTGATGAGATTTAATTATCAAGCATAATATGAATATAATTCTTATTATTATCCAAGATAATTAAATGAGATTTAATTATCAAGGATTAGAGAATGTGGATAATACTATCCATGATATATGTGTATTATAAATGTGATTTATAATATGTATATATAAGAGGGAGAATTTATGTAAATAGCATTTATTAACAATACAACCCCCGCTCACCTCACTTCTTCCCATGCAACTTGATCACCCTACATCTCACTCATCGGAGGGAGATTAGGACCCGAACTTCCTTCCTCCATCCACGTCAGAAGTTAAGCACCACCTCCCACCATTTCGCTTCTCTCGTTTTGAGATCCATGTCTCTCAAATCCCAACTTTAATTAGCAGATATGAAGCAAACGTTGGGAGATTTATTTAAGATAATTAAATGTGATTTTAATTATAGAAGATGTGAATAATGTGAATGTTATTCATATTATTATTTGGGCACATGATAATAGAGATCTAAGATGATTGAATGTGATTTAATTATCATGGATATGAATAATGTAGATATCACTATCCATATTAATCATATATATTATAAATATTATTTATAATATAATAGAGAGAGCCTATTGTAATTTATATTTGTTGATTGATTATTGATGTGAATTGGATTCACATTGGATGGTTAATTGAAAATATAATTTACATTTTATTTTGAGTTGTAATTGTCATTCACATATTAGTTAATATCATGTTTACAATCTTCACAAGATATTTATGAATTATGTTGTGAGATAATCTTGGAGATTTCATGAGATAATGTAATCTCATGAATTGGAAGGAGATTGCCTCCTCCCAAGTCAAGGTGGTGGATGACCACCAAGTCCTAAAGGGATAAGGTGGTCATCACCCCATTTTAAGGATGATGGAAATCTAAATAAATTAATTATTGTTGTGTTTCTACAACAACATCATGGCCATTGAAAGAAACACAAATCAATCTCATCCATTGACTTTGTGTGTCCATGGATTAGGATCCATGGACTCCCAAAATACTATATAAGAAGAGGCAACCTTGGATCTTGGGATGACAATGTAAATAAGCTCTCTCTCTATTTCTCATTTTCATGCCACTTCTATCTCTCTCTCCTAGATGGCCATCCTCTCTATCCCTAGAGAGAAAGTCACCATCATCGGAGCATCGTCGTTATGCTGCTGGATTATTTGCTTGTGGATCTCTGTCTCCTTTGGTGTGCCTCGCTCGTGAAGAAGACGTCGGATCTCATGTGACAAGATCAAGCGATTCATCGCTTGGATCATCAACATGAAATGCAAGGAGCACGTATTTCTTCAATGCACTCACAAGTGTTTCCTTTGTTCGGTTGGACTTGAGACATGAGCTCTCTTTGTTTAGAGGCTTGATCGCACACGCTTCAAGAGGTAACACTAATGCTTATTTGTAATTTAGGTGAAACAGTATGAGAAGTATTCTTGGATCATGTTGTTTCATCTTATTAAAAAATTTTAAATTCCACTGCTCGGTGCAACTAGTGTGACTAGTCGCTCTCGATCGCATTCGATGCGATCCTCACGCTTTCGTGATGCACTTAAGGATTTTTCTCATATCCTTCACTCTTACATGTTGTTCTTATCCTCCTTGATTTCTTCTATCCCTCCTCAAATCATTTGGCATATCTTAGAAAGCTCCCTAGATGAGAGACTGATCTATAAACTATTGTTGAATTGCTTGATTAGAAGTGAGTAGTTGATTGTTGACCTCATTATGATCTACTTACTATCCCTTTCCTTTGTATGCCATATCAAGTTCAAAATCAGATAAACGAATCTCCAGATTGAGCTCTTGATCTGCAATAGGAAATACTCCCTAACCAGTTTGGAATCTAACACTATATGTGGAAAAGAGTTCAGAATCAGGGTAAATTCTAAACTTTACTAAGGATGGATATGTATAGGGAGAAAAATCAATCTACATCCAAAAGGAGCAAATTTTAGGCAAGAAAGATCCTAATTTATTTGATAAAGATGTGGGTAAGTCTTTAGAGTTGTTTGCAAGGTTCGAACCAGGTTCTTGGGAATCATCCTGATTAATTGGAGATGTCAGTATCGAAGTATAAATGTAGTGTTCGTGGAGTCTAGGCTAAACCATCCCGTATGTGACATCTTGAAAGATAAAAGGGAATGAGATGATGAATAAAGAGCACGATGATTCACAAGGAGATAGAATGAAGAAAAAATAAGAGAAGGCTCGAATGAGCAAAGTAAAAGGGATTGACACAAGAAGTAAAAAGAAAAGGTGCAAGTACATAGGACTTTGATCTTTCACCTTGATCTGGACCCAAACAAACATAAATCAATTGGGTTCATCAACTCAACACAGTGAATCCAGCAAAGCTCGACTATTTTTATCTTGTCAATTTTATTGTTGTCTTTCATGCAATCTGATAGCAAGTGCTTTTCGGATAACCCTATAAGAGAATGAGTATTACCAGATAAGTTTCATGTACTACACACTTCCTTTGTAACATGTAGCATGTACTTAAGAATCTATTCAATTGGGTCGGGGTGCACTACTGATCTAAGGAATAAGAGGAAGCTGATAGGCAAAACCATTACTTCCCCCTTGTGGAGTACTCAGCCGTGATATGATAGAATAGGGACCTGCCATCATAGTTCTGCTATGCTCAATACTTTAGACTAATCCTACAAGCAGACTCAAAGCTCCTGCCCTTGCACTGATAGAAGAGTCAATACTTTTTGAAACCATTCAACAACAAGGGAAAATCCAGGTTTGGATTTTGGTTCTATTTCCTAGGGTCATGCCTCACTCTATCTTGAATGTACCTAAAAACAATGTGTACTTCAATACAATGAAGTCCATTAATAATTTTAATTAGTGTCAAAGTTTGTTTAACAATCCTTTTGATTAAATTTTTGGATTTTCTATTTTTTATTATTTTTCAATAATAATAGCCTAACGAGATTTTGAATTTTCTTTTTATCCTAAGTGCTTAAAATTAGAGTGAGATCTTGAGAAGAAATGCAATGCAAAAACAATGATGAATGCTCAGTAAGATCACTTTCTTCCCAGCTTTCGTCATGTGGGATGCTGGAAAAGAATTGGAAATCGACAATATATGTATGA